>CAJHZI010000811.1:1757500-1847722 GCA_905160935.1 Enchytraeus crypticus | reverse complement strand
CTTTATCACTTTCCAGCTTTTACTTCCTCAGGTTATACTAGTGGCAGTGCAATAAATGCCTCTAGCTTAGATGGTAAGCTTGCTATCCACTCAGCCAGTCAACCGGTAGAAAGATACCTGCAATAAAGAAAGATGCTCCCCCCACTCTTTGAACTGATTTCCCGGATTTTGATTTACGCCTTTTTGGACTCCACACTCTGCTCATCGGGTTAGATTTGGTGCCACAGTATTACTGTTGTCCTAGATGACAGTAGTACTTTAATTATTGTTGTGTTTTAGATTTTCTTCCTCTTTATCAATCTGTAGTGTTTTGTCATATGGCACACCCTACGCAGAGTACATATTTAAATTAACAATTATACTTCATTCTCCATTCGTGGGTAATGTTTAATGCTTAATGTTTAATAGAGTACATCATGCTAAGGCATCTCTATACTTTACAACAGTTACAGTAAAACAAGCAATATACAAGAAAATTCACACAGTAAAAATCACTGCAATATTAAATAACTATCATATGTAACGTAGCTTAAATATTGCAATCTGAGAAATTTATCAGTGAGAATAATTTAAATGGAATGGTCTAGCAAAAAGATGTGCCTTAAGACTCTTTTTAAAGCTATCAGGTTTATCAGAATGTCTCATAAATTGTGAAGTTCATTCCACAATTTCGGACCTGCTGCAGGATGCACAATAAGATACAAAGAGATACGCCCACTGAAATAAATACCGGAATTTAGTTCCGGTATTTATTTGATAACGAAGGACTGGCTCGTGAATATCTTGAATATCAACTTCCCTAATAAGAACTGACACCTTGCACTTACAGTAGATAACGTTTCCTATATCTAGAATCTATAAGAAATCTGTGTTATGTACTTTGAAGCCATTCTAGAGCTATTTTTTTATTCAATTGTGATGTATTTAAAGTGATTTGAGAAATTAAAATTTTATTCAATATTCATGGCTGGCTCTGTGAGAGCGGGAATATTTATCTTTTGCTGCACTATTACAAGTAGTGGCTTCAATTTATGGCACTTAACAAGTAATCTTGAGTTATATTTACTATTAAAAATTACTGTAAATTGCTCTGAACTGTACCATGGACAAGATGTGTATTATTTCAAATCGCTATTTGTGCATTGAGAGATATTTTAATAAATTGTATATTGTAAACTGATATATAATTTGTAATTTAATCTTAAAGTAAGGTGGGAAAAAATGTGATTTGACGTTTCACGGTAATGTAGCGCAACTAAATGTGTTACATATTTTATTTCTCACCCATAAGTTTGGAATTAATTTCATTTGCACTCATGTTTGTATTTAGATGTTTAAATTGACCTTCTTGCATTGAGATTTGTATTCATTTCAGCGTATGTTCATTAGAATTTATTTTGCGTTAGAGTTGCAAGGTTATGAAACGAGAATATTAAATTAAGTAATGAGGAAATGCAAATTAACATGTAATTAGAAGTTTAACCTTCATATATTGAGATATGATTTTTGATTATTGGTGTATTCATGTAAAAACTGTTTCCAAGATAAATATGATATGACATTCAGTAAAACCTGGCACAGTATGTAAAGCAATAATACAAAATATATGCATAAGAGACATGCATGCATAGCAAACACTCGTGGAGTTGGGTGGAGAAATGCTTATGAACAGCTTGATTCTGATTGGCTGTTGAGCATGGCCTCGATCAATGCTATATGACCAGAGGACAGGCTATAGAATTTTAATTCACTCCTGAACTCTGGCTTCTACGGAATTGCTAGCTGAACTTGTCTAAATATAATTCTTAATGAATTATTGCGACAAACACATAAACTAGTAGATTTCATATAAGCTTCTGAATTTCTGACTGCATTCGTAGGAAGTACTGCTACTATACACCTTCTATAGGTCGGTGATAGTTAGCACGAAAAATACGAAATATATATTAGAACGATTGTGCCTCACGGGATTGCAGATATTGTGTGGAATTGTCGTCTAACCTCTATAGGTTGGTTAATCACGACACCATTTCAATATCTCAATTCATTGTACGTATAAATCCTTGATTGTACAAGAAACGCCGATTACTAGAGTTGAATCTAGATAATGTGTTTCCTTGTCTATTCAGGTAGAAATAGCTGCAGAAGAAGGAAGTGAAGATAGAAGAAAGAAGTGAAGATAGACGAAAGAAGTGGAATATAGAAGATTGAAGAGGAAGACAGAATCAGGAAATAGCGAATTTCTAAGAAGAACACTAATTTTCTAGTGCCTAATCTAGATAGGTGTTTTTTCATAGAATTCAGCTAAACGACTACAATCCTGAATTCCACGGAAAGCGCGATTTACTAGTGCCTGAGTCTAGTTAAGCGTCTTTGCCTTAGATTCAGCTAAACGACTGTAAAATAACACCTCTTGTGTTAACAGTCAGAAGAAAGAAAGAAAAGAAGACAGAAGAGAATAATACTAAAGTTCTACGAAGAACGCTAATTTTCTAGTTGTCCACTCTAGATAAGCGTTATCCTTCTAGATCTCAGTCAGGCAATTGCAGGTCCTAAAATCTATGAAAAGTGCAATTTACTAGTTGCCTATTCTAGTTACGCGTCTTTTTCACAGATTCAGCTAAACGACTGTAAAATAACACCTCACGTGTTAACAGTCAGATAATAAAGAAGAAAAGAGGGAAAGTATCAAATCATATAAGCGAGGAGTGCCTTGAAGCCAATAACTCGTTTCCCAATTTCTATCTCGTATTTTAGTTGCAAATACAGACATTTAGCTAACTGACTATAAGTAGACTGACTTTATATTTATCGGCTATTTTTAACATGTTATTAATTATTTCGTAGTATTCGTTTAATATTCTATTCTATCTTTATGTTTAATGTTTTAACTAGTTATATTGCTATCGTGCTTCTTTGTTAATAATAAATCGTTTAAAATAATAAATCACTAGCTTTTGTGTCAATATTCTAATTTAGTTAGAATTTATACAGATAATTACAAATAACACACAAATACTATAAATTATCATACACTGAACGAATAAGCATGAGTTCTGTGCTTAGCAGCTCCAGTCTCATTGATTTAGCCTCTAACTGGCTATATGAGCAAGAGATCCTTGCATCCTCAAGATTAATACCGCCAAAGCATGAAGAGTTGGAAAAATCGAACCCACGACTCCATTTCCAAACTCCTATAACGGAGAGATGATTGGAGAACCCAACATATCTAATGTGCATTTTAGCAAAATTAATCTTTGTGACGGTAACTCGAGTGTCTAGAGTCGTTTGAAGTCTCCCTGGTATCATTTAAACATTTTATCAGGTCTGTAGTTGAATACTTTCCTGACTCCCTTTAACTCAGAAAGCAGTATAGTATTACTAAACTGCTGCTTGCATTGAAGAAAGGACACAGTAAAAAACATGAGCTAGTGTTTGTAATGGTAGCTCAAATGTGTATAGTCATCTTAGTGAGAATGAATGAGCTTCTAACCTTTACATTAAGCTTTACACCGACCTTTATAGTAACCTTTACAGTGTTTACGGCAGAAACCTTAAAAATTATACCAATGGAACCCGTGATTTTAGCTAGAGGATCGTATGAAAACCAAAGCGGAGGATTGGGGCCTCTGTGAAAAAGGGTAAACAGGGTTGTTTTTTAAGGAAATGACGCCCCTGCCCAGTAAATGTTAGTCGAAGCTGAGGAAGACATAGGGGGCCTACTTCGTCAAAACCATTGCCCACAAGAAAGAATGGTATATCAAAAGGAATATTAGATGATTTAAAAATCCACTCATATGTGGTCATGAAGAGGAAGGCGGAAGACAGAGAAGTGTGGAGGCGCTATATATCATGGACCTGCCAGTAGGCAGTGCACTATGAGAGAGATGTGAAAAAGTAGTATGCTTTGGACATGCCATTCAGCAGTGCACTAAGAGAGAGAGACAGACAGAGAGAGAGAAAGATAGAGGGAGAGAGAAAGGGAGAGAGAGAGAGAAAGAGAGAGAGAAAGAGATCGATGTGAAAAAGTTCTATGCTTTGGACATGCCAATAAGCAGTGCACTTAGAGAGAGAGAGAGAGAGAGAGAGAGAGAGAGAGAGAGAGAAAGAGGGAGAGAAAGAGAGAGAGAGAGAAAGAGAGAAAGAGATGTGAAAAGGTCTATGCTTTGGAAGTGCCATTAGGCAGTGCAATTACAGAGAGAGAGAGAGAGAGAGAGAGCGAGAGAGAGAGAGAGAGAGAGAGAGAAATATAGATGAGCGGATATTTAGGAGGCGGGGTGGAAGTCATTTGTCTATCCTATCAGCTCGTCTCTCAACACACAGATATCTGATACTAATTAGATAATCGAGTACCTCCTACACAGCCATATATAACTTGCCGTTCCGTGATTCCATCTACATTTAGATATCAGCGTATCACATTTCGTCTTCCAAATCCGATACTATGGAATGATAGGATGAAATTCATATCCCAGAACTGCATGCAAATGTATATTGAATTGTATTCAGTTAAATGGTTAACTTTCTCCCCTGTCCGCCAATAGTTTCCATTTTCTATGTACGAGAACCTTTTAAAAGAGAGTCATTTCAAATTCCTTTCAAGGTCCTTTAAACGTCTTTTCAAAGTTCTTTCCTAAGAGTAACAAGTTGTATAAAACAAGAAAATATATATTAGTAGAAACAAGTAAAATTAATGAAAAGTAAAATGTTTGATAAATAAATGTTGATAAGAATAGGGGAAGGCGGGGCAAAGCGGATCAATTTTCAGAAAAACATGTATTTTTGGCATGGATGAGATAACATCACCGAACTAGGTTCTTTAATTAGCTTGATTATTGACCTCTACAAAGGTACAGTTGCAGTTCTACAGCTCCAGCATGTCCAGAGAAAATTTACATTTAATGACACAACCCAAACTGATCCACTTTGCCCCAAAGCCGGGGCAAAGTGGATCAACCCTATGGGGCAAAGTGGATCAGTTTCGTTCCAGAGGTTATTATTCCTGTCTCGTCTTCTTTGTAAATGCCATTGGATGTCAGACCGTGGGATTGATATATTTCACCGCGCAGAGCAAAGAATCTCTCAACCTGAGGTCTGTTTAGAGCTCGATCAAGACTTGTCAGTTCTGGCGAGCGAAATGAAATTTAAGGATGGCGCTTTAGGAATCATTTAGGCCCTAACTCATCATTTTTTCAGGTGTCATAGAAAGTTCCAAATGGAATCAAGTATTTCTCACAAACATCCCTTAAAGAAGCACCATTGAACTTGACCTGCTTAATATCTTCCTTTAAATCAGCCTCAGACCACGAACCTTGCTTAGTGTTACGCTTGTAATTCCTTGCCATCTAGGAAGAGCAGTGAAACCGTTACTTATGTACATTTTAATGGATTCATGATTATTCATGTAGGCTTATACATAAAATTTATTTAAACAAATGTTTTTCTTTGACGTAGAAAAACAATAACTTTATTAAATCTGAACTGAAGCGTACAGTTGCTAATACTGATCCACTTTGCCCCATTATACCATACCCCAAAAAACTTGTCGCATAACTTAAAACTATTGAATTTATCAAAAAGTTACTTCACTCCTCGAATTTAGCTCATATGTAGTTGTCAATTGAATATAAGCAAAATATATAAAGTAGATACAAGTGCTAGCACAATGTGACTGATTCATAAAATATTTAAGCAATTAACACAAAAATACATTTTTAAGAATAATTAATTCCCTTGCAGACATTTTTAGTTGAATTGTTTACATAAACATGTAGCCAGAATCAGCTGATATCATGATGCTGAAATACGAGCCACAGCATTAACAACTTGCATAAAAATTGACTTGATCCGCTTTGCCCCGCGATCCGCTTTGCCCCGCCTTCCCCTACATAAAATAGAATTGTGCTGCAGTAATCAACTAATCTTGCCTCGTTATGCAGATCAGCAATATCCAGTTCTGACTTCTGAATAGGCAAACTCCTAACAAATTTTGGTGAATCGCAATTATTTTAAATTAATTAATATAATAAAGTTTGTCGGGCAATATAATTATATGATAAACAAACTATTAAACTTTATCTGTACTTTCCATTTCAGTCAAGCGTAAAGAAATATAAATTTTTTAAAACTGAAGCTCTAAGAAAGTAACTCAGTCTAGTCTAGCTAGTTTTTCATTTAATAAACCATATTTAATATTTCATATATGGTCTGTTGGTATCCCATTGCTTGGAGTAAAGGGAAGATGCTGCTGATTATTTATTATTTCATATACATGCTTGTTTTTATATCATATTCAGACTAAATCTTTTCAAATGCGTTTCAAATATTTGAAGCTTCATTTGAAAAACATAAAACTTGATTTCTGATTAATTGTTCGATCGAAGCATATTCAATTTCATTAGCTTCTTTTACGCTAGTTCTATTAATTACCGCTAAAGTAATTTATTACTTTTAAGCACTCATATTGAATTGAATGTCTTAATTTTGATATGAAATTTACTTTACTTAAATTCAGTTAGATCCATTAATTTAGAATTAAGAGGTACACATTCTAAGGGGGAAGGTCTTTTAATAGAGGTCAAATAAGGTTGAATGGAAGGAAAAAAGAGGCAGAGGCAGGCTGAGATTAGGTATGTTAGATGATTTAAAGACCAACTCGTATGTGGAAATGAAGAGGAAGTCGGAAGACAGAGAAGGGTGGAGGCGTTATATACCATGGACCTGCCAGTAGGCAGTGCACTAAGCGTATGAGACAAAGATAGAGAGAACAGGTATGCAGTCAGCTTACACGCTTAAACCGAGCACTCCACTGACAAATAGACTACATGAAAGTGATAGAAAGCAGAGAAAATTAATTCTATAATAATAGAGACTTTTTTGGTAGTTTCTTTTATAAGTCTCTTAGATTCATGTTAGCTCGTTGTGAGCAAATCGGACGGCTGAATAATACGGAATCACGGAACCAGCTGAAGTTGTAAATCAGCGTTCTCGCTGGGAACGCTAATTTAGCGCCTGATGAAAGTTCCCCATAGGGTCATGGTAGCGCCGTGGGTGGTATTTTTACACCTGAGTGGTAGCACTGCGGAGAGGAGTCGTTGTAGAATGATTTACCTACAGGATTGAGTTTAAATGTATAGACACAATTGTTTGTATCTTGAAGGAAACTCTCTTATCAAGTGCAAATCAGGCAAATGAGGAATCAATCAATCAACTAAACGTCTAAAGAACCATCCAATCAACATATTAATAAATCAACCAATAATTAATAAAAAATCAATCACTTGAACAAGTATACACTAATCAAAGTCTCAGACGCGTATTTAGGGCGGATTAAAATTAGCCTAATCTACAGTGTGACAGCCTATATGGCATGACTGTTAGGCTGGAATGTATTTTAAATGTATATTTAAATATTATATAATAATTTTCAATTAAATAAGAAATTGCACTTAAAATTCAAATCAACTGTGATATATTCTTTAAAGTTTAATAGACCTACCTCCAAAATATTTATTTTTTAAAATGATAAATCATTAGTCTCATTCGTGCAGTTTAAAACTGTAGCTACTGTTAATACCACTTTTATATCATAGCTATATGTATAATTACTTTATTTTTACAAATATAGATATTTTAACTCACATCAAGTCAATTGATTGATGTGAGCTAAATATCTATATTTGTAATATTTTATAAAATATTTATATTTAAATAATGTTTATGACAAATTGACTTATTGATTTATGACTAATTAACTTATCACGTATACAATTTAATGTTACATTAATCTACGTGAAGGTAGCTCGAGTATGTCGAGTCATCTTGAAGAGAAGTCTTAATTGTGCTACTGAGCCTTGACGTTAAACACACTACCACCTACTTAACTACATATACATTAAACAACTCGTACAAATTTGCCACTAACTAATACGTTGCTAATTGCTAGATTTGTGAAATGAGAATTTTAGTAAACTTAAACTAGTTTCTGTGACGGTAGCTCAAGTGTGCCTCGCTGTCTTGAAGAGGAGACTTGTGCTTCTGAACTTTGTTAAACACACTACAATTTTCCTACATACCTACCTACCTAACATTGCGTCTATCCATACTTGTCATACAGTCATCATCATCATCATCATCATCATCATCATCATCATCATCATCATCATCATCATCATCATCATCATCATCATCATCAACTTCCCCTCAATCTCAGTTTAACTAGAGTTCGGATACGAATAGATCTTCTCCACTCCTCTCTGTCTCGTATATACCATATCCTCAAATCATCAGTCAATCTCCTATAATCTCTTTCATTCATTTTGAAAAATTTTATAGCAATTTATGGAACCTAGGCGCTCACCAGTCGAATGCCCTTTCTGAAGTTGGTTGCCTATGTAATCACAACCTGCATTGCGAACAGACATGGCTCCATCAATTTAGCTTATCGTGGTGAGTTATTAACTACCAGGAATTCTACATATATCTTGCAGTACATATTATTTATGTACCACTGAGTCTATTTACATTTATATACTCATATAAATGTAAATAGGTAGAATGGAAGGAAAAAGAGACCGGGGCAGGCCGAGATTAGGTATGTTAGATGATTTAAAGACCCAATCGTATGTGGAAATGAAGAGGAATTCGGAAGACAGAGAAGAGTGGAGTCGCTATTAACCTTGGACCTGCCAATAGGCAGTGCACTAAGAGAGAGATATTCATATACTAAATACTGCGTCCATCTTATGATAACTAAATAATAATAATAATTCTAACTTCCTATATAGTTAACTCGTTAACGTGCAGTTAACACAATTTTAAGACGATAGCTCGAGTGTGTCGAACCGCCAGGCAAAGAATCCTTCTATTCTGAGCTTTGACGCTAAACACACTACAACATGCATTGCGAGTGAATGTGATTATCATTTTCTCTCATATCGAGTTGATTAATTGCCAGGAATTCTCTCAACTCTCGCTCCATCGTGCTCCATAAGGATTCAGGATTTAAAACTCCCATGACCGGACTACATTAATGGAGTGAGGAGAGAAAGGGGACGTCCCTGACGACTGACGGAAGCTATCAGCACAGGATTAGGATACGGGTGGTAAAGTGGAGAGTACCAAAATAACGTCAAACAGATGTGGACTCCTGGAGTAGACCAGAAAAGTCTCGATGCTTCTGAGCAAAGTTTACTATCAGAGGGATAACAGTAGGCCTTTAAGCCGATAAAGCTAGGGCGCATCAATTGCAGACGGCGTCGATTTAAAAATAACTTTCCAACTTCGTTTTGATTTCTTTCATTCAAAGCTGTCAACACTCGGTCTTCCAAAGTGGTCATTCAACCATGTACTAACAGAGGCCGATATACAGTAGCTTAACTTTGATTATAATTTACTGCCGTGCAACTAAACCAAGAGCGCTCAATCCCGCCGTCAAATAGCGTTTACTATGTTTTATTTAAATTTTTATTGATCATTTATTACACCGCTTGGATTATAGAACAAAGATGGCATGTTACAGCTTCATTAATCATTTGAACTGGAAAACTTCGGAAGGAGTTCTTGCTTATGATGCTCGCAATTAAACCCGACTGGTTAAGTTCTATTTGATTAGGTGACGACTGAAGTCACGTCCCACCTCCCACTTTTTCCATGAGGTTCAATTAGATTATCTACCATCTACGTGCTAGATATGTGTAGATATATCTAGCACGTATAGATATGTGTAGATATATCTAGCACGTATAGATATGTGTAGATA
Source organism: Enchytraeus crypticus (assembly GCA_905160935.1). NCBI lineage: Eukaryota > Metazoa > Annelida > Clitellata > Enchytraeida > Enchytraeidae > Enchytraeus > Enchytraeus crypticus. The sequence goes on along the minus strand of CAJHZI010000811.1, from coordinate 1,837,962 downwards.
TATCTAGATAGATATTTATATAGTTATCTAGATATATCTAATGGATACAATTAGACCTTGGCTGGAACCAGTGGCGATGTCGGTAAGATATTCGACAGCGGATCAGTGCGTGCGGGGTTCAAATCTTGGACTCGCCCGTTACTGACATCGCTTTCGAGTGAGAAAGCTGACGCTAACTTTGCGGCTTGACGGCTTGACGGCTTTACCAGCTTTTTTTGCTTTTAGTGCTCTTACAAGTGACAGGAAGGACATGTTCAAGGCGCATATTTCGTCAATAGAGACTGTGTTATTAAAAGAGCACAAGAGAACATACAACCATTATCCCTCATCACACAGTTTGTCCTCTTTATGCTTATAAAGTTCTGGGGTGGTTTTCCGATCTCTTCCTTAAATTCATTTAATTCGTCTCTTGCTTAACTCGTAGTAATTTAAGCTGTATTTATCTTCTTAAAATTCCATTTATAAAAGCAGAAAATGCTTAAAGCTCGTTTTATTTGTGCAGAGATTTGTTGATTGCTGTCAATAATTCAATTAATCGATTGGACTATAGGCCTACAGGTAAAACTAGTCACTTCTCGTTTATTGAACTATAATTGGAGTTAATCTAACTATAATTAGAGTTAATCTAACTATAATTAGAGTTAATCTAATTATAATCAGATTAAACTGGTCGTTATTTTACGATTATAATCTTAAGATTGACTTCACATATTTTCACAGTTTAGATTTATAAACTTAGATATATTGATAGATTTAGGCTCTGATTATGCTTTTCACGGATTTTCAGAGTTTAGATTTATAAACTTCGATTTATTTAAAGAACTAAATTTATGCTTCCTCTACGAACAAGGAAGCCATCATGTCATCCAGTTCCAGGTCCAGATCAGCAGGTGACTCCCGGACGTCATTCTCGTTGATCCAGTCGTAGAATGAGCTGACCCGGACAAACACGGCGGGGTAAGAGGGACTGCAGCTAGCCTCGCCCCACGAAAACACTCCGGCCAGCTTGCCGTTACACACCAGGGGCCCGCCGTTATCTCCCTGCAGCAACAACAACAACATCATCAACAATAACAAGAACAACAACAATACAGGGGCACGCAGTTATTACCCTGTAGCAACTACAAGAACAACAATGCAGGGCCCGCCGTTATCACCTTGACAACAATAACAACAACAACTACAAAACAGGGGTCCTCTGTTATCTCCCTGCAACAACAACAACAACAACAACATCAACAACAAAGGGGTTCTCCTTTATCCCCCTGTAACAACAACAACAACAACAACAATAACAATATAGGGGCCGCCGTTATCCCCCTACAACAACAACAGCAACAACAACCATAGATGGGTCCGCCGTTATCAACCTACAACAACAACAATAACAATAACAATAACAACAACAGCAACAACAACAATACAGGTGCCCGCCGTTATTACCCTGTAGCAACAACAACAACAACAATACAGGGGCCCGCTATCATCCCTGCAACAACAACAACAACAATACAGGGGTCCCCATTATCACTCTACAACAGCAATAAAGACAACAACAATAACAGCAACAACAATACAGGGGCCCTCCGTTATCACCCTACAACAACAACAGCAACAGTACGAATAGTGTGCTAGAGCTGAGCTGGCTGGAGCCAGAGGCAAAGTAGGTAAGATTAAGAGGTGCAACAGTATAGAACACTAATTTATATAGGACACATTCTAAGGGGGAAGATCTATTAAAAGAGGTCATAGAAGGTATAATGGAAGGTAAAAGAGGCAGGGGCAGGTCGAGATTAAGTATGTTAGATGATTTAAAGACTCACTCATATGTGGAAATGAAGAGAAAAGCGGAAGACAGAAAACAAGAAGGCACTACGAGATATATTTTATATTTGACAAATTAGTTTTATAAATTTAGTCTATGAAAATTAGTGGTGTTTTGCTATGGAAAAATGAAATAATAATAATAATAACAACAATTAGAGTGCTACAGTCATCAATGACAACATTGAGCACTATTGAGACAAAATCAAGCCGGCGAGCAAAAAAGAAGATCCAAAAACGGTGCAAATTCCAAAATCCAGAAATTCAGTCCAAAGTAAAGGGAGTTAAAGAAAAGGTGGTTTAGGCGCAGGTCGCTGCTCATGGACACTGGATGGAAAAGAGAAATAGAAAAGATAGATCTTCAACTGCTTGTGGAACTGCTCATAGGAAAGCAAAGGCTGATGTGATTCAAATGAAGATTTCCGAAGATTGGATGGAAGAGAATTCCAGATCTGAGTGCAGCATGCTGGAAAGAACGATTAGATAGCTTAGAGCGTGAAGGTAAGCTAGGTCTCACAAGAGTAATTAACTTAGAAGACCGAGTAATTGCAGGCTGCATCACTTTAATCAAGTGAGCATACAAGTTTGTCCAGGGATGGGATGGACTTCTAGGTTAAAGAAAACTGTTTGTAAACTGATAAGCTCTTTAATCCTTTAGCCAGTGCAAAGGACGGAAAGAGTAAAGAGCGTATATTACAAATGATACGCTCTTATCTTTTTCTTTTTTTAAACTTTCCTTTACGTTGTATAATGAAAAGCGAACGCAGTTTACCAAAACTTGTAAAAGTAAAGACATTGAATTTGGGAACCTTAGACCTAAAATTAACAGTTTCCCAACCTAAATTATATCTTGCAGTAAATTGTGGGTATGTCTCTCAAGTAATTCTCTTAATTTCAGAAGGATCTGAAGTTAAATTTTTATTGTGGTATTTGCTGGCTTAAATTAATCGAACTAACTTAGTACCCCCCCTCCCTATAAAAAAAAACTCTTTGAATTTTGACGAATTGTGTAAGCGCCCCAGGTAATGGTTGAGAAGGGGGGTCCGGCCCCGGAGGCCCCCTCCCCCCGGTCAGCTACCCCTCTAGATTTAGGTTTAGGCTATTTAATTTATTAAATATTAACTCAATATTAGTAATAACTAGTTAACTATGAGAATGTCTGAGGATAGATACGCAAAGACTGCAGTTAACGGGAAGTCAACTCAAGGAAAAGGAAACGAGAAAGACCTCGAAGTACTTGGCTAAATACGATCAACATGGATTTGAGAGCAGTTAAACATTTCATGGGAAGACGCTGTGAAGATTGCTGATGATAGAAACGAATGGAGAAATGTTGCCGCCCTATGTTCTGTACAGAATGCAAGGAACTGATGATGATGAGTTAACTATTACGTGAATTAATTAATTAACCAATTAATTAAAGAGGTCATTAGTTAATTAAATAACTAATTAATTAAAGAGGTCATCAATTAATTATCGTCTCACCCCGCACACAGACACCGCAGGCTCTGAGGCGCAGATATGTTCAGGGCTGATACGTGAGGCGCCCCAGGTGGCGACACACACATCGTGGCTTATCACTGTCATAGTGGCCTCCTGCAAGGTCTGCTGTAGGGCCCCGCCTGCCATCAATCAATCAAACATCAATTCAGTCAGTCAATCAATCCCTCGATCAGTTAGTCAATCAATCAATCGATCAATCAATCAGTCAGTTAGTCAATCGATCAACCAATCAATTGATCAAGCAACTCACCAATCAATCAGTGAAATAATCAGTCAATCAATCGATCAATCAGTCAATCATTAAGTTAATCATTAAGTCGGACAATCAATCAGTCAATCAATCAATCAATCAGTGAATTAATCAGTAAGATACTCAGTCAATCAACCAATCTTTATGTTTAACATTAAGTCGCTCAATCGATCAATAAATCAGTCAGTCAGTCAGTCTGTCGGTCAATCAGTCAGTCAGACAGTTAGTCAATCAGTCAGTCAGTCGATCGATCGACACACTTATCACATACTTGAGGATTGCCTGCCCCAATAGGTAATAGGTCAGTCAGTCAGGCAGTCAATAACTCAATCAATCAGTAAATCAACCAATTCTTCAATCAATCTTTCAATTAATCAATCAATTAAACAATCGATCGATCGTCACATATATCACATACTTGAGGATTGCCTGCCCCAGCCTGACACAACGCAAGACTCTCCGTGGAAGCTTCCATCAGCGGGCTGAGCGAGCTCAACGTAGCCGATGTTAACGTTGTTAGCGATGCTGTAGAACGCCACGGTGGCGATGTCATTGGGGTAACCCGCTGACGGGTTGTTCACGAAGCCGGGGTGCTGGGATGGTCACATCAATCAAGATCAATAGCGATCAATATCGATTAATAATGATTAATAGTAATTAATATTATACTGTATTAATCAATATCGTTTAATAGCGATTAATATAATCAATAATATCATAAATGATTTAATGATCGCCCTTATTATCGTCACAGTACAAGAAATTGAAAGTCTCAGTAGCGTAGGGGTAACGTCATTAGGTTTCAAATGACAGATCCTGAGGTGAATTTAACCCTAGTGGGTTCGAATCCCAGCCGCGCTGATCTGAGAGTAAAATCTTGGACATTCACTGGACTGGTTATACGCAAAATGGTCTCTAAATCGCCTAACGGTTTAAACATATGATATTAAAAGTGATAGATATCAACGTAGTTGATCATTTCATTATAATGAGGGTTTATGTCTCTTTATTTTTAAATAAAAAACTAAAATAAACAACCTGAAATCCGAAGAGCAGTCTCGAAGACCTGTCATTGGCCATGACTCTACTATAGAAATGTTCGCTTTGTCCTGAAGTCGTAGTCTATTTAAAGGTATTTTAAAGTGTCAGAAACGCATTCAACTATTAAGAGAGGAAGGAAAGCCTTCATACCCTCACGAAGTCTAATATGGGAGATCTCACAGCGCATGTCTGGCAGCGGTCCACTGTTCTGTCTGTGGTACCGGCCAGTATAGAGTAGACGTTACTACAAAATAATAAAGACAATAAAATAAAGACAAACATAAATAAAATGTTAATACAAGATTATTACAAAGTTGAAACCCTTTAGTAATTGAAAGAGAAACTTTTATAAGACCAACATGGGTATATAATTATGCATTCGATGTGATACAGCATGGCTAAGTATGCATTCTGGTGAGTTTCTTCTTGGTTAACTATACAAAACTATAAGACCCTGGACATGTAACTATGCATTCCAGTAGGATACTGCATATCATGTATATATATATATATATATATATATATATATATATATATATATATATATATATATATATATATATATATATACATGATATGCAGTATCCTACTGGAATGCATAGTTACATGTCCAGGGTCTTATAGTTTTGTATAGTTAACCAAGAAGAAACTCACCAGAATGCATACTTAGCCATGCTGTATCACATCGAATGCATAATTATATACCCATGTTGGTCTTATAAAAGTTTCTCTTTCAATTACTAAAGGGTTTCAACTTTGTAATAATCTTGTATTAACATTTTATTTATGTTTGTCTTTATTTTATTGTCTTTATTATTTTGTAGTAACGTCTACTCTATACTGGCCGGTACCACAGACAGAACAGTGGACCGCTGCCAGACATGCGCTGTGAGATCTCCCATATTAGACTTCGTGAGGGTATGAAGGCTTTCCTTCCTCTCTTAATAGTTGAATGCGTTTCTGACACTTTAAAATACCTTTAAATAGACTACGACTTCAGGACAAAGCGAACATTTCTATAGTAGAGTCATGGCCAATGACAGGTCTTCGAGACTGCTCTTCGGATTTCAGGTTGTTTATTTTAGTTTTTTATTTAAAAATAAAGAGACATAAACCCTCATTATAATGAAATGATCAACTACGTTGATATCTATCACTTTTAATATCATATGTTTAAACCGTTAGGCGATTTAGAGACCATTTTGCGTATAACCAGTCCAGTGAATGTCCAAGATTTTACTCTCAGATCAGCGCGGCTGGGATTCGAACCCACTAGGGTTAAATTCACCTCAGGATCTGTCATTTGAAACCTAATGACGTTACCCCTACGCTACTGAGACTTTCAATTTCTTGTACTGTGACGATAATAAGGGCGATCATTAAATCATTTATGATATTATTGATTATATTAATCGCTATTAAACGATATTGATTAATACAGTATAATATTAATTACTATTAATCATTATTAATCGATATTGATCGCTATTGATCTTGATTGATGTGACCATCCCAGCACCCCGGCTTCGTGAACAACCCGTCAGCGGGTTACCCCAATGACATCGCCACCGTGGCGTTCTACAGCATCGCTAACAACGTTAACATCGGCTACGTTGAGCTCGCTCAGCCCGCTGATGGAAGCTTCCACGGAGAGTCTTGCGTTGTGTCAGGCTGGGGCAGGCAATCCTCAAGTATGTGATATATGTGACGATCGATCGATTGTTTAATTGATTGATTAATTGAAAGATTGATTGAAGAATTGGTTGATTTACTGATTGATTGAGTTATTGACTGCCTGACTGACTGACCTATTACCTATTGGGGCAGGCAATCCTCAAGTATGTGATAAGTGTGTCGATCGATCGACTGACTGACTGATTGACTAACTGTCTGACTGACTGATTGACCGACAGACTGACTGACTGACTGATTTATTGATCGATTGAGCGACTTAATGTTAAACATAAAGATTGGTTGATTGACTGAGTATCTTACTGATTAATTCACTGATTGATTGATTGATTGACTGATTGATTGTCCGACTTAATGATTAACTTAATGATTGACTGATTGATCGATTGATTGACTGATTATTTCACTGATTGATTGGTGAGTTGCTTGATCAATTGATTGGTTGATCGATTGACTAACTGACTGATTGATTGATCGATTGATTGATTGACTAACTGATCGAGGGATTGATTGACTGACTGAATTGATGTTTGATTGATTGATGGCAGGCGGGGCCCTACAGCAGACCTTGCAGGAGGCCACTATGACAGTGATAAGCCACGATGTGTGTGTCGCCACCTGGGGCGCCTCACGTATCAGCCCTGAACATATCTGCGCCTCAGAGCCTGCGGTGTCTGTGTGCGGGGTGAGACGATAATTAATTGATGACCTCTTTAATTAATTAGTTATTTAATTAACTAATGACCTCTTTAATTAATTGGTTAATTAATTAATTCACGTAATAGTTAACTCATCATCATCAGTTCCTTGCATTCTGTACAGAACATAGGGCGGCAACATTTCTCCATTCGTTTCTATCATCAGCAATCTTCACAGCGTCTTCCCATGAAATGTTTAACTGCTCTCAAATCCATGTTGATCGTATTTAGCCAAGTACTTCGAGGTCTTTCTCGTTTCCTTTTCCTTGAGTTGACTTCCCGTTAACTGCAGTCTTTGCGTATCTATCCTCAGACATTCTCATAGTTAACTAGTTATTACTAATATTGAGTTAATATTTAATAAATTAAATAGCCTAAACCTAAATCTAGAGGGGTAGCTGACCGGGGGGAGGGGGCCTCCGGGGCCGGACCCCCCTTCTCAACCATTACCTAGGGCGCTTACACAATTCGTCAAAATTCAAAGAGTTTTTTTTTATAGGGAGGGGGGGTACTAAGTTAGTTCGATTAATTTAAGCCAGCAAATACCACAATAAAAATTTAACTTCAGATTCCTTCTGATAAATTAAGAGAACTTACTTGGAGAACATACCCACAAATTTACTGCAAGATATATTTAGGTTTGTAAACTGTTAAATTTAGGTCTAAGGGTCCCAAATTCAATGTCTTTACTTTACAAGTTTTGGTAACTGCGTTCTGCTTTTCATTATACAACGTAAAATGAAAAGTTTAAAAAAATGAAAAAGATAAAGAGCGTATCATTTGTAAATGATACGCTCTTTAATCTTTAAGTCTTTGCACTGGCTAAAGATTAAAGAGCGTATCATTTACAAAACAGTTTCGTTAACCTATAAGTCCATCACCATCCCTGGACAAACTTGTATGTCTCACTTGATTAAAGTGATGCAGCCTGCAATTACTCGGTCTTCTAAGTTAATTACTCTTGTGAGACCTAGCTTACCTTCACGCTCTAAGCTATCTAATCGTTCTTTCCAGCATGCTGCACCTCAGATCTGGAATTCTTTTCCATCCAATCTTCGAAAATCTTCATTTGAATCACATCAGCCTTTGCTTTCCTATGAGCAGTTCCATAAGCAGTTGAAGATCTATCTTTTCCAACTCTCTTTTCCCACCAGTGTCCATGAGCAGCGCCGGCGCCTTAAACCACCTTGTCTTTAACTCCTTTACTTGGACTGAATCTGGATTTTGGAATTTGAACCGTTTTTGGGATCTTCTTTTTTGCTCGCCGCGATTTTGTCTCAATAGTGCTCAATGTTGTCATTGATGACTGTAGCACTCTAATTGTTGTTATTATTATTATTATTTCATTTTTCCATAGCAAAACACCACTAATTTTCATAGACTAAATTTATAAAACTAATTTGTCAAATATAAAATATATCTCGTAGTGCCTTCTTGTTTTCTGTCTTCCGCTTTTCTCTTCATTTCCACATATGAGTGAGTCTTTAAATCATCTAACATACTTAATCTCGACCTGCCCCTGCCTCTTTTACCTTCCATTATACCTTCTATGACCTCTTTTAATAGATCTTCCCCCTTAGAATGTGTCCTATATAAATTAGTGTTCTATACTGTTGCACCTCTTAATCTTACCTACTTTGCCTCTGGCTCCAGCCAGCTCAGCTCTAGCACACTATTCGTACTGTTGCTGTTGTTGTTGTAGGGTGATAACGGAGGGCCCCTGTATTGTTGTTGCTGTTATTGTTGTTGTCTTTATTGCTGTTGTAGAGTGATAATGGGGACCCCTGTATTGTTGTTGTTGTTGTTGCAGGGATGATAGCGGGCCCCTGTATTGTTGTTGTTGTTGTTGCTACAGGGTAATAACGGCGGGCACCTGTATTGTTGTTGTTGCTGTTGTTGTTATTGTTATTGTTATTGTTGTTGTTGTAGGTTGATAACGGCGGACCCATCTATGGTTGTTGTTGCTGTTGTTGTTGTAGGGGGATAACGGCGGCCCCTATATTGTTATTGTTGTTGTTGTTGTTGTTGTTACAGGGGGATAAAGGAGAACCCCTTTGTTGTTGATGTTGTTGTTGTTGTTGTTGTTGCAGGGAGATAACAGAGGACCCCTGTTTTGTAGTTGTTGTTGTTATTGTTGTCAAGGTGATAACGGCGGGCCCTGCATTGTTGTTCTTGTAGTTGCTACAGGGTAATAACTGCGTGCCCCTGTATTGTTGTTGTTCTTGTTATTGTTGATGATGTTGTTGTTGTTGCTGCAGGGAGATAACGGCGGGCCCCTGGTGTGTAACGGCAAGCTGGCCGGAGTGTTTTCGTGGGGCGAGGCTAGCTGCAGTCCCTCTTACCCCGCCGTGTTTGTCCGGGTCAGCTCATTCTACGACTGGATCAACGAGAATGACGTCCGGGAGTCACCTGCTGATCTGGACCTGGAACTGGATGACATGATGGCTTCCTTGTTCGTAGAGGAAGCATAAATTTAGTTCTTTAAATAAATCGAAGTTTATAAATCTAAACTCTGAAAATCCGTGAAAAGCATAATCAGAGCCTAAATCTATCAATATATCTAAGTTTATAAATCTAAACTGTGAAAATATGTGAAGTCAATCTTAAGATTATAATCGTAAAATAACGACCAGTTTAATCTGATTATAATTAGATTAACTCTAATTATAGTTAGATTAACTCTAATTATAGTTAGATTAACTCCAATTATAGTTCAATAAACGAGAAGTGACTAGTTTTACCTGTAGGCCTATAGTCCAATCGATTAATTGAATTATTGACAGCAATCAACAAATCTCTGCACAAATAAAACGAGCTTTAAGCATTTTCTGCTTTTATAAATGGAATTTTAAGAAGATAAATACAGCTTAAATTACTACGAGTTAAGCAAGAGACGAATTAAATGAATTTAAGGAAGAGATCGGAAAACCACCCCAGAACTTTATAAGCATAAAGAGGACAAACTGTGTGATGAGGGATAATGGTTGTATGTTCTCTTGTGCTCTTTTAATAACACAGTCTCTATTGACGAAATATGCGCCTTGAACATGTCCTTCCTGTCACTTGTAAGAGCACTAAAAGCAAAAAAAGCTGGTAAAGCCGTCAAGCCGTCAAGCCGCAAAGTTAGCGTCAGCTTTCTCACTCGAAAGCGATGTCAGTAACGGGCGAGTCCAAGATTTGAACCCCGCACGCACTGATCCGCTGTCGAATATCTTACCGACATCGCCACTGGTTCCAGCCAAGGTCTAATTGTATCCATTAGATATATCTAGATAACTATATAAATATCTATCTAGATATATCTACACATATCTATACGTGCTAGATATATCTACACATATCTATACGTGCTAGATATATCTACACATATCTAGCACGTAGATGGTAGATAATCTAATTGAACCTCATGGAAAAAGTGGGAGGTGGGACGTGACTTCAGTCGTCACCTAATCAAATAGAACTTAACCAGTCGGGTTTAATTGCGAGCATCATAAGCAAGAACTCCTTCCGAAGTTTTCCAGTTCAAATGATTAATGAAGCTGTAACATGCCATCTTTGTTCTATAATCCAAGCGGTGTAATAAATGATCAATAAAAATTTAAATAAAACATAGTAAACGCTATTTGACGGCGGGATTGAGCGCTCTTGGTTTAGTTGCACGGCAGTAAATTATAATCAAAGTTAAGCTACTGTATATCGGCCTCTGTTAGTACATGGTTGAATGACCACTTTGGAAGACCGAGTGTTGACAGCTTTGAATGAAAGAAATCAAAACGAAGTTGGAAAGTTATTTTTAAATCGACGCCGTCTGCAATTGATGCGCCCTAGCTTTATCGGCTTAAAGGCCTACTGTTATCCCTCTGATAGTAAACTTTGCTCAGAAGCATCGAGACTTTTCTGGTCTACTCCAGGAGTCCACATCTGTTTGACGTTATTTTGGTACTCTCCACTTTACCACCCGTATCCTAATCCTGTGCTGATAGCTTCCGTCAGTCGTCAGGGACGTCCCCTTTCTCTCCTCACTCCATTAATGTAGTCCGGTCATGGGAGTTTTAAATCCTGAATCCTTATGGAGCACGATGGAGCGAGAGTTGAGAGAATTCCTGGCAATTAATCAACTCGATATGAGAGAAAATGATAATCACATTCACTCGCAATGCATGTTGTAGTGTGTTTAGCGTCAAAGCTCAGAATAGAAGGATTCTTTGCCTGGCGGTTCGACACACTCGAGCTATCGTCTTAAAATTGTGTTAACTGCACGTTAACGAGTTAACTATATAGGAAGTTAGAATTATTATTATTATTTAGTTATCATAAGATGGACGCAGTATTTAGTATATGAATATCTCTCTCTTAGTGCACTGCCTATTGGCAGGTCCAAGGTTAATAGCGACTCCACTCTTCTCTGTCTTCCGAATTCCTCTTCATTTCCACATACGATTGGGTCTTTAAATCATCTAACATACCTAATCTCGGCCTGCCCCGGTCTCTTTTTCCTTCCATTCTACCTATTTACATTTATATGAGTATATAAATGTAAATAGACTCAGTGGTACATAAATAATATGTACTGCAAGATATATGTAGAATTCCTGGTAGTTAATAACTCACCACGATAAGCTAAATTGATGGAGCCATGTCTGTTCGCAATGCAGGTTGTGATTACATAGGCAACCAACTTCAGAAAGGGCATTCGACTGGTGAGCGCCTAGGTTCCATAAATTGCTATAAAATTTTTCAAAATGAATGAAAGAGATTATAGGAGATTGACTGATGATTTGAGGATATGGTATATACGAGACAGAGAGGAGTGGAGAAGATCTATTCGTATCCGAACTCTAGTTAAACTGAGATTGAGGGGAAGTTGATGATGATGATGATGATGATGATGATGATGATGATGATGATGATGATGATGATGATGATGATGATGATGATGACTGTATGACAAGTATGGATAGACGCAATGTTAGGTAGGTAGGTATGTAGGAAAATTGTAGTGTGTTTAACAAAGTTCAGAAGCACAAGTCTCCTCTTCAAGACAGCGAGGCACACTTGAGCTACCGTCACAGAAACTAGTTTAAGTTTACTAAAATTCTCATTTCACAAATCTAGCAATTAGCAACGTATTAGTTAGTGGCAAATTTGTACGAGTTGTTTAATGTATATGTAGTTAAGTAGGTGGTAGTGTGTTTAACGTCAAGGCTCAGTAGCACAATTAAGACTTCTCTTCAAGATGACTCGACATACTCGAGCTACCTTCACGTAGATTAATGTAACATTAAATTGTATACGTGATAAGTTAATTAGTCATAAATCAATAAGTCAATTTGTCATAAACATTATTTAAATATAAATATTTTATAAAATATTACAAATATAGATATTTAGCTCACATCAATCAATTGACTTGATGTGAGTTAAAATATCTATATTTGTAAAAATAAAGTAATTATACATATAGCTATGATATAAAAGTGGTATTAACAGTAGCTACAGTTTTAAACTGCACGAATGAGACTAATGATTTATCATTTTAAAAAATAAATATTTTGGAGGTAGGTCTATTAAACTTTAAAGAATATATCACAGTTGATTTGAATTTTAAGTGCAATTTCTTATTTAATTGAAAATTATTATATAATATTTAAATATACATTTAAAATACATTCCAGCCTAACAGTCATGCCATATAGGCTGTCACACTGTAGATTAGGCTAATTTTAATCCGCCCTAAATACGCGTCTGAGACTTTGATTAGTGTATACTTGTTCAAGTGATTGATTTTTTATTAATTATTGGTTGATTTATTAATATGTTGATTGGATGGTTCTTTAGACGTTTAGTTGATTGATTGATTCCTCATTTGCCTGATTTGCACTTGATAAGAGAGTTTCCTTCAAGATACAAACAATTGTGTCTATACATTTAAACTCAATCCTGTAGGTAAATCATTCTACAACGACTCCTCTCCGCAGTGCTACCACTCAGGTGTAAAAATACCACCCACGGCGCTACCATGACCCTATGGGGAACTTTCATCAGGCGCTAAATTAGCGTTCCCAGCGAGAACGCTGATTTACAACTTCAGCTGGTTCCGTGATTCCGTATTATTCAGCCGTCCGATTTGCTCACAACGAGCTAACATGAATCTAAGAGACTTATAAAAGAAACTACCAAAAAAGTCTCTATTATTATAGAATTAATTTTCTCTGCTTTCTATCACTTTCATGTAGTCTATTTGTCAGTGGAGTGCTCGGTTTAAGCGTGTAAGCTGACTGCATACCTGTTCTCTCTATCTTTGTCTCATACGCTTAGTGCACTGCCTACTGGCAGGTCCATGGTATATAACGCCTCCACCCTTCTCTGTCTTCCGACTTCCTCTTCATTTCCACATACGAGTTGGTCTTTAAATCATCTAACATACCTAATCTCAGCCTGCCTCTGCCTCTTTTTTCCTTCCATTCAACCTTATTTGACCTCTATTAAAAGACCTTCCCCCTTAGAATGTGTACCTCTTAATTCTAAATTAATGGATCTAACTGAATTTAAGTAAAGTAAATTTCATATCAAAATTAAGACATTCAATTCAATATGAGTGCTTAAAAGTAATAAATTACTTTAGCGGTAATTAATAGAACTAGCGTAAAAGAAGCTAATGAAATTGAATATGCTTCGATCGAACAATTAATCAGAAATCAAGTTTTATGTTTTTCAAATGAAGCTTCAAATATTTGAAACGCATTTGAAAAGATTTAGTCTGAATATGATATAAAAACAAGCATGTATATGAAATAATAAATAATCAGCAGCATCTTCCCTTTACTCCAAGCAATGGGATACCAACAGACCATATATGAAATATTAAATATGGTTTATTAAATGAAAAACTAGCTAGACTAGACTGAGTTACTTTCTTAGAGCTTCAGTTTTAAAAAATTTATATTTCTTTACGCTTGACTGAAATGGAAAGTACAGATAAAGTTTAATAGTTTGTTTATCATATAATTATATTGCCCGACAAACTTTATTATATTAATTAATTTAAAATAATTGCGATTCACCAAAATTTGTTAGGAGTTTGCCTATTCAGAAGTCAGAACTGGATATTGCTGATCTGCATAACGAGGCAAGATTAGTTGATTACTGCAGCACAATTCTATTTTATGTAGGGGAAGGCGGGGCAAAGCGGATCGCGGGGCAAAGCGGATCAAGTCAATTTTTATGCAAGTTGTTAATGCTGTGGCTCGTATTTCAGCATCATGATATCAGCTGATTCTGGCTACATGTTTATGTAAACAATTCAACTAAAAATGTCTGCAAGGGAATTAATTATTCTTAAAAATGTATTTTTGTGTTAATTGCTTAAATATTTTATGAATCAGTCACATTGTGCTAGCACTTGTATCTACTTTATATATTTTGCTTATATTCAATTGACAACTACATATGAGCTAAATTCGAGGAGTGAAGTAACTTTTTGATAAATTCAATAGTTTTAAGTTATGCGACAAGTTTTTTGGGGTATGGTATAATGGGGCAAAGTGGATCAGTATTAGCAACTGTACGCTTCAGTTCAGATTTAATAAAGTTATTGTTTTTCTACGTCAAAGAAAAACATTTGTTTAAATAAATTTTATGTATAAGCCTACATGAATAATCATGAATCCATTAAAATGTACATAAGTAACGGTTTCACTGCTCTTCCTAGATGGCAAGGAATTACAAGCGTAACACTAAGCAAGGTTCGTGGTCTGAGGCTGATTTAAAGGAAGATATTAAGCAGGTCAAGTTCAATGGTGCTTCTTTAAGGGATGTTTGTGAGAAATACTTGATTCCATTTGGAACTTTCTATGACACCTGAAAAAATGATGAGTTAGGGCCTAAATGATTCCTAAAGCGCCATCCTTAAATTTCATTTCGCTCGCCAGAACTGACAAGTCTTGATCGAGCTCTAAACAGACCTCAGGTTGAGAGATTCTTTGCTCTGCGCGGTGAAATATATCAATCCCACGGTCTGACATCCAATGGCATTTACAAAGAAGACGAGACAGGAATAATAACCTCTGGAACGAAACTGATCCACTTTGCCCCATAGGGTTGATCCACTTTGCCCCGGCTTTGGGGCAAAGTGGATCAGTTTGGGTTGTGTCATTAAATGTAAATTTTCTCTGGACATGCTGGAGCTGTAGAACTGCAACTGTACCTTTGTAGAGGTCAATAATCAAGCTAATTAAAGAACCTAGTTCGGTGATGTTATCTCATCCATGCCAAAAATACATGTTTTTCTGAAAATTGATCCGCTTTGCCCCGCCTTCCCCTATTCTTATCAACATTTATTTATCAAACATTTTACTTTTCATTAATTTTACTTGTTTCTACTAATATATATTTTCTTGTTTTATACAACTTGTTACTCTTAGGAAAGAACTTTGAAAAGACGTTTAAAGGACCTTGAAAGGAATTTGAAATGACTCTCTTTTAAAAGGTTCTCGTACATAGAAAATGGAAACTATTGGCGGACAGGGGAGAAAGTTAACCATTTAACTGAATACAATTCAATATACATTTGCATGCAGTTCTGGGATATGAATTTCATCCTATCATTCCATAGTATCGGATTTGGAAGACGAAATGTGATACGCTGATATCTAAATGTAGATGGAATCACGGAACGGCAAGTTATATATGGCTGTGTAGGAGGTACTCGATTATCTAATTAGTATCAGATATCTGTGTGTTGAGAGACGAGCTGATAGGATAGACAAATGACTTCCACCCCGCCTCCTAAATATCCGCTCATCTATATTTCTCTCTCTCTCTCTCTCTCTCTCTCGCTCTCTCTCTCTCTCTCTCTCTCTGTAATTGCACTGCCTAATGGCACTTCCAAAGCATAGACCTTTTCACATCTCTTTCTCTCTTTCTCTCTCTCTCTCTTTCTCTCCCTCTTTCTCTCTCTCTCTCTCTCTCTCTCTCTCTCTCTCTCTCTCTAAGTGCACTGCTTATTGGCATGTCCAAAGCATAGAACTTTTTCACATCGATCTCTTTCTCTCTCTCTTTCTCTCTCTCTCTCCCTTTCTCTCTCCCTCTATCTTTCTCTCTCTCTGTCTGTCTCTCTCTCTTAGTGCACTGCTGAATGGCATGTCCAAAGCATACTACTTTTTCACATCTCTCTCATAGTGCACTGCCTACTGGCAGGTCCATGATATATAGCGCCTCCACACTTCTCTGTCTTCCGCCTTCCTCTTCATGACCACATATGAGTGGATTTTTAAATCATCTAATATTCCTTTTGATATACCATTCTTTCTTGTGGGCAATGGTTTTGACGAAGTAGGCCCCCTATGTCTTCCTCAGCTTCGACTAACATTTACTGGGCAGGGGCGTCATTTCCTTAAAAAACAACCCTGTTTACCCTTTTTCACAGAGGCCCCAATCCTCCGCTTTGGTTTTCATACGATCCTCTAGCTAAAATCACGGGTTCCATTGGTATAATTTTTAAGGTTTCTGCCGTAAACACTGTAAAGGTTACTATAAAGGTCGGTGTAAAGCTTAATGTAAAGGTTAGAAGCTCATTCATTCTCACTAAGATGACTATACACATTTGAGCTACCATTACAAACACTAGCTCATGTTTTTTACTGTGTCCTTTCTTCAATGCAAGCAGCAGTTTAGTAATACTATACTGCTTTCTGAGTTAAAGGGAGTCAGGAAAGTATTCAACTACAGACCTGATAAAATGTTTAAATGATACCAGGGAGACTTCAAACGACTCTAGACACTCGAGTTACCGTCACAAAGATTAATTTTGCTAAAATGCACATTAGATATGTTGGGTTCTCCAATCATCTCTCCGTTATAGGAGTTTGGAAATGGAGTCGTGGGTTCGATTTTTCCAACTCTTCATGCTTTGGCGGTATTAATCTTGAGGATGCAAGGATCTCTTGCTCATATAGCCAGTTAGAGGCTAAATCAATGAGACTGGAGCTGCTAAGCACAGAACTCATGCTTATTCGTTCAGTGTATGATAATTTATAGTATTTGTGTGTTATTTGTAATTATCTGTATAAATTCTAACTAAATTAGAATATTGACACAAAAGCTAGTGATTTATTATTTTAAACGATTTATTATTAACAAAGAAGCACGATAGCAATATAACTAGTTAAAACATTAAACATAAAGATAGAATAGAATATTAAACGAATACTACGAAATAATTAATAACATGTTAAAAATAGCCGATAAATATAAAGTCAGTCTACTTATAGTCAGTTAGCTAAATGTCTGTATTTGCAACTAAAATACGAGATAGAAATTGGGAAACGAGTTATTGGCTTCAAGGCACTCCTCGCTTATATGATTTGATACTTTCCCTCTTTTCTTCTTTATTATCTGACTGTTAACACGTGAGGTGTTATTTTACAGTCGTTTAGCTGAATCTGTGAAAAAGACGCGTAACTAGAATAGGCAACTAGTAAATTGCACTTTTCATAGATTTTAGGACCTGCAATTGCCTGACTGAGATCTAGAAGGATAACGCTTATCTAGAGTGGACAACTAGAAAATTAGCGTTCTTCGTAGAACTTTAGTATTATTCTCTTCTGTCTTCTTTTCTTTCTTTCTTCTGACTGTTAACACAAGAGGTGTTATTTTACAGTCGTTTAGCTGAATCTAAGGCAAAGACGCTTAACTAGACTCAGGCACTAGTAAATCGCGCTTTCCGTGGAATTCAGGATTGTAGTCGTTTAGCTGAATTCTATGAAAAAACACCTATCTAGATTAGGCACTAGAAAATTAGTGTTCTTCTTAGAAATTCGCTATTTCCTGATTCTGTCTTCCTCTTCAATCTTCTATATTCCACTTCTTTCGTCTATCTTCACTTCTTTCTTCTATCTTCACTTCCTTCTTCTGCAGCTATTTCTACCTGAATAGACAAGGAAACACATTATCTAGATTCAACTCTAGTAATCGGCGTTTCTTGTACAATCAAGGATTTATACGTACAATGAATTGAGATATTGAAATGGTGTCGTGATTAACCAACCTATAGAGGTTAGACGACAATTCCACACAATATCTGCAATCCCGTGAGGCACAATCGTTCTAATATATATTTCGTATTTTTCGTGCTAACTATCACCGACCTATAGAAGGTGTATAGTAGCAGTACTTCCTACGAATGCAGTCAGAAATTCAGAAGCTTATATGAAATCTACTAGTTTATGTGTTTGTCGCAATAATTCATTAAGAATTATATTTAGACAAGTTCAGCTAGCAATTCCGTAGAAGCCAGAGTTCAGGAGTGAATTAAAATTCTATAGCCTGTCCTCTGGTCATATAGCATTGATCGAGGCCATGCTCAACAGCCAATCAGAATCAAGCTGTTCATAAGCATTTCTCCACCCAACTCCACGAGTGTTTGCTATGCATGCATGTCTCTTATGCATATATTTTGTATTATTGCTTTACATACTGTGCCAGGTTTTACTGAATGTCATATCATATTTATCTTGGAAACAGTTTTTACATGAATACACCAATAATCAAAAATCATATCTCAATATATGAAGGTTAAACTTCTAATTACATGTTAATTTGCATTTCCTCATTACTTAATTTAATATTCTCGTTTCATAACCTTGCAACTCTAACGCAAAATAAATTCTAATGAACATACGCTGAAATGAATACAAATCTCAATGCAAGAAGGTCAATTTAAACATCTAAATACAAACATGAGTGCAAATGAAATTAATTCCAAACTTATGGGTGAGAAATAAAATATGTAACACATTTAGTTGCGCTACATTACCGTGAAACGTCAAATCACATTTTTTCCCACCTTACTTTAAGATTAAATTACAAATTATATATCAGTTTACAATATACAATTTATTAAAATATCTCTCAATGCACAAATAGCGATTTGAAATAATACACATCTTGTCCATGGTACAGTTCAGAGCAATTTACAGTAATTTTTAATAGTAAATATAACTCAAGATTACTTGTTAAGTGCCATAAATTGAAGCCACTACTTGTAATAGTGCAGCAAAAGATAAATATTCCCGCTCTCACAGAGCCAGCCATGAATATTGAATAAAATTTTAATTTCTCAAATCACTTTAAATACATCACAATTGAATAAAAAAATAGCTCTAGAATGGCTTCAAAGTACATAACACAGATTTCTTATAGATTCTAGATATAGGAAACGTTATCTACTGTAAGTGCAAGGTGTCAGTTCTTATTAGGGAAGTTGATATTCAAGATATTCACGAGCCAGTCCTTCGTTATCAAATAAATACCGGAACTAAATTCCGGTATTTATTTCAGTGGGCGTATCTCTTTGTATCTTATTGTGCATCCTGCAGCAGGTCCGAAATTGTGGAATGAACTTCACAATTTATGAGACATTCTGATAAACCTGATAGCTTTAAAAAGAGTCTTAAGGCACATCTTTTTGCTAGACCATTCCATTTAAATTATTCTCACTGATAAATTTCTCAGATTGCAATATTTAAGCTACGTTACATATGATAGTTATTTAATATTGCAGTGATTTTTACTGTGTGAATTTTCTTGTATATTGCTTGTTTTACTGTAACTGTTGTAAAGTATAGAGATGCCTTAGCATGATGTACTCTATTAAACATTAAGCATTAAACATTACCCACGAATGGAGAATGAAGTATAATTGTTAATTTAAATATGTACTCTGCGTAGGGTGTGCCATATGACAAAACACTACAGATTGATAAAGAGGAAGAAAATCTAAAACACAACAATAATTAAAGTACTACTGTCATCTAGGACAACAGTAATACTGTGGCACCAAATCTAACCCGATGAGCAGAGTGTGGAGTCCAAAAAGGCGTAAATCAAAATCCGGGAAATCAGTTCAAAGAGTGGGGGGAGCATCTTTCTTTATTGCAGGTATCTTTCTACCGGTTGACTGGCTGAGTGGATAGCAAGCTTACCATCTAAGCTAGAGGCATTTATTGCACTGCCACTAGTATAACCTGAGGAAGTAAAAGCTGGAAAGTGATAAAGCTAAGGTTAACGTCAGTTTCCTAACTCGAAAGCGATGTCAGTGAGGGAAGAGCCCAGGATTTGAACCCCGTACCTAGTGATCCGCGGTCGAATATCTTACCGACATCGCCACTGGCTCCAGCGAAAAATAAAAAGACGGTGAACTACATTATATTCTTTGTAGCTGCTTTATAAACTATAAATTTAAGATTTTTACCACGTTTTTCACTCGGGCAGTATTTATAAGCTTCATTGACGTCATCATCATTTCTTGATGCAACGTCACTATTCTCTTTAAGTGAGGTGGAACTTTTTGAGTGAGGAGGTTTTGAATGCGGTGTCGGTGAATAGTTTTAAAAACAAGCTGGATGCTGTAATCATGTATGATTGGGGATTAAAATAAGTCCTTGGCTTTCTTCCCTTGTTTCTGATACCTAATTTTGACTCAGGATTGGAATAACGAAAGATTGTAGCAGTTCTGGTAAATTCTGGTAAATTCTTCTTCTGTACCATGTCCATCAGCTGTTGACCATGTTTTTCACTGGGGCAATATTTATAAGCTTCATTAACGTCATCAATATTTCTTAATGCATCGTCGATATTCTTCTTCTGTACCTAAAACTACAACAACTATGTCCATCGGCTGTTGACGACGTAGCGAACGGACGACCCCTTATCGTAAGAGTAAGGAACCCACGTCCCTGAAGAAGATGGACTCTTCTAGGAACTTGGGAACTCCGGATTCAGTGGATTTCAATTGGCCACCGGAGATGTTGAGGCGTGGCTGAAATGAAGAGAGAGGTATGTCCAAGAACTTGATTGGCATTTCGCTAGCATTGATTTTATTAGAAATCGTAGGATTTACGTATTGCTAGTTAATAGCAGGGATAGTTAAGCATACTGTATATTGGTTTGGTTACTTTCAGAAAGTAATCCGCTAAATTTGGTTATATTTAAATGTTTATTTAGACTTATTGTTTAAACGTTTCAATTATTCAGTGGCGGATCCAGACAATTTTTAAATGGAGGGGGGGGGGGGGGATTTTGGGACGGTGTCCCAAAATGGTTTTTATTACGCCCAAGTTTTCTCCGGGACAGCATTACAGCATTGAAAATTTGTACCCCAGTTACTAATACAATGAATAACTAATAATAGTTTTAGGGAATTTTGTAGATGAGTTAAAGATCCACTCGTATGAAGACATAAAGAGGAGAAAGGAAGATAGTTATGAGTGGAGGCGGTATATACCATGGACCTGCCAGTAGGCAGTGCACTAGGAGAGAGAGAGAGAGAGTTAGGGATTGCATTCTTTTAGGCAAAGTTGGGGGAACCAAACTTCCGTCACTAAACATTTATTATTTATATATATCAGTAAATGACAATTATAGCACTGCTATGCTATGACATGATGTACAGGGTGATCCAGAATAAATGAAACTATTTTGAAGGTTTGTAACTTTGACAATTTTTATCTAGACGTCCTACTTATGCACCAGATTAAGGGCAATTCTCTTTTCTTTTGAATTTCTAAATATCTAAGAGATACTACTACACATGTTTGAGAAATTATCATTAGTCGCCGCCATGTCATTTTCAATGAAATTTGCGTGAAATATCAAAATCTAAAAATCCAGAATTCAAGACTATGCATTAGGCTTTAAATATTTAAAAAAGCGCATTGCAGTTTCTATCAATGTCCTAAATGAAATGAGAATTAATTGAACTAATGTTCAATGTGTCCACCATGTGCCCGAATAAATGCATTCACCCGCTGGGACCACTGATCAATTCCCGAGTCCCTGAGTGTCAGACTGACCTCTACCCAACAGAGGACAATGACTCGTTTCAAATGTTCAACGTCGTGAATTGGATCACGATAGACTAATTGCTGAAGACAATAGTAAACAATCGGATAAAAATCGGGTTCAAATCAGTGGGGAGGGGGGGCTGTTAGGTGGCCAGTTCTACAGTTCAATAAACTCTGGCAGGTTTACTTTCATACAGTACATCATTTGACCTGAAAATGACATATCGGCGACTAATGATAATTACTGAAACAGGTGTAACAGTATCTCTTAGATATTTAGCAATTTAATAAACAATAGAGTTATCGTTAATGTGATGCATAAGTGGGCCTTTGGAATAAAAATTTTAAGAGTTATTAACCTTCAAAGTAGTTGCATTTATTCTGGACCACCCTGTTGATATCAAAGAGATGCTATAGGTTGCAATGAACATGCAGCCTGATGCAGGTATCGCAAGGTTATCTCTGATATCTGCTTACGTTTAGAAATTGCACTAAAAACCCTTAAACCCTTATGATTCTACAAACCACCATATCAAATCAAGTAACTTGTAAATAAATATTTGTTGTCTTTCTGTTATCATTTTGATAAAATATAGAAATAAAACTGTTACAAATACCATCAAAGATGATGCTGGTACCAGTTAACCGTTCAGTATCTCTAGATACATGGATTGTGATATTCGAGAACAAGACAGTTGGAAGGGAATGGGTGACTAACTGGCTGACGGATAAATCCTCCATTTACGGAAGTTTCCTGTCGTTCTGGTCCGTAATACTGAACCTCTTCCTGTGCCTGGTGATAGCCGTCAGTCACTGGAGAAGAGTAAATGGAAAAGAAAAACACCTTCCAGATAAACATCGGAAGTGCTTAAGTGAAGTAAGTAGTAGAGATGGTGAACTCAGTGGGACATGGAAGAGCAGTGGAATCAGTAGGATATCTCCTGAGAATTATATAATTGGAAACGGAAGAGATAGCGGAAAGAATCCTACACCTACAGATGAATGGAGGAATCAGCTATCATTGGGATTCTGCGATAAGGATTTTGATAGAGAGCCAATCCATGACTTTACTTTGACTGATCGTGTCAGATCAAATACAGATCATATTGACGTAAAGAAAGTTGATGACAGCAAGTCACACAGAGCCAACAGCATCTCGAAATCAGCCAAGATAAATCTGGAGAGCACTGGTCAGAAGAGTGACTTAAAAGAACTCAATAGAAAGACAACTAGTAATTCAACTCCAACTGGATCGAAAAATACCAATCCACTTGGTTTATCAGCTGAAAATCAGGCTGATCAAAGCGCTTCGATTAATACATTGAAGGAAAAGAAAAACCACCCGAGAGCTGCCGATGGCAGAGCGCTTCTGACCTTTAACTTCGCCGTTGTGCAGGTTCTGATAGCCTCTCTGATCATACCGGTGGGCGTGGTTACTGACAGTCAAGGTCGTTGGGTGTTTGGCACCAGACTGTGTAGAGCCTGGCTGATCCTACAGATACTACTGCTAGCCTCCACCATGTGGTCACTGGTCCTTATGACCTTTCATAGAGTTCTTCAACAGGTTGCTCTCTCTCTCTCCATCTCTCTCAATCACTCTCTTTCCTATCTCTCTCTCTCTCTCTTTCTATATATATATATATATATATATATATATATATATATATATATATATATATATATATATATATATATATAGAAAGAGAGAATATATATATAGGCCCCTATATATATATATATATATATATATATATATAAGATATATATATCTTTCTCAATCACTCTCTTTCTCTCTCTCTCTCTTTCTTTCTCTCTCTCTTTTTCTCTTTCTATCTTTCTCTCTCTCTCTCTCTCTCTCTATCTCTCGTTGTCTCTCTTTTGCAGTATTAAATGCAGTGTGGCCGCCCCTTACTTTGTATGCAGTCGATGAATCAAGTTCATTCTTTTGTATCAAGAAAAGTAGCATACTTACGCTATAAATATAATACAATTTTTATCTTTTTAGAATTTAAAGTTAATTTAAAAAATTAGAGTAATTCATAAATAACAATGTATCCCTTTACTTTTCAGATGTCTCCTAAATTTCATTCCCGCTTCATCGGCCTGAAGATCACTGTAGCAAGTCTGTTAACCACTTGGCTATTTTCAGCGACCGCCATCTTCCCTCTTGCCTTCTCGTTCAGCTCTAAAGATGACGTCATCGTGGAAAACTTCTGCGCCGTGACGTTAAGCAAGGATGATACCGTCGTCCTTTCCATGTCAGCTTTCATCTTCCCGGCAGCTCTCACTCTCTCAGGATCCATGGCTCTGATTGTCAATGGATTCTGTAACATCTTCAGGATTTCATACCGGCCGTTGGAAGGTGGAAGTGAATCGAATGTGGCGATATTAGCTGGAGAACACGTGACTCAGGTGAACGATGATGATGATGATGATGATACGCTGAAGCGAAGAGAAAAAATGATAGAAATTTTTTCAGTTACCCCTAAATCTTCGAAAGCAGGTTCGAATAAAATTGAATCAAGAAGCAAGAAAGACGACCTACAACAATATCCAAGCGACAAGAACGAAGAGGCAAGCTCCAAAAGATCAACTCACCAAAAAGTTGGAAAGAACTTCCTGTATAGTACCATCCTTGAATTCGTTGTCAGCATCGGAGGCAGCTCAACAATGGCTCTGTTAGCCGTGAACATCTTCTCTATTGCGATGTGGTGCCCATTCTTTGTGGCTCACCTCATCATGCCGTTTTGTTGGAACATGTGTGTGGACCCAGTAGTCTGGACTCTGATGAAGTGGCTAGGGTACAGTGTGACTGGTTTGTCACCTCTCCTGTGGTTCATAGAGAAGAGCATGAGACGTGAGGCAGCCTTGATATCTGACTGCTTGCCCAACACCTAAGAGTAAACACTGGATGTATGTTTAACACCTAACAGTAAATACTCGCTGTGTGTTCTACACCTAAGAGTAAACAAAAGTGTCCTCTGTTAGTTGTAAATAATATTTTAGTCTACGCTGAGAATTAAATAGGTATACGGAAGTCAACATAGGAACTTCTGGCGCATTGGTGGAACTCTCGTTTCTTAAACCAGAGGTCGCGAGCACGAGACTGCGTTTATATTATGGTTTTTCTTTCTAGATTTGGCTGGAGCCAGTGGCGGTGTCGGTAAGATATTCGACCGCGGATCAGTATGTGCGGGGTTCAAATCCTGGGCTCTCCCGTCACTGACATCGCTTTCGAATGAGGAAACTGACGTTAACAGTAGCTTAGCTTAGCTTTTTAGCTTTAAAAAGCCCCCTTCTGTACACTGGATGATGTCAACTAAAGGCTAGGCCACCTTAATGTTTCATCTTATAACTAGACCCTTCCGTTACCGCCTTAAAATAATGAGAAGTAAAGGCGCATTAACAGGAAGTTTGCAAGATAAAGGTGAAACAATCTTTAAAGAAATCTATACAAAATTCCACAAAATTCTGTAGTTTTGTACTGAAATCCTATACGCATATAACACCGATATTTAAAACTCTGCAAGAACTTTTTGATTTTAAAAATTCTGATAAAATATTTATATTTAGATTTTAGAACCATATTTTCATATTTACTTATTTACCTGATTAGTGAAATTAGTACCTACGTTATCCTATAATGATATGACTATAATGGTGATTATTTACACTGCCGTTACATTACATCTATATAATATTTATTATTTCAAAATCAACTTGCTAGCACTATTCATTTATTATATGAGTGTATATTCAAAATGGATCACCAATATAATTTACAATTTATTTAGTCAGCTGAGAGTTAGTGAATTGCTAATGCTATAAAGTTTAGCAGGTATTCGATATAAATCAAACTGACTATATCTTTTATGATTTGGTTGAATATTTTGGTCAACCTTAGGCCTAAATATGGATTCTGATTTGGCTTATGGACTCATTTAAATTATACATCTACACAATTTTATTTATCGGGAACAGGAATTGGCGTAAAATGTTTTATAAATTTATGCGTATTTTACTTATAGTCGGGAAGCCTGATTTGCGTTGCTCTTGATTTACGATATAATTAAAAACGTGTTTTCGACTTCAAAGTTACCCTTTTTAAATTCTAATACATTATAATTTTATTACATCATTGACAATAAATGTATTTCTATTTTTCTTGATTGTATTAGTCCTTTTTAATTTGTGCACTCAACTATATTGATGCGTATACCTTGTATGTTTTTGTTGTTGTTAAAATGTAGCAATATTGTAAATTATTTCTGTGTTTTTTTATTCTGATGACTGCAAACAAACATATATTTGGTATCATTAGACTCTGCTTTGATTACACTTTCCAGTGTTACATGATAAGTTACTGTAACTTTTGTAGTTTTCGCTGTGACCCCTAGGAGAAGGATATATACTGGCCACTCTGTAGACTAGAGGCAACATGAGAGCGTGTAACGTGTAATAACCAGAAGACAGGATCGTCGAGCTCTCACCTGGAATAATATTTAATTTAACCTATTATTTAGTTAATTTTTCTAATTTTTTATATTTATTATTATTTGAGAATTAGATGTCCTATTTGTTTGTAGACACTTGACAGAACTAATATACTCACGAAGTTTATTGGCTTATTTGCTGGTTTTGTAGGTCTGGTCATTTCCTACTTGCTCTCGATGATTAATATAAATCTTCGTAGTTTATTATGCAGAATGCAGCTTACAAAGAATAATCTTCCAATATATCGGGTGTTTATGCAACGCTCTCAGCAATCGGTCTTTCTAAATGATCGTCCATCTAACCGAGTCCGATGTTACTTAACTTCCTTCATGACGTCATGCTCAACCTAGTGCTCCAAACAGGCTGAGCCGGTGGCCTGCTGCCAACCGGTTTTCAAATTAGACTCACACAGTCAGATGATCAATCAATCAATAACAAAACCTAAAATTAATTAAATAGCTGATTGTCTTCAGTTAGCATCATCATCACCATCTTCATCTTTTTCTTCTTCATCATCACCGTCATCATCGTCATCATTTCTTGAATCCCAGTTTAACTAGAGTCGACATATGAATAGACATCCTCCTTTCCATTCGTTTAAGAAATTTTTTGTAGCAATTTCTGGAGCCTAGGCTTTCATCAACCGAACGTCCTTTCTGACCTTGGTTTGAATCTTTGCTTTGTCGCCTTTTACGATACGTGGTGGGTCTATTCTTCAGCAACCCGTACACTACACGGGTAAAATGTAGTTAGTATTCTTCAAAGCTTAATTATTGTAGATGAACAATTGATTTTAACTTTACATCTACAGGTTCAAGAACGGCTATTCTCTTAAGTGTATACCTTAAATGTCAGCTAATAGCTGGTCCATTGCGCAGAATCTATTAGGCCTATAATTAACATTACAGCTGCGACTTCGTTATGCTAAGGTCAATCTCGTTCCTTAAGTTAGACGTCTCTTGGAAACACGCCCCAGCCTCGATGAGTTCAATTCAACACTGATAAATTTCAAATTGGTTAATTTTATTGGTTTCTCAGTTAAAATTCAAATTGGTTACTAAGGCAGATCATGAGAAGCTTGCAAACGTTTTTAGGCATAACGGTAAACATGGATAGGCTTAGTTCAGACTGTACATAAAGGGCTCAGAGCATAGGCTTGTCTGCCTGATGCAAAGTTACGCTTGACTTAATGCCTTCTTCTTTATTAAAAAGTATGTCGCAGCTGATATACCCAACCATTTTAAAATCTAAACATCCAAATTACACATTCAATTTCAAAAATATTTATTTATTTACAAGATTTCCCATAATGTATACACTAAAACACTGGTATGCAAATATTATTTCTTCACGCGAGAATCAGAAATTTCGTTCCAACTGACAGACTAGGATGTATTTATTTTATTTATTTTATTATGTTAGGATGTATTTATTTCCTGAACTAATATCGACCATGAACTAATAGTTACTGTTTAATTATTGAATTATTGATTTGCTCAAGCGAAAGATGTAAATTTCCTTCGTAGTTTATTGATTTGAGTAAACCTACAGTGAACAAAGTAAATATTCCTAAAGAGGTACTGATACTCTAAGAGGTACAGATTCATAAAGAGATACAGATTCCTAAAGAGGTACTGATACTCTAAGAGGTACAGATCCATAAAGAGATACAGATTCCTAAAGAGGTACTGAAACTCTAAGAGGTACAGATTCATAAAGAGGTACAGATTCCTAAAGAGGTACTGATACTCTAAGAGGTACAGATTCATAAAGAGATACAGATTCCTAAAGAGGTACTGATACTCTAAGAGGTACAGATTCATAAAGAGGTACAGATTCCTAAAGAGGTACTGATACTCTAAGAGGTACAGATTCATAAAGAGATACAGATTCCTAAAGAGGTACTGATACTCTAAGAGGTACAGATTCATAAAGAGATACAGATTCCTAAAGAGGTACTGATACTCTAAGAGGTACAGATTCATAAAGAGATACAGATTCCTAAAGAGGTACTGATACTCAAAGAGGTACAGATTCATAAAGAGATACAGATTCCTAAAGAGGTACAGATTCATAAAGAGGTACAGATTCCTAAAGAGGTACTGATACTCTAAGAGGTACAGATTCATAAAGAGATACAGATTCCTAAAGAGGTACTGATACTCTAAGAGGTACAGATTCATAAAGAGATACAATTTCCTAAAGAGGTACTGATACTCTAAGAGGTACAGATTCATAAAGAGGTACAGATTCCTAAAGAGGTACTGATACTCTAAGAGGTACAGATTCATAAAGAGGTACAGATTCCTAAAGAGGTACTGATACTCTAAGAGGTACAGATTCATAAAGAGATACAATTTCCTAAAGAGGTACTGATACTCTAAGAGGTACAGATTCATAAAGAGGTACAGATTCCTAGAGAGGTACAAATTCCGAAAGAGATACAGATTCTTTAAGAGGTACAGATTCTTTACGACAATCTAAAGAGGTACACATTTCTAATGAAGTAAAGATTCCTAAACTTTAAAAATTTAATTCAAATTAACCTGAATTTAACCAAAATATGTAATTAATGTAGAGAATATTAAAATAAAATATGAAGAATAAAACAAGACAAATCAGAAATAACTAAACTGAATGAAGTGCTTATCAAAATGAAATTGAGCCCACTCTGCCGATCGCGGACCACAGGTTGAGAACATCTTGTAGTACAGCACAACACAAACAGTACACTATCCTATGAACCCTTACAGCAAGTAGCCCATATTAATTTTGCTATTTCTAAAATAGGACTTTCAAGAATACAATACAACTAGCGGCTGCTTGATGCTTTTAGCTGGAACGTATTTAGACACTGTGTCAGTGTTTCAGATATATGGTGATAAAATAAATAAAGAAAAAAGAAAAAAGGTCAAAATTTAACAAAAAAGTTTAAGGAAATTAAATATCGGCTAGTAATTTCATAAGACTCCCCTGCACCTTATCATATTAGTCTTAATGTGTTGAATAATCACTTTGGAATAGATCATAGGTATGTTGATTGTGTCATAAGGGTCATCTAAGCTAATAACGAGTAAGCCGTGTTGGGTATGATTTCAAATCATTTGATTTAAATTCAGAAAATCAAAATCATGATTTTAATAGTGAAATCATTTCACGAGAGTGATTTTGATTTTGATATTAAAATCTAAATTTGTGCATTTTGCGATTTTGAAACAACAAAACTTTGTTCAAAATCATTTCGAAGCAAAATTTCTAAGTGTTCAAATTTCTGTATTACGGAACTTAAAGATCAGGTTTGTTGTTAAAGGTTTTAATTAAAGCAAACTGCCAGACGCCATTTTTTGAGAAGCATCAAACTGACATTTGCCGTACCGAATTTAAATAAACTCTAGAAGTAATTCCAACGGCTGATGTATAAAATTCATGTAGGACTATAGCTTTCTGCTTAAATTAAATTTGTTAGATTAACAACAGAATGTCTGTAGTCCTGTTAACTGTACTGTTATCTCAATATATATATATATATATATATATATATATATATATATATATATATATATATATATATATATATATATACATGTATATGTCTATAGGACGTGGAGTAAGACAAGGTTGTAGCATTTCGCCGCTGCTGTTTAACATTTACGCCGAGGCAATGATGGAGGAAGCCATGGAAGACATGGAAGAAGGAATGAAAGTAGGAGGGAATTTGTTACAAGATGTACGATTTGCAGATGATCAAGGAATGGTAGCGGGCAGCGAGATTGGATTGCAGAAGATAATGGATAGACTGAATGATACGGTCAAGATATGGCATGAAGATTAATATAAAAAAGACCAAGGTTATGAGAGTGTCCAATAATAAAGGTGAAGTTAGTATCACAACAAATGGTACGAAATTGGAACAGGTAAGGAGTTTCAAATATTTGGGTCATACTATAACCGAAGATGGGAAATGTGAGACAGAAATATGCAGTAGGATTGCACAAGCAAAAGCGGCCTTTGGTAGTAGAAAAGAACTATTAACAAAAAGTCTAAAGAAAGACTCAAAGATAAAGATAGTGAAAACTTTGGTTTGGACCACGCTATTGTATGGATGTGAAACATGGACCTTAAGGAACGAAGATATTAGGAAACTGGAGGCATTGGAAATGTGGATTTGGAGAAGAGTGGAGAGGATTAGCTGGACTCAAAAGGTTACAAATGAGGAAGTCCTGGAGAGAGTTGGCACAGATAGACAGTTGATAAATATATTAAGAAATAGAAAGAAGAGATGGATAGGACACATTCTAAGGGAGGAAGGTCTATTAAAGAGGTGATAGAAGGAAGAATGGAAGGAAAAAGAGGCAGGGGCAGACCGAGATTAAGTATGTTAGATGATTTAAAGACCCACTCATATATGGAAATGAAGAGGAGGGCGGAAGACAGAGAAGAGTGGAGGCGTTATGTACCATGGACCTGCCAGTAGGCAGTGCACTAAGAGAGAGATATGTACATGTATATATATATATATATATATATATATATATATATATATATATATATATATATATATATGGCCTATATATATTGGATCAGCCATTCTTCGGAACACCGTGGAAGAGAAGCAATACGTCGATTTGGTATGCCACAAAATACTAAACTACAATAAAGCGTCCTAATGCAGGTGCTTATTTATTTATTACATTTATCAGGCCGTACACCTTTGCATGTATATAAATGTAGGATCAAACATTTGCATGAAAAATAAAACAACATTTCGCAGAGAAACGGTTATCGATTATCTGCATAAACTAATAGAAATAGTTGTGTCTATTCAAAGATTTCAGCTACTTTGTATGCTTCTATGCGAATTAAATCAAGTCAAATCAAATAAATAAATAAACAATACAAAAATAAATAAATAAATGGCGGTTAGCTTTCTTCGATCTCCCAGTTTTCATGTACATGTAGATAGACCCACGTGTGAAGACATTTGGAAGGCGTCGTATATCGGAGAGATAATTGTATTGGCAGCTATGACGGCTTAGCTTTGCGGTGGAGATACATTAACTTGTACCTTGGTATTCTATTGTTATCTCGGCTTGGCCACTTGTCATTTATTAAAAGAATTCCTCTTAGGATCAACTAATAGTAGCCCAACGTTTAAAAGGTCTGTCAGATTTTCATTATCATTATGAGCTAAATGTTTACAGACTCATTTAAGAAATGCCAGCAAACCTTTCTATGTACAACTTTTACGATCTGTGAAACCCACAATCAAGGTCTGACCTTTCATTATGGCATTTAGATCTACTTATTGCTATAATTGTGTCTACTAAAAGTAGAGTAAATTATTGTAATTGTGGTATTATATAATGTGCAATTAATAAAACCTAGTAGCGTTGAATTTTACACACCACATTGAATTAACCATACATACCGTGCATACAGATATTAATAAATAAGCCATCATTACTTAATATGTAATTATGCAAGCCAATAATTAATTAATTAATTAATTAGGTCTAAAACTTCATTAAATATATAATTCAGCCGACAATTCGATGCCCAACATCCTAACCGCTAACAGGGGCGGATACAGAAATTTTTCTGGGGGCCAAAAATTTTGTCACAAACTTTTTTTTATCTTACATCCGTTTTGTTAGCTTTTATATGACTGAAATATTGACTATGATCGTCATCCCCTGGGACCCTAACAGACCACTACTAACCGTCATTTCAAATTCCTTTTCGTTGATGTAGGCATGCACAATTTTGAAGAAATTAAACAAATTTGCACAAAGATTTAGGGGAGAGGAATGGCCCCCTTGCTCCCCCTAGATCCGCAAATGACCGCGAACACCTGCGCTAAGCGATGCAAAGAATATCTATAAATTTAAGTCTTGACCATTTTACCTCACTGCATCTCAACCTACAGCACGTAGCTAGCCTAATGTCATAGGTGGATATATATATATATATATATATATATATAGGCCTGTATATAGGCTACATATTGCTCATCAGGCTATAGTGTAAGATGTATAAATTAACGTTTATTGCCAGGCGGAAATGAGTAGGTAAGTACAAACAAAAAAATAAAGAAACGCAACTGCGCATTATCTAGACTGTCACGCCGACTGTGGCTCTTTATTTACAAGTTACGCTTCTTAATCTTCTTTACGGTGGTTCATTTAGTTAATCGTCTCTCGATTAGTTTTCTGCACATTAAATTTGTGCAGTTTTTAGGCTGAGTTTATACTTTGACGTAAGGCTTAGCTTTAATTTGTACATAATTGTTTTAGACAACTGCAGCACTCTTAATTGTTGTAATCCTTGACTTTATTTTGAAAATAGAGTCAACAATTAGTATTTTATAAATCTGTCTCTCAGATAAGCCTGGTCACTATTTTACTCTTTAGTGGGCACATCACGATCAACCCAGTGAGTACGTACAAAGTGTCGCCTTTTTCGTATAATAATTATTCATAAGTTTCATATGCTAGCAATAGTTCTCAAGTGGTTTTCCGCTGATTTTATTTAATCTGAATGTCTGCTTTCTTTGGCTCTAATGAATCAGTTTTTGTTTTCTCCGACCACGACTATGCTAGATTGT
Organism: Enchytraeus crypticus; assembly: GCA_905160935.1. Taxonomy (NCBI): domain Eukaryota; kingdom Metazoa; phylum Annelida; class Clitellata; order Enchytraeida; family Enchytraeidae; genus Enchytraeus; species Enchytraeus crypticus. Next base: position 1,805,013 of record CAJHZI010000811.1, on the reverse strand, counting down.
TTCAAATCTGGAGAAATTGCTGATGCCATATCGCTGCACTATAGAATTCGTATACTTTATATTACTACCTCTTTGACAGAACTTAAATTCATTATTTAAATTAGCTGCTGAGCTGTTTGCACCCAATGCGCTTTCTTTCAATATCAAAATTTGACTAACCAACAAACCGTTCACTTGTCAGCACCTTAACTTTGTCCAAACCTACTTCGCATGTGATAGGGGCTCACCTATCCCCTCATTCCCCCCCCCCCCGGTGATCCTTGCCCATCCCCTTTTCCTCACCCCCCCCCTCCCCCTCCCCGTCAGCACCGAACTACGCACAGTTATTTCTGTCACACTCGCCATTATCAGGTTCCCATGCATTACAACTCTCATGACCAGACCTATCCTGTGTGATATATTTACAATCACACGGGGTAGTCAACCTTTTCAAGTCACTGGCTGGAACCAGTGGCGAAGTCGGTAAGATACTCGACAGCGGATAAAATGGTGTGGGGTTCAGTTCCTGGGCTCGCCCGTCACTGACATCGCTTTCGAGTGATGAAACTGACGTTAACATTAGATTTTTATCCCAACAATTTTTTCATCGCTCTTTTTACCCAACACCAATCATTTCATCACCCAAAAAAATTCAAAGAATTTTACTCTCAACACTACGATAACTTCACAATGCATACCATAAAGTTATTGTTGTTGTCATTTTAGCCTCTCATTTAGTAAGTTTTTGAGATTTCATCGACCGTCTATATCAACACTTCTTCGGCTTTAATGTCCATGAAGAAATCTTTAAAAATAACTTAAATAGTGCAAATTACGGTCTTAGCCGGTGGCTTGTTGGCGAATTGTCCAACTGTGGGTAAGTAGGTGCAGGGTTAAACCTTGTGCTCTACCCGTCACTGATATGCCTTTGCGAAAGGATACTGAAGTTAAGCGTTGTTTTAGCTGATAGTTACCAGCGATGACGATTTCGAATAGCGAGAAAGGTGTAAACTTGCTCAGCTAAGTTGAATAGTCAAGAGAGAATTTGTATTTAAATTTACGAATAAAGGCACTTCGACGACGGGATGATCTTGAATTGTACTGCATAATTACGTAATGATTCCATGTTTCTGAGTTTAAATTTCAGATGCTATCTAATTATATTGGAATTATGAGGTAACGGTTTAACGTCCATAACATATCTCAGGATGTCGTCAGAGTCGTTTAGATTATTGAAGAGATTCATGAGTCGACGAGGTTCATTAAATTTTTCCAAAAACAATTAAAATAACAATAATTGAATTGAATTAAATAGAAATAAAATCTGAAACAAAATTAATGAAAGTACTTGCCAAATTCGAAATACATTTTGCTCGTCTGCTAGTTAAAATAACGCGTAGCTGTAAGTAGCTACTTTTTCTGGAATGTACTGTATGCTACTGAAGCAGCTATCCTATTTAGATCTAACTCATATAAGCAGTAGCATTATCTAAACCACAATCTGTTAATAATTGAAATTATTAGCTTTTGTTGCCGTTGTTGCCTATCTGAAGTTGTGCTTGTCTGACAATGCAATAATAGCCTATAGCTTCTCCTTTGGGGCATTTTATATATATATAAGTTTGATCTTTATTAAAGTTAAATGCCAAAAATTGAAATATTGGGTTTATATTCCTATCCTTTACTTTGTCAACTTGAGTGCGTGTGGACGAATATGTGTTTGTTTGTTTGAGTGTGTGTGAAAATGTAAAATTATCATTGTCTGTACCAATTATCAGTTGCATATTAATAATATAATGCTATTAATGCAAAAGTTTTAGACCCTGTAAAATTACCGTGGATAATAACTTGCCACGGTTTGGAGACCTCGTGGGCAAGAAGTTACATGCGACACTTGGCATATTGTAACTTCTGTGATTAAAAGCTCGCATGGTCGCCTGGTCTATTCAGTCGATCTATTCACATGCGGATACCAATAGATAGAGAAACGTCATAGAAGCATTCATAAGAAAATTCTTCATGCGTGATATACCTTCATGAATAATGTAGCGAAGTACTAGTTTGTCTAATGAAATACGTGCGTTTGTAGTTACTCTTGTTTCGTTTAAGTATTAAATGTGAGTTAACTATGTGACGAATGAATATATTCTAAAAATTTAAATATATTATATATATATATATATATAAAGTAGTGCTAAATATTTAATGGATGATATTGAAAGAGATAGTTGTTTCCCCACGATTCAGTGTAATCGGTAATTCAAGTATTTCAGACATTAATCTTTAGTTTGAATTGCTTCCAAATAGTTTTAAACTTAATTTAGTCTGAGTTATTACTGAAATTATCAAACTTTTTCTAACTTCTTTCTTTTAAATTCTTGCAAGCTCAAAGCATTTCAAAACTTTGTTTGACTATTTAATATTATTTACAGTTCATCAGTAGATTATTGAAAAAGAAATATGCACTTGATTAATTAAAGTTAAAATAAACGACATTAAATATTTATATTAACTAATATTAATATTAATTAATATTTATATGGCTAGTTTATTTCTTGTCTGTCTACAATCGGAATACTATTATGATTGTGCGTATATGCTTTGTAAGTAAGTCTTCTCCGTCTATTGAATTGTTTATTAGCTGTTGTAATTTTGTACATTCGTTGTCGTAGTAGCGTCTCTGCCATCATTTCAATTATTAGACTTGTTCGTTCGGGTGAAACGATCTGTAGTGGCATACACGTATGTGATGGGGAGATGCCTGTAATCGTCGTTGTGTATTGAAGTTAAATGGACGTTAAACCTTAGCTATTAACACGCATATAATGACGCATATTACTCATACCCTAACATTAACCCTAACCCTAACCAAACCATAACCCTAACCCTTACCCTAACCCTAATCTTAACCCTACTCTAACCCTAACACTAACCCTAACACTAACCTAACCCTAACCCTAATCCCCATATCCAGAAATAAAGGACTGCTATGAATCGGAGGTAAAATGTCTGCTTATTAAACGAATACCGTGCCTTTCACTCCTTGTAAGATCTAAGATTATCCTGTTTAGTATTTAAAACAAGAATAAATCATTTGCTCATTTTATTTTTTATTACTCTCTCTCTCTCTCATTCTCTCTCTCTCTCTCTCTCTCTCTGTGACTCTCTCTCTCACTCTATTTCTCTCTCTCTTTCTATCAATAACTCGCTAGTTTAGAGTTAGGGTTAAGAACCTTAACTCTAACCCTAACGTCTCACTCTAGCTCTCGCTCTCACTCTCTCTCTCTCTCTTTCCCACTCTCTCTTTTCTCTCTCTCTCTGTGTCTCTCGCTCTCTCACTCCCTCTCTCTCTCTCTCTCTCTCTCTTTCTCTCTGTCTCTCTCCCTCGCTCGCTCTCTATAAACGATAGTGCAAATTCAAACCCAGGACACACATTCGTTTTCACAACCACCTAAAACGATACTCACTAACTAACCTCAACTACAAATGTAGTTTCTACAAGTACAAGTTTTACAATTTCAAGTTTGTACTAGTTTCTATGACATAAGGATAAAGCTAATAAGAAAAGTTTTGTACTAATTAAATATAATTGGTGCAACAGTAGCCTAATAATTTTAATAACAATATTTATTATTATTATAATTTACGTGTATCAGTTAATAATAATTTATTTGTTACTGTGATATGATAGGGTTGAGGGTTAATTCATTAAGAACGGATTTATCGTTGTTAATCAAACAATATGCTTTGTTCTTATAATAATATTTTTACATGCTTTTAATTTAAAATGGAATTCGCGGAGAAGAGTTCAGATCTGATACCACATACAGAAATCCTGCAAAGCGTCTCATATGTCAAGCCGGCCAACGAGAGACAACTAATTATGCAGCAACAACAACAACTGTTGTCTAACCACGTGCAACAGTTTGAGTTGCAACAGAACCATGAGGAGGATACTCAGCAAACGGTTGCACCGCAACAGCTGACTGACTCTATGTCTCCGAGACAACCTGAACAACAACAACAGCAGCAACAACAACAAGGGCAACAGAATGCTAACGTCGTAACGTGTTCTTCCGACGCACAACAGGAAGGTTCGAGAGATGAAATAACATCAAAGCAAACTCCGTTCAAAGCAGCAACTTTGGAAGATGGAAAATCGACGAAAGAAGAAAGTCAATTAGAATCTCAGCCAATGCAGCAAATGTTAGATCGGTTGCATCCAACAACAAAGCAACAACAACAGCAACACGAGCAACCTGATCTATCCCAGGAAAAGCGAGTCGCTAAGCAACGTCTCTATGTAAAGCACAGGGCTAGCCTATCAAACGTTCAGACCACTGTGACGTCACGCGATAACGATGACGTCACAGGTCAGAGTGATGACGCAATCGATGTTGACGCTCTGAGGAGAGTTAGGACATCGCGGAGAAGATCTTTCTCTAGCGGTCCAGCGACCAGGAGACTAGTGACAACTTCCACTCAAGATCTAACTTCCAGGGTTAGTGTAATTTAATATGAATTGTTTTGTAATTGTTGTCATTCATTTTGTTTTATATAATTATTTATTAGGCACATCGTGTTGTGCCCGGGTTGTTTAAAGAATTGACCAACCGGTGACAGCACGTGTCGTAGAAGGCGAAAAAAACACCCAGATCAATACCAACGTCAGAAAGAACATTCGGTTGGTGAGCGCCTAAGCTCTAGAATTTGCTACAAAAATTAAAACGAATGGGAAAGTCTCAAATAGGTGATTGACTGATGGATTATATGATGTAAGTCAGAAAGGATTTGAGACGGTGTATTCGTATCCCGACCCAAGTTAAACTGGTAATCAAGGGAAAATGATGATGATGATGATATGTTAGTCACGCCAAAAGGTGGGCCTAACAAATCATAAAAACAAATTTTTACTACTAATTATGATGCAATTTTATCAACTAACAATAGCTCTCAAATTAAAATGATATCATGGATTCATAGGTTTATGGGTTCATGAGTTCGTGACTTCATGGGTTCATGGGTTCGTATATTCATGGGTTCATGTGTTCATAGGTTCATGGGTTCATGACATCATGGGCTCGTAGGTTCATGGGTTCATGTGTTCGTAGGTTCATGGGTTCATGAGCTCATGAGCCCATGAACCCTTGCCCTATTATTTAAAATTATATAGATAGACGTTTAAATAGGTATCACAATAAATAGTACGAAATTGGAACAGCTAAGGGGTTTCAAATATTTGGGTCATACTATAACCGATGACGGGAAATGTGATACGGAAATATGCAGTAGGATTGCACAAGCAAAAGCGGCCTTTGGTAATAGAAAGAACTATTAACAAAAAGTCTGAAGAAAGACACAAAGATAAAGATAGTGAAAACTTTGGTTTGGACCACGCCATTGTATGGTTGTGAAACATGGACGTTAAGGAAGGAAGATATTAGGAAACTGGAGGCATTGGAAATGTGGATTTGGAGAAGAATGGAGAGGATTAGCTGGACTCAAAAGGTTACAAATGAGGAAATTCTGGAGAGAGTTGGCACAGATAGACAGTTGATAAATGTATTAAGAAACAGGAAGAAGAGTTGGATAGAACACATTCTAAGGGGGGAAGGTCTATTAAAAGAGGTCACAGAAGGTAGAATGGAAGGAAAAAGAGGCAGGGGCAGGCCGAGATTAGGTATGTTAGATGATTTAAAGACCTACTCATGTGTGGAAATGAAGAGGAAGGCGAAAGACAGAGAAGAGTGGAGGCGTTATGTATCCTACCATATACCTGCCAGTAGGCAGTGCACTAAGAGAGAGATAGACGTTTATACATTTTTAGTGTGTTTAGCGTCAAGGTCTGAAGCCCGAAAAGCTTCTCTTCAAGAAGTCGAATCCGATCATCGCTGTGGTTGATCAACTGACCGACCAACCGAAGCAGCAGTCAGACTAGACTGAGTGATGATCCAGTTCTCAATGAGAAATGGGTGACAAACACTGAAAAACATATTGAAATATTTAAGGTGTAAGTTTGAGTATAATAATAGTAATAATAATAGCAATAATACTACTAATAATAATAACAATAATAATAATAATAATAATAATTTTTAATAATAATTAATAATAATAAAGGTTTAACTTCCGTTTCCTCATCCAAGTATGATGTCATGATCGTCCCTACAGCACATATCACTACAGATCAATTAACCCAAAAACCAGTCTGCAAAAGAAATGTGCTGAGGAGAAGTAAGGTCCTAAACGAAAGCTGGTCCGGTGATCAAAATTGATCAGGGTAGATCGATTAAATCTACGGTGGGAAAAGGTAAGTCTTAAATTTACATGTATTACAGAAAGTTGAGAGAAGAACAAGAGCGAAGATATAATAGGTAAAGAGTTCCAGATTATGGTTGCTGCATATGAAAATGAAATAAAAGAAGAGTTATGGTGATAAATAGAGGCTATCGCATGGGTCTCTCATTCATGATGCTAAGTGGTAATTACTAGTTTCTTAGTTATTAAAGGTTGTAGTGTGTTTAACGTCAAGGTTCAGAAGCACAAGGCTTCTCTTCAAGACGACTCGACACACTCGAGCTACCGTCACAAAGGTTAATGTAACAGAAAGTTACTGGTATGTAACTTACCATGAAACATTGTACGTTGTAATTGTAACTAGTTATTATTGTATTAACTATTATATTATTATTAATTATATTATTATATTATTATTATATTAATTGTAGCTAGTTATTATTATATTAACTATTATATTGTTATTTATTATATTATTATATTATTATTATATTAATTGTAACTAGTTATTATTATATTAACTATTATATTATTATTTATGACATTATTATATTATTATTATATTAATTGTAACTAGTTATTATTATATTAACTATTATATTATTATTAATTATATTATTATATGATTATTATATTAATTGTAACTAGTTATTATTATATTAACTATTATATTATTATTTATTATATTATTATATTATTATTATTATATTAATTGTAACTAGTTATTAGTTATTAAATGAAAAGCAGTACAGTTGATATAGATATGGACGATTCGAGATTTCGGTGTTTAATGTTGTAGAATTTCGCAAATTATTACAGTCTATTATCTACTTAATTTAATTTTGATCGATTTCTGAACTCAAATTAATAATGATATAGAAGTGATTGAACTACTCTGTAGCTAGAACTTAGTAAATTGAAGCTATTATTTTAGATCAAGAAATGGAATTAAGAAAATAATGTAATGCAAGACAGTTGAGCAGTGATCTGTTCTGCGTTCAAAGTGTAAATGAGCAGAAACCTACTAATCTATGAGGACAACTGTTACTCTTAATTGAATCCTAGGTCTAGTCTAACGCCAGTCTTAATATCGATAATGATTTGTTTGTGACTTAGCGAACACTGGATTTGAACCCTGTAACTGCAGCTTCGCTGTCTAACAACTTCCCAACAATCCACCGGTTCAGATAATATTAAGAGAACATATTATTTCAAAAATTCTCGGGAAGTATTTATTCGACACCTTAATTCACTTGCTATTTAATAAATTGTGTTAATTTATTTATTTACAGATACCGGTAGCTGACACCTTCAAGCGTGCAGCCAACTTTGCGCCTAGAACCACCAACTCAACTGAGAAGAGCACAGCCACGATTACAGCAAATGAAACTGAGAGTGGTTGCCTTGAACCCACTGATCCAGCTGAGCACATATCACCAGAACTTTCCAACTCATCGCTAGATGGAAGACCTCCTCGCGGAAATGACCTTCAGAATGACCTTCAGAAAGACCCTCAAAATGGCTCTAAACTCCTCAGGGTACAGCACACCGGTAGGCGAGCTGCCAGAGAGTTAATGAAAGATTTTCGACGAAGTCAGTCTTTGGATGGCTCGGCGCCGAGCGATTCGGATTTAGAGCGAGAATTGCGCGCTAGTGTAGCGGAAGTAATAAAGAAGAGACTTTCAAGAAATCAAATAGAAGCCGGTCAGACACTCTTTAATAAATCGGATAATTTCGATAATTTACGTTTTATTAGTCGCTCGTACAGGAATAATACTGACCAGGATAATATCTATGGCACTGATACTGTAGATGCATCGCCACGTTATACTAAATTATCTGAGTCCCAGGATAACATGGATGAGTTAATGAACGAGACGGAGTCTACGCTAAACGTAACAAAACACCTTAAATATTCGCGCAAATTGGAGCATAATAGCATCGATAAGCATCATCATCTCAAACCAGAAGATAGGCCAGAAACACAAGTTTGTAAAGAAATCAACTTGACGGCTCGATTACCTGCAAACAGACCTACCTACTTGGGCTCTAGCGTTACCAACCTCAACACATTGCCATTTCTTAATTCAGACCAGTCACCAAGTGCCGCATCCAATGAATTTTCTACCAAACAACAACAAAAAATTTCCAATCAGATCAAGGATTCTCCAAGTGCTGGAGAACAAGGAAGGATTCACACTGAGAACCAGCGGCATCCGTCTCAGCTTGTCAAATCCCGATCAGTCCCAGGTGAGAGGGTACTCCAGGTGATCCCGATAAGTCCGGGAAGCGTCTCAACGGGGACGACATTCAGCTTGTCTGACCTTCAGATCCTGGTCATCACACTCGACAGGGGCCAGACGTCGAAGAAAACGAAATTAAGGTTCAACGTGGTTGGAGGGAGTGATACCCCCAGAGGAGCCATGGGGATATTTATCAAAACCATCAACCCCAATGGGCTGGCCGCACGGGATGGTCGGCTGAAAGAGGGTTTGTTTAGTTCTATTAATATTATTTTTCCTGCTTAACTTTCAGGTGTTTAGTATTTATTTGAAATAGAAAGAACTGGATAATACATGCTCTATTAGGGACTAGTTGCACAAATATGTAATGAAACGAAGGCAAATTATTTATTGTATTTAAATTGTAAACATAAACATTAGAATTAGAATATTATTAGTTAATATATCTAATATAATACACCAATTCTCTCTGTCTGTCTGAAATAACGCTGAGCGCTATGACGTCATATTTATAATTTCTTAATAGTTAGGCCTACGCAAATTACCGATCCGTCATTTTAAATTTATGGCGAACATATATACTATTTAAATTTTATCACTGAGTCTCCGCTAATTGCAGCTCTGTAGTTTGACGACTATAAATCTATTGTGAGTATATAGTAAATTTTATCACTGCTTCATATTTATAATTCCTAAATATTAACACTACAGCTCTGCCATTTGTCTATTATAACTATATGGCGAGTAACTATGTAAATTTAATCACAACGTCGCATTTATAATTCAGAAATATTAACGCTAATTAGAGCTCTGTCATTTGTTCTGTATAAATTCTTCTGGCGAGCATGAATTTCATCGCATCGTCAAATTTATGGCTTTATAATTTCTAACAAAACAACTTTTTCATCTACATGAATCTACATGTATATGATATTCCTGTATATTGATTTCTCGAGAGCCTTAGGGTACATTTCTAGAACGTCCGCATTAGTATCGATAAGTTTTGATTCGAATTCCCTTAAAAGTGTCAATTTATCAATGTCTCGGTGGCTCAATGTGTAAGCATGTTAGATAATGTCATGACGTTTTAAATGGCTGTTCTTAAGGTCCTGGGTTCAATTCCCGGTTGCGTTGTTCATAGTAAATCTCGTATATTCACCATTAGGTGTACTCCAGTTCACCTGACGTCTTGAAGAGAAGCCTTTCACGCTTCTGACCTTGACGTTAAGCTCGCATTTTAAAAAGTGCTAATTTTTTTCTAAGATGTGCGCATTCGTGCACGTGGCTACACCTAGTTAATTAATGGTAGTTGTATCTTGAAACACAAAATATTGAGAATGAATAGTCATCATCATCGATCTCAAGGTGTCGTTATTTTATAGACTCTAGAGTTGCCTCTAGAGATGGGAATCGAACCGAACCCGAACCGAACCGAACCCTAAAATCTAGAATTTTGACCGAACCGAACTCGAACCCAGACTCTGACCGAACCCGAACCGAACCCGAACCCAGACTCTGGACGAACCGAACCGAACCCGAACCCAGACTTCGTCCAAACCGAACTGAACCAAACTCTTGGAGTTCCTTTCTTCTTCACCAGCCTGACATTAAATAAAGATAGTAAGAACAATACAAATATATATTAATTTTTGCATTTACATGTCATACAGTATCTAACAGCATATATTCAGGTAAGGCTGATTCCGAGACAAATTTTAAAATGGTAGCGGTTCAAAGGAATGATAGCGGGAAGCGAGACGGGCCTACAGAAGATAATGGATAGTCCCAATGATACGGCATTGAAATATGGAATGAAGATTAACATAAAAGAGACAAAAGTGGTGAGAGTATTCCATAAAAATCTGAAAATGCTTGATTCAATCTAGGTAGATTTGTTCTTGCTAAATTCAAATTATGATTTTTTTCTAATTTTAGTGTGCTACCTTAATATTTTTGCAGCCAGATTTACAAAATAATTATATATGACATTCTATATGTGTTTAGGCAATCTGGAGTAAATAATTTTGCACAATAGCAATGCAATAGTTTCCTAACTATTTTCGTAACTTCATAATTGATCTAAGAGTTTCAAATTTGAAACCCTAAGGCAAATTATAAAGCTTATTACAGGTCAGTTGATAGCAAACGGTGTATATTATGATCATTTTTCTATGGAAGTACACGTATTTATTAAATCATCTTTATTTGACATTTTTATGTTACTAAATTGCACTTTGTCTCTGAAATATTGGATCAAATTTTAGCCAAGACATTTCCACTTAATTATAAACGTATCTAATATATAGGCCTATAGTGACAATAAAAATTTAAAAATTGATGAAGCATTCTATTTGTTCGTTATAATCAAGGAAAATATTTCAGATACAATAATAAAGCTAATTATCTATATTATGAACATTTGTGGGTAAACTAACAATATTGTAAGAAATGTACCTGAATAAATACCACTTCTCTCTCTTTTTCATTGTCATATTTTTACCCAGGTGAAAAAATGTGGCAGCTATTATGACTTAATTAATTTTTAAGGAGATTTATCATAAACCATTTTAAACATGTTTGTCATAACCATGATTATTATAAGTAAAGTTAAACAATTGCAACCTTAGCCAAACCAAACCATTTCCAACTCGAATCGAACACTTGCGAGTTGAAAAGCAAGCCGAACCCGAACCGAACCCGAACCCTAGTTAGAACCGAACCCGACCGAACCGAACTTTCATTTCCTACGAACCGAACCGAACCTCGAACTCTGGAAATTCATAAAATTCCCATCTCCAGTTGCCTCTCCAATTCTCTTCCTCTACTGATCCATCGCAGAGTCATTTACATCGTCATTCTAAAGATTGAATTTGATATCTAATATACTTAAGTCTTTATTATTTTGTCTAATTAAGTTATGGCTGAAGCCATTGGCGAAGCCGGTAAGATACTCGACCGCGGATCAGTATGTGCGGGTAGTGGCGGATCCAGGGGGGCCCAGGGGGCCCGGGCCCTCCCTTAGGCCCGCCGATAAAAATTTTAAACTATATTTTCGTTGTTTCTAAGGCAATTTCGATGTGTAAATATGTTAGTAATGGCAATGGTTAGGGTGGCCGGGAGGGGGGGGGGTGGTACGACAGGGAACTCATTTGCAATAGCTCGATTTTTTTCTAGGAAATAGGCCTACTAAGAGCCCTGTATAATGGAAGGAGGTCCAAAAAATGTTGACCGTTTCACTAGCTCTCAAGTTTCACTTGAACCTATGCATTGGAGGAAAAAAGGGAGTAAGTAAAAAATGTGAACTCTCTCCCGTAGCCGTGGTGCAAACAGCCTTGGATGGGAGGGGTTAAGCCCCCCTCACTCCCACAGGTCACTTTTGTAATTCGTCGAGATCTTCAGAGTTACAACAAATGTAGGATTTTAGGTATTCCCCTGACTTTAGTACGGGTATAAGCGTGGGGGGGGGGTAAGTTACGGGGATACACTCTCTGTATGAGCCGAACGCAGTAGTGAATAAATTTTGAGCCTCCCCCCACAGAAATTTGTCTGTTTGCGTCACATGTCACGAAGAAGGCAAAATAATGTACTCTAAAAAAATTTTCGGGCCCCCCTTACAAAATTCCTGGATCCGCCCCTGTATGCGGGGCTTAAATCCCGGGCTCGCTCGTCACTGACACCACTTTCGAGTGAGGAAACTAACATTAATCTTAGAGCTTTTTATCTTTTTATGTTTATACCCCATACCTACCTTCAATTTATTTGTTATAAAAATTAATTTATCTATATGGTTTGAATCCTCTCACCATCGTTTATAATGTTATTATAAGATGCTGTATTACAAATGTCTAGCTTTTCGTTTGCGCCTTCTTTTCCTACATATCCAATGCCGAAATATTGATCAGAGACAGACATTTTACACCGTGAGATTTACTTTCTCACTCTTTCATGATCACTGTCTTAACCGCAAGATGAATAAATATATAAATAGCTAGGTTATATTAACACCTCAAAGTGATGTATTTCTTCACAATATAATATGCTTTCTTAAGAACAGAAGATGATTTGACTGAGTCTATAGTTGGTTTGTTAACCCAGTTGTGTATTGTAAGAAATACTGAAGTCATAAATAAGACTTTGTGAAGCTACTAATATAAAAAATAATGGATATCAGTAGCGTCTCTATATTTTTGAAATCGAAATTCTGCACAGTTTATGCCTACATCATTGCGGCGCCGTGTATGCGCGTCTTTACTTAATAAGCATAAGATAAGCCACAAAAGAAGTTTTGTAAAAGAAACATTGTGAAAGAATAACAAAGGTTAACAAGTGTTAAATTTCAGCAGACCCATACGCAATATGCTTTCTAAGAAATCGTTTAGTCTTATTTACGGAATCATGAGATATACAATACAAAGAGAGCGCAAAGACTAAGAGTAAATAATGAGGCTGGGCAATTTTGACGTATTGGTTAATATTATAAGACCTACGGTAATGAAACACCCATATTAGTTGTCTGAATCGAATTGAATTGAATCGATACTGTTTTCAGTTTCGTTGTAGCTTATTTAATGCAAACACCTTACTGAGCCTTGTTAGAATTACATGTGTCATGTAGCTATGCAATTTTTGTAAAACAATTTTGAATTAATTAGTAATTTATTAACAAATTATTTTGAATTAATTAATAACTAACAGCAACACAATTAGAGTGCTACAGCTGTCTACGGCTAAAGAGCATTGAGTGCTATGGTTCCAAAATCCAACCAATGAGCAGAGTGTGAGGTCCAAAATGGTGCGAACCAAATATCCGGGAATTCAATCAACGAAAGGGCACTAGTGGAATGGAGGTTTATGTGCTGATCTCAGTTCACCGACACTGGTTGGATAGGAGATCATTATTGTTTTTTTAAGTGAAGAAGGTCCATTCGTATCCCGATCCTTATTAAACTGGGATTAAAAGTAAGATGGTGATTATTGTATGGAATTTATTGTAAAGTGTAGATATTCTTGCAATGTTTAATATAGTAAGTCTAAACATTAATTTTTTAAAACATTATAAAAATCTTGAAGGCTTTTTAGGCTAGTTTACCATCCATAGGCACCATTATTCTCATTAAGTGTTACCATCGGCGTATTCGATTGCTTGTTTGTATTATAGTAATTGCTTATAAGTCTTATTTATATGCCTATAATCATTTCTATCCTTATGAGTCTTAAATACTGTGATTCTACGGACACATTTAAATCATCATGGGTATAATAGTGCACCTTTTTATATATCTGAGCCTACTACATGCGTCCATATTGCCCTATTGGGAAAATCTTATTTTTGTTTTTTCAAAAACCTGCAAATCTTCATTAGATCTGAAACAAGTAGGCAGCCATTTGTCTATGAATTAGATACATGAGTCATAATGCTTTAAATATACAGTTGCGTATTTACAATAGAGTTTATACGTAAGCCTCTCATTCAACATAATGGTCACATCTTTATATTCCCAAGGCTAAGAAATATATTTTATTTGCAGTTTTTCATTATGAAAATTGTGCGAGAGTTTAGATATTGGAGTTTTATTTGTTTAGATCTTCACAGTGGATGAATTCGCTATACTCAAAACTCTATTGAATATTGGAGACATACCATATACAGTATATTGTTCTCTTACTTTACTATTACAGAATATGAACAATTTTTAACATTTAATTTCGCTCAAATAATACATTACATAATATTTTACTGCAGTTAAACCTTTCAGCTGCATGATTAAATGGTCGAATAGGTAACTAGACTGCTTTACAAGCTCCTATAGTTAGTTTTCGTTCTATACCCATGCAATATCATTAACAGTCCAACAATTGCCAAATGTACATTTTATTGAATGTACATTTTATTGAATGTACCTTTATATGTTAAATGTAGAATTCGCTAATCGCTACCATCCTAAAATCAATTCACCCAAAACGATTGCAAGTATAATCAGTGTAGAAGGAAATGTGATCATAAGTGATTCCGATCCGGTGATCCAGACATCGGGACTAAGTTTACTACAACGATGTTAAAATTTCTCTTAATTAATTTGTTCATGATTTAATTACTTAATTTCTATTATGTGGTATTAAAACGGATAGTTATCAACATAGCTGATAATTTCATATAATGCGTGTTTTACTTTTTATAAATATTTTTTGGTTTTGATGTCTTTATGTTATATTTTTGTCTTAGGCGATGAGATATTGAAGGTTAACGGCGAGCCACTCGAAGGGTTGACGCACTCAGAAGCCGTGGGTAAGATAAAGAACTTGGACAAAGCCGGACCGATAGAGTTCACGGTCAAGAGGGGACACTGCAGGTTTACCAATACTCCTCCTGATTGTAGAATTTACATTAATTGCTTAGCTTGAAATGATGACCTATCAGAAATTAATCTATATATATATATAAAACAAAGTTGTGTCAGTAAGAGCACTTATAACTCAAGAACGGCTGGACAGATTTCAATGATCTTGGACATTTTGGATTCGTCTCAAGCAGCCCTAACATATTAACCAATATTTAAAAAATAATGGGGTTTGGCCAAAAAACGGTATAAATAAAAACGCATCAAAATTATAACATGCAGCCATCTGTGATTGACTTATATATACAGATTACAATTCTCTATTACGATATGTTGACATCATCAATTTAACATTAGCTAACCGGAAGTGTCGATGGCTCAATGCTATAGGCACTGGACTTTAGTTCATTTGGTCCAGGGTTCAATTCTGGCTCGAGTCACTTTAAATTTTTAAAGTTTGATAAATCTTATAAGTTTCTTAGGAATAATTTTTTTAAACTTCTTTTAAATCTTAATATATATAACAAATTTTGTTTGTTTTATATATTCAGATAGCTAGATAGATAGATAGATAGATAGATAGATAGATGGATGGATGGATGGATGGATGGATGGATGGACGGGCGGACGGACGGACGGACAGACAGACAGACAGACAGATAGATAGATAGATAGATAGATAGATAGATAGATAGATAGATAGATAGATAGATAGATAGATAGATAGACAAGATAGATAGATAGACAGACAGACAGACAGACAGACAGATAAACAGATAGACAGATAGACAGATAGACAGATAGACAGATAGATAGACAGACAGACAGACAGACAGACAGATAGACAGATAGACATGTAGTTAGATGGACAGATAGATAGATAGACAGATAGACAAATACATAGATAGATAGACAGATAGACAGACATATAGACAGACAGACAGACAGATAGACAGATAGACAGACAGACATTGTTGATAGGCGGTACGAAGTCCGCCGGGTCAGCTAGTATTATATAAATGTTAATTATTAGCATGTTAATTTTAATGCTGTTAATTTAATATATAAAATTGTTATATTAGCATCATCATCATAATCTTCATATTCCCTAAAATCCCAGTTTTAATCCCTGTTTAAATATAATATTGTTATATTGTATTGTTGATATCAATATTGTTATTACTATTGTTGTTATTATTATTATTAATTATTTATTAGTATTATTATTAGAATTTTTTGAATGCAGATGTTTTTAATAAATTCTGTATGACATAATTGAATAATTTAGCTGTTAGCGCCTTTTACATTTAACTGGTTGATTTGATACATCCTTCTGTACACTATAGTCAGTGTACCAATTGAAAATCCGCATTTGAATATAAAAGACTACTAACGCATATACTTGAGTTAAAAGCTAAGAAAGAAGTTCTCCTGTAGGCACTGATAAATCTAGAGGTCAAAGGAAAGCTGGTGTACATACGGTCTTTTGTCTGAAACGTTCAGTAAGGTACAGCTTGTAGTACATTCATTATATCGTCTGACTTATTTTATCGATTTATAGATTAATTGTTTGTTTGACGGATTGAATAATTGATTGATTTGTTTATTCACTAAGTGATTGTGTGATTTGTAATTAGACCGATTCATCGATTTACTGACTGAATGTTGATTGATTAATTTATTAGCAGATTTTAATATTTTACTAAACACCACTTTTATTTCCAGACGTGAAGTATTAAACGATGACGCCTCAACCATCTCAGCAACACGTGACGGTACAACGTCGCCCTATACAGTCAATCCCAAACACAGGCACGCCCGGGCTCTCTCGAGTTCCAGCGGTGGATCAAACATGGCTCTGTTCAGCGGCGCTGATGGGCATCAGTCTCCGAGGTCCATGCGATCACCCTCTCCCAGGCTGTCCCCATTCAGAGGTCAACCTCAAGGTCGAGTTAAAGATCAAAGTCAGCCGCAAGGTCAGGATCAGCCTCTAAACCTACAGGTAGAAGAAAGTGTTTCAAAAGGTCAGTTGGAGACTGGTGATGCAGTTGATGCGGGTACTAAGGAAAAGGATAATTCAGTATCTTCCAGGATAAGTCGTGTTAACGATAAAATCCTTGGAGGTGTGTCAGTGGAGAATGACCAAGATTTGAGTATGAAGACGAAGATCGCAGCAGAAATTCGTCAAAAGAACACTACCTCGTCGAAAATATCACTAACTGGTGAATATTCTAAACAACATAGTGAATACCATCAGCCTACTGCTGACTTTCATGCCGCAGTACTGCTTCAGAATGCCGTCAAAAAGAATCGGAATACTAATTCGGAAAGATTAAGCGAGCAAGCGGAAGTGGAAAAGGAAAATGCGACTGCACCGCTGACTGGTGGACTGAAATTGTTCACAGAGAAACAGGCTAGGAGGAGACAGAATCATCAAACATCCACAAGTAATTTATCAACAGCCAAAAGCATGGAAAGTCTACCAACGTCGGAATTAAGTGAGTTTACGGCACTTTCCATTTCTCCAGACAAGAGCATTTCCAAGCAGGAATCTATTTCACTCGATGAAACTAACGTTGCCGGCGAGTATAGTAGTAGAATAGAGAACGAGAATAGTAGTGTTTTAAGGACTAAACTTCTGAACGCAGCTGTCGAAAAAATTCCAGACTCCGATGCTGCTAGTTCTAGAGCAACCGCGAGCGGCAAGGATTTATCAAATCAGGCAGAAGTTAGGATAGTTGATAAGCCTCCGAAGCCCAACGAGAAAAGAAAAGTTTTGAGTGAATCAGACACCTTGGACGATCAGGAAATTCTGGCCATACTCGGCAAGGCAGGGGCCATGGAGCAGACTAAGACTAATGGTCAGCCGAGACCGAAGTCTGCCGAAGACAAGCGACACTATGTGAAGAAAACAGATTACGACGCCAGACAGGCCGAGACCCTGAGGGTACGAGTGTCGCCAGCTAACGACGGTCGCAAGCCGCTTAAGAAAGCGATCACCGAGAGCGGATTCGTGAAAGCGTTCGTTGGTAAAGGTCATCAGTCGGGGGGTTCCGTGTCAAAGAAACACAACCCTGGAATAATGAGACCCATGTCCGTACCGCTGATGACTGACGATTCGAAACATATGATAGAAATATCAGAGGATGGTCAGCTGCGTAACATAGAGGCGTTGCAACAGGGAGCGACCAAAAGAAACGCACCCATATCAAAACTTCGTAGGCAGTTGAAATCTGGAACGAAAACAGCGAAGCATTTGCTGCAACACCTTGTAAGAGGAGAGAATGCAAATCCTAGGATTAGCCACAATGACTCGGACTCTACGGGATCTCACGGTTCCTCCAAAGGAAAATCTCATATATCCGAAACTAAAAGTCTTTCCATTAATTCCGACTCCACCAATGTCCTGAGAGAAAATAAATCGAAAACTATTTCAGGATATTTCAGCGATGATCAAACCAAAGCAAAATCTCCGCGCAGAACTAGAACAGAATCCGGTGCAGCTCCATCTAGTGGAAAATATACATGGACTGGAAAAGATTCTGGAATTGACCCATCAAGTTCGTCACCGAGATTAACTTCCGCTTTGTCGGTTACTGGAATACCCTCTCTTGTTAAGAGGGAGGATAAATCTAGAGGAAGAATTCCTGATTTTCTGCCACCTCCGGGTGAAGATAAAAGGACCGTGACAGCGGAGATACATGCAGGTGTATCTAAGGAAGTTTCTTCCGTGGGAGATATTCTAAGAACCAGTGAAATACATGCAGGTGTAACTAAGGAAATCCCTTCCGCGGGAGATATTCCAAGGGTCAGTGAAAGGAATGTCACGCAGTCAGACGATATTGTGAAGGCAAATATGGTAAAATTCAATCCCTTAGTCGTCGACAAGACTACATCGGTAGCAGCTGTTAAAGATCTTGATAGATTAGTGGCTGATAAGGAAAAGTGTGGTTCAACCCACACCAGATCTCTAAGTGACGGGTTATGTAACTCCAACAGTAGCATTGTGACGGAAGAATTAATGGAGACAGAAATCAGACGAAAGAACGGAGACGTTGGTCGGTTACATAAAATGAAAGAATTCTCAAGCTCAGGTAATATCATGAGACCGAATGGATTGGAATTTGTAAAGAATTCAAGCAACAGTAAAGTAAACATGGACGCTGATGGTAGCTTACATGCATCAGATATTAAACGTACAACGACTGGAGTGAGTTTTGATCCGCCAACTGTTGCACTTAAAACGACGACGAACACTCCAGCTGAAGTCGATTTGGAGTCAGTTTTGAAAAGCTTTCCGCATAACCATGCTACGGATAGCATTGCTTTGTCAAGAGAACAAATTATCGCTGAGGAAGAAGTAAACGATGCCAATAAGTCTCATTCAACTGAAGCAGATAAGAAAACAACTGAGATGGAATCCCTAGAATTAAATTCAACAAACGCTTCCAGTGATTGCTCCCACTCATTGAAGGATGACAAAACATGTCTACAAACTTTGGACCCAATAAGCCCGGACATCCCGATGTGTAGACCTTTAAAATCAACCCACGATAACGGAAATACCAGTACCTTACTGCGCAGAGTTCTACAGCCAAAGGGTGACTTCAACAAAGACTTTGACGAGGTGGAAATGCCTCGAAAGGAATTTATCCGAAGATCATCAGAGAGTGACGGAGGAAGTTTTAAATACTGTCTATCCTCAGTGAAACCATGGTGTCCTGACGACTGCGAATCGATTAGTAGCATTGAGTCCGAGTCCGATATACTAACCACTCTTAATTCCTTTGATCTAAGGGACTGTACAACTACCTC
Organism: Enchytraeus crypticus; assembly: GCA_905160935.1. Taxonomy (NCBI): domain Eukaryota; kingdom Metazoa; phylum Annelida; class Clitellata; order Enchytraeida; family Enchytraeidae; genus Enchytraeus; species Enchytraeus crypticus. The sequence goes on along the minus strand of CAJHZI010000811.1, from coordinate 1,785,341 downwards.
TATCACTGATAATGCTAATGCTGGTTCCATTACGGCGGATGTGGATAATGCATTTCAAGATTCAGTACAAATAATATCAGTTCAAAGTGAAGATGATCTTAAAGATTTATCAGAATTTTCCTCCGAAAGGAGTAGAATTGGTGAAATAGCTGAATTCAATCGAAGTTCAATTCTCGAAACTTCAAAACTTTTAGCAGAAGAAGAAAAGAAACTTATCAATGAGCGGTCATTAAATTTAGATTCTGCAGAAGATTATGTAGAACAACATCCAGAGGTTCTCTGTTCAACTCCTCGTAAGACTTCTGTATCGACTGACACTCAAGATCTCTCTTTATATCAAACCCCGCCATCTGACAGCGTTGATATTGAAGTAAAAGAAAATACCCCTCAATCATATCCTGATTCAGCAAATTATTTAAATACGATTTACCCATCAACGATCAGTGAAACCTCGCCAAGTTCCTCTAAAGTTGGCGCCATCCAGCAGTCAAAGTCGAACTGTGATAAATCTCTTCAGAATTCTGAGATGACATCGTCTCGTGGAATGAAACACTCAAACGAGTCCAATGCTGAAGGTAAAATTTTATCTCCGGTTGATAGCATGCAGCATACAATTACTCTTCCGGTTGTCATCGCAAAAGAGTTGCCATCAGAATCTGTGGACAGATTAACGGTTATTAAAGAAACGAAGACTCAGCTAAACGTTCACCATTTTGACAACCCCAATGTGGCAACAATTTCTGAAGAAGATTCTCAGATTAGAGAGAATCTAAATGATCGCATCATTTCTTCAGGGACTGACAAATGTGCAGACGATGTTGAGACTGATATCAGGTCGTCTGGAAATTACTTCACCACTGGAACAAGAACGTCTTTGGAGCTGACTCCGGACATATTCATTCTTCCAGACCTTTCTGATATGGGTCCCACGAAAACGATACCATCTTCACAAGACAAGTATATATCCAGTACCGATATCCCGACAAATAGTGACTTTAATAATAATAAGAAAGTTATTGTTATTGGTGGAAATGATATCAAGATTGAAGCCATTGTTCAAAATCCATGTAAAATTAAGAATTTCGCAGATGATAGCTCAAATGCAGTTGGGGATATAAATAAATTGAATCGATCAGAGGCTGTTTCTTCCAGCCTGTTATCTGATAACTTCAAGAATATGAGATCTATCGTGACTGATACACAAACATCAGTTGACAGTGGATATACCACGGGCAGTTTATCCCCAGAACAATCGTTGCCACATCAGGTTGAAGTTTTATCGATAATTTCTGAAGATAATAAACGAGAAAAATGGAAACTTGATAGAGATCTCAAGAATATTTCGACTTCCAACATCATCCGAGCAACTGCGATCAAATCAACCGATAGCAGTCCAGAATCCCAAGCCTCTGAAATTGAATCTGCGGCCAAGGTTGCAGGCGAAGCAGATCTCCCAAACAAGTCTTCAAGAACTTCAATTCGGACGATGTCAGGTCAATCAGAAACTCCAAGTTTGTTAAAAACCAAGATTTCCGATTCAACGACAACATCAGATATTTCAATTGTCAACACACTTGTAGAAATTAATAAACTTTCTACACTGCCGTATCTATTACCGAATATAGCTACAAAAAATGGTGTTTTGAGTTCAAAAGAATTGCCTGTTCAGTCAGTTATTCTTACAACTACAGCCGATACTAAGACCGCCACAAATAAGGAACTAAATTCCTGTATTGTAACAAGTAACACGTACCCTCTGCTTAGAACCAATAGTCCCATTTTATCTGCAACGAAAAACGTTCCATTTTCTTTCACAGTTAACACAAGTACTCCAGTGCATTTGTTGAAAAGTGACGTAGTGGCTAAAACAAAAGCCCCAAACCTGTCTTTCGTAGAATATCTAAATGTGAAAGAAGATTCAGAAAAAAGTGATCCTTTAACAGGCGCACCTTCAAAAGGTGGTATACCATCTTCGGTCACTGATGTTACTTCTACAACCCGCACCACTTCCAAAATTCCTGTTCGTTCTCCAGCTTTGAAACGTAGGACTCCAGTGAGTTCAGCAACGTCACATGTTAATACACCCAAATACCAAACATCACATGTTAACACACCCAAATACCACAGCGCTGTTGATGCCTGCTCGGAACTTACAGATTTAGAGCGATCAGTGGCTTTATCTCTCTCAACAAGTGCAGGAACAAATTTGACACCTATGTTCTCATCATCATCATTATCATCATCATCAGCGTCGTCGTCATCGTCATCAGCTTCATCATCAGAAACAGCAACAACAAGATCATCATCATCATCATCGCCATCATCATCATCATCATCATCAACAATAACAACCTCATCATCAACAACACCATCGTCATCATCAACAACAACATCACCATCGTCATCATCATCTTCAACAATAACAACATCATCATCATCATTATCACCATCATCATCATCATCAGTGTCTTCGTCGTCACCTATGTCGTCTGCCTCACCACCAACAAGTAGTTCAGCTCAGTCAGAGGTGGTGCAGGCACGGCGCATCCTCTCTGCTTTCCTCAGCCCACTGGCAAGAGCTTCCAAGGACGGTCCTTCAGAGCATGTCCACAATTCTTCCTTTGTTCCAGTATCAGTCAACATTCCTCCACCGCTTCCATCAAGTCCTCCACCTTCAGGAAAAGAGATTTTAGTTAAATCTGATGTAAATGATTCGAATTCTGAGTCAAATCGCTTCGAAAATAATTTGCGCTCTTTAAATATAACGAATTCTAATTCTACACTTCTAAACTCAGAAGTTAAATCTAGTTTGGCGAGTGGTGTAATAGATAGAGACACAGTTCAGCAGGGTCTGGATTCAACGCACGATCAAGTCAATTCTTCTACTAAATCTCTATCTCTATACTTTTTCACGGATAAATCACGTGAAGACTTAAAATTACCAGCGCCTATACACACACCCTCAATCAAACAGCATAAATCCGGTGTAATTCCCGCTAGCTCCTGCTATATTTCACCTGAACCATACTCCAAAAGTAGAGTTATATACAGCAGCAGTCCAAGATTATCTAGTTACAACACCATGCTACAGCATTCAGTTAGTAGAGTTCAAATTGCCCCCACTTACTCGTCTCACTTCTCTATTCCAAAATCGCCAGGCGATCATCCAAGATCTAATATGATAAAATCAGACCCAGATGAAGACAGTTCGGTGGTGCCTAAGCATTCGCTAACAATGCGACGTCAGAGATCCTCCATCGACAGATCAGAATGTGTCACCACCGAGTCGAACACCAGACCACAAATAGTTCTCTCTGAGGGCAATAGGGTTCTCATCAGATCATCAGAACTGGATGTCGATACAGGGAGTAAGCCAGGGATAATTTTGGAGGGGCGCCTGTCACCTCCGAGGCAGTGGACTAGCCGCCCGGTTCGTCGAAGCCGAGGTGCAAGCGGCGCATCGCTGGTGGAGTCACCGACAGACGGTCACAGGAGGTCTGTGGGTGAACCGGACAAGGAGGAATGAGCTATTACGGACTGAGACGGTGACAGGTTGAGGTCAAATCTTCAGGAGTTGGATTCAAATCCTGTGTTCCCCTGATAGTGGATGGGATGGACAAGGAGGAATCACCGGTTGAGCCCGTAAAAAGCTAAAAAATAAAGCTGATTTTAACGTCAGTTTCCTCACTCGAAAGCGATGTCAGTGACGGGCGAGCCCAGGATTTGAACGTTGCACTTGCACATACTGATTCGCGGTCGAGTATCTTACCGACATCGCCACTGGCTCCAGCAGGTGACATGCTGGTGGTTGTCTGGGATGATCTGTAAGAACAGGAATCTCTTATATATACTTTCGAGACAAGATACCAGATTTAATTTTAGCATTTTTAGCCTTTAAATGTGCACATTAAGTCAATGTGCGTCGCGAGAAATTTGAACTGATGGTGTTGAAATGAGATTGGAAAATTGAGACGGAGATTAGTGGATTAAGATAGGCGTCACTTTCTTTCGAAAGAATTCTGTAATTCTTCAGGAAAGTTTTCTAAAATAGCGTTGAGCAGTCAAAAATTGGTGTTAAATACATGTATATACGGTAGCAAAATATTAATATATCAACAATATAGATTGTGCACTGCGAGTTTTAAAATAAAAAATTACAATAAAATATATTTGGATGTTATAATTGTCTTAAATATTTTGTATACATTTTAATTTAAAATTCAGTTTTTATGAATGAATTCAAGTGTATTTTTGTATTGTGCAATATCATTGAAGTTGAACAATTATTGAATTTTATTCAGAAAAACGTTATGTTGAATTGCAGTAATAAAATATGTCAAAATTTAATTTATTCCTAGTAACAGGTTTCTTTTTATTTTTAAACCACGACTCGTATTCGTCTTAATTTTCTTCGGACCGAAGGGGTCCGGGATTGACAAAAAATCGATTCGCACAAAAAAATGTGTTCAATTTGTTGACTGACTGGAAACTGGAGACCACCCAGTTTGAAAGAGTCACTAAGTCTCCCTCTCTCTCTCTCTCTCTCTCTCTCTCTCTCTTAGTTTACTGCCTACTCGCAGGTCCATGGTATATATATACAACAATAACTACAATAATACAATACCGCTAAATCAGACACCGTAAAATACATGTAGTTGCTAGAGAACCACTGCCAAATAAAATAATATCTAGTTTATAACAGGTTTAATCTTTGGTAGCATTCGACCTAGTATTCGACCTAGTGTTCGACCTAGTATTCGACCTAGTGTTCGACCTAGTATTCGACCTAGTGTTCGACCTAGTATTCGACCTAGTGTTCGACCTAGTATTCGACCTAGTGTTCGACCTAGTATTCGACCTAGTATTCGACCTAGTATTCGACCTAGTATTCGACCTAGTATTCGACCTAGTATTCGACCTAGTATTCGACCTAGTGTTCGACCTAGTATTCGACCTAGTATTCGACCTAGTGTTCGACCTAGTATTCGACCTAGTGTTCGACCTAGTATTCGACCTAGTGTTCGACCTAGTATTCGACCTAGTGTTCGACCTAGTATTCGACCTAGTGTTCGACCTAGTATTCGACCTAGTATTCGACCTAGTATTCGACCTAGTATTCGACCTAGTATTCGACCTAGTGTTCGACCTAGTATTCGACCTAGTATTCGACATAGTATTCGACCTAGTATTCGACCTATTATTTAATTTAATCTTAATTTAAGTAAAAATATTTATTCATTTCACCTAATACAAAATTACAAATTACAAATACAACCAGTACATGTGAAAATGAAAAGAGAATAAAGATCCGAAGACTCTTAACATATTCGTCCATTCGTTTGTTAGATCTTCGCTAAACAAGATAATAGATGAAACTAACATAATTTATATAGTGCATCGAATATAGCATTTGATCCTCTAGGCATATTAAATAGCAACAACTAAATATGGTAAACCTTATTTTAAGTGCAGCAGCATATTTCATACCTATATAGCCGACTAGTGAAAAATTAAAATAACAATTTAATATATGTACAATGTGCATAGATTTTGCATTTTAAACCTAAATTGTGTTACTCTTTCACAAGTTATTTGATAGTAGAATTTATGATTTAGACTTTTGAGTTTTCATCCTTGTTCTCACCAGTTCTGACTTAAAACTTGGAGCAATTTTGAAGAATTAAATATTAGAAAATAAAATTACAAGAAACTATATATTAGTATTAAAATTAAAGTTAAAAACTATATATTACTATTAAAATTACAACAATAAACTATATATTTACCTGTAAAATTACAACAATAAACTATATATTTACCTGTAAAATTACAACAATAAACTATATATTTACCTGTAAAATTACAACAAGAACTTATATATTACTATCTATTACTAAATATTACTATAAGTTCTTGTTGTAATTTTACAGGTAAAATATATAGTTTACTGTTGTCATTTTAATAGTAATATATAGTTTCTTGTAATTTTATTTTCTAATATTTAATTCTTATGACGAAGAACCGGACGTTAAATTCTCATTGATTGATTGATTGATTATTTATAGTGATTGAAGAATAGTAATTCGCTCATAGTAAATATAGCAATATTTAGTAATAGATAGTAATATATATTTACTATGAGCGAATTACTATGCTTCAATCACTATAAATAATCAATCAATCAATCAATGAGAATTTAACGTCCGGTTCCTCGTCATAAGGCAATGTCAGGGACGTCTCTTGCAGACACTACACAAACAGGCGCCAAAGCACCACCACCCGATGACGACTGAGTGCACAGAGACCACAAGAGAAAGCGAGATCAAAACAGTGCAATAGTAAATTAATAATAAACTATTAAACTAATCACTATCAGTAAAAAGCTCTCTTTATTTAATTAACGAAATTAATACCTGTGATTAAAACTAGATATAGATATGAGTGGAGGCTTTATATACCATGGACCTGCCAGAAGGCAACGCACTGAGAGGGATTACCTGTTAATAGGTGCCATATTAGTAAACAGGCCTGACAAGCAAGAAGACTCGGGTTCAAATCCCAATAGAATCGCAGCTGTCAACATCCCATTTCATTCGAAAAAAGACGCCAAACGTGACATTAAAAAGGGTGATAAGAACTCTGGTAAGAATTCTAACGAGCAATCTGATAAGAACTCCTATAAGCAATCTGATTGATAAAAAATCTGATAACCAATCTGATAAACACACTGATAAGAACTCTGATAAGATATGCGATGAGGACTCTGAGAAGTACTCTACGAACTCTGATAAGAAATCCAATAAGAACTCTGATTATCAAACGATTGTTGAATTAATAGCGAAATTAACTCGTGCAATTTTCATTGACGTATTAAACATCACGTGGAGAGATTGATCGCGTAGCGCGAAGAAAAGTCTTGCATCTTTGCTTAGCGCTTTGTCACCTTTTACGACACGTGCAGTCGCGGTTAGTCTATTCTTCAGCAATCCCAACACAACACGGTTGGCTAGGAGTTTAAACCCAACTTGATTTCGACTGACATCAAATTTACATTTCTAATTATGTCTCTAGTTAAGTCTCTAATTAAGCCTCTAATTAAGCCTCTAATTAAGCCTCTAATTAAGTCTCTAATTAAGCCTATAATTAAGCCTCTAATTAAGTCTAAAATTAAGTCTCTTGCCATCAGAAGCCTTCGTTGTAGAGATACCCGCCGAGCAGGTGATCAAGGATCAGAAATCATCTCAATCTGATGATTTCTGAGCGAATCTTTGTAGCAGATGAACAGGCAATAATGTTAAATGCTCAGTATTTAACTTTCACATACTTTTAAAAAGCCTCGTCAAATTGCCACAATATTTATTTAATGATATCATATATAACTAAATCTACACCAATGCCAATAAGAAATTAACGTCCGGTTCCTCGCCATAAGGCAATGTCAGGGACGTCTCTTACAGTTCACAAGAGACGTCCCTGAAATGTCTACACAAACAGACGCCAAAGCACCAAACGATGACGACTGAGTACACAGAGACCACAAGAGAAGTTATTAATGAGAAGTGAGTATACAGTTATAAAGAGTAGTCAAATCTCAATTCATGTCAGAATCCGAGAAGAGCGATAGAACTTTGAAGTGTTGATAGAACCTTAAGGTTCATTAAGAGGTCCTGATAAAATTCTTTTTTATTTGTCAATTCCGAGAAGCCAATACGTTCTCAAGACGCCTTTTCCCTACAATGAAATACATGTATTCACAAAAGTTTAATGTTTAATACAGTAAAACAGGCAAACTCATTCCATAAAATAATTATATAACCTACCTATCTTCCTACATTACCTACCTATCTACCTACCTACCTATCTACCTACCTCACATACCTATCTACTTACCTCACCTACCTATCTACCTACCTCACCTGCCTACGCATCTGCCTACCTATATACCTACCCTGCTTTTTAAACCTTATAGTAAAACAAGCAAAATACAATAGAATACTCTTAAAAACAAGCATTACATATTCAAAATACTACCATCATTAATAAATATATCTAAATACAATAACCAAGAATATATAAAATCATCATTACAAAGAATTTATAGGGAAGGATCGTGCCAAAATATTGGTTTCAAGACTCTTTTTAAAGCTATCGGGTGAACCAGAATGTCTATAAAATGTATATGTAGGCCTAGTTTATCATTTAATGATGATATAAATATATATGTAATTTAATTTAAATTTAATTAACAATTGTGCGATAAATTTGATAGTTAGCTTGCGATTGAGAATTACGCCAATGTTGTCCTTCCATGAATATTTAATATATTTATTATATGATTGATAAGTTTCGAAAATTTTAACAAATTTATTGAAATTATTTAGAATATTAATTAAATCAAAACGGAGCAAACTAAATTTTTGCTGACATTACCTGTTGTAATATATTCTATATAATTCTAGTCTATCAATAATCTAATTTAATTATTTAGTTACCTAAGTTTACCCGCGCTGTATCCAGGTTGCTTAAGAAGACATCAAACGTGGAGTGACAGTGTCCTAAAAGGCGACAAATTACTATGAACAAAATCAACGTCAGAAAGGGCATTCGGTTGATGAGCACCTAGGCTCCAGAAATTGCTAAAACATTTCTAATCCCGGATCTAGTTACACTGAGATTCAAGAAAAGATGATGATGGAGATGATAATGACGATGATAATGATGATGATGATGATGAAGATGACGATGGTGAAGATGAGGATGATGATAATGATGACGACGATAATAATAATGATGATGATGATGATGATGATGATGATGACGACGATGATGATGATAATTTATTTACCTAAGCCTAGTTTTTACCTAATGCCAAACGACTCACTGCGGATGAAATATTTAAAATCAAGACTCATTTTTCTGGACGTAATCCTTCGAATGAGAACATTAATCTAAATAATATTTAGCCCGTTTCGTTGTTTATTTATTTATTATTTATTTATTTGTTTATTCATTTATTTATTTGGCGTTTAGATAGTACCAACTAACCTTAACAATAGTTTCGCCACGAAGTTCTGTTTTGTATACAGGATAAGCCTCGAGAGCTGAGCGAGCCTCTTCGCTCAGATGTATCCGTGATGCTTAAACATATGTTATTATTATAAATAGATTGATATTGAAATACAACAACAACATTTATTACATTGTAATGCCAATATCACATATCTCCAGCCACTGGCTCCAGTCGGTAGGATGTCGGTAAGATATTCGACGGCGGATCATTATGTTCGGGGTTCAAATCCTGTGTTCGCCCGTCACTGATATATAGTAAGGAAACTGACGTTAAAATTAGCTTTTTATTTCACAACAACGTCCATTAAAATGAATTGTAACACTGTACAATTAAAATTAAAATCTTTGCTCGTAATGTAAAGGCTAGCTCAGATAGTAAATGTAATTAATATCGTAATCTCGACTAATTTTAATAATATTTAATCGCTTCATTTGGTCATGTCTCAAAAAGTGACGTAAGCGTCTCCCAGAGATATATGATTTATAAATCCACCGAACAAGTGTCGATTCGGATGATGATAAGCCAGTGAGCAAAGTTATTAATCCTCTCAACGCTACAGATATCTACACGATTAGCTAGGGTTCAAATCATGGATTATTGAAATAGTGAGGTAGACATTACTAAGGATAACTAGACTTTTGTCTATTTTACAGTGATACTAATAAACTCTAGTTAACACCATTTATCTTCAACATTCTTTTATATTAAAACCCTATGGTTTTGATGGTATTTATTATTGATATCCCGCGTGGATGTGTATTTTAATATATTTCATAATTTTGTACCGTACATAATTATGAATATTATCAATCTCTCTCTAGTGCTCTGCCTAGTGTCATGTCCAAGGTACATATTCATACTCAGGGTCTGCTTTCACACTCAATTTAAATAATTATTAATAAATCAACAAATTATTCAATAAATCAACAAGTCGATCCCTTCGCAACAGTCTAAGCCATACCATATGTAATCTATAGCTAGGAGAGAAGCATGACTTCGAATAAGGTTACCCAATATTAGTTTACTGTCGTTTAGTGTCGTTTCTTTGTTAATCACAGCAATAATAATAATAATAATAATTAGAGTGCTACAGTCATCAATGACAACATCGAGTACTATTGAGACATAATCAAGCCGGCGAGCAAAAAGAAGGTCCAAAAACGGTGCAAATTCCAAAATCCAGATAATCAGTCTAAAATAAGAAATGCGTGGGAGATCAATAATAAGCACCATCAAAACCACAGGGTTTTAATATATTAAATTTATTATCATTTCTGTACTGTAGGTGAAAAGACAGCAAGTAAAATTAAAAGCTCAACTACACATCATAAAGAGTTTCTAAAAAATTCTCTAAAAACAACAATATTCGTAGAATGAGCACAAGACTATACAAAACAATTGGAACGTGTATGTCGTTAGATAAACAAATAACAATACAAAAGAGGCTACCATAAACGAGCAATAGCTCTCTTCGGTAATACCATAATTATTAGCTACAGTAGAGCATTGGTAATACTATAATTAGTAGAAATTGACAGTGTAATAATAACAAACTAATAATAAAATAATATCATAGCAATATTATTTTATATTATATAATTAATATGGAAGTTTTATGATTAAGCCTTAAATTTTAAATTTAAGGCATAATGCAGAGAGTAACGGTACACTTGTAGTAAGAGAAAGGATTCACGGTCTGTCGCAGACTAAGGAATTATTTACAAAATTTAGAGGTAACCAGTCCGGTACCTTCTCCAGTAGATTCCATCCTGGAGGCGACGTTGACGGTGTCTCCAAACAAACAGTAGCGAGGCATCGTGTGTCCTACCACACCTGCAGCACAGGGTCCGGTGTGAATACCAATCCTGACTCTGAGAGCTGCTTCAGGTTTATGACGGATCTTAAAGACGGACGCCTCACTGAGTAGATCCAGTGCCATGTTACATATCTCCATGATATGTCTACCACCGTTCTGTACCGGTAGTCCACTTACCACCATGTAAGCGTCTCCTATCGTCTCCACCTAAACTTGTCAATCAATCTATCGATCAACTCATCCATCGAACAATCGTCGATCGATTATTGTAATGTAGTTTAGTAAAAGGCGGTTGAGCAAATAATAAGGAAGGCAAAGGGGAATCACCTCAAGTCATCATGTACATGTATTTTCAAAGTTATATACTATACTAAGAAGTGTGTTTCATAGTCTTTTGTGTAGAGTTAACTCCTTAATCCATGGAGTATTCTCTAAATAGCGCGAAAGCAGAAAGAGATTAAAAGAATATACATTTAACGTTTTACTTGGCAGAACACTAGAGAAAAGTATTGTGAGAATGGTTGAATATTTGGCTGAATGATTGCTAGATTGATATATTGACTTCAATTAATAATTGGTTAATTACTTGATTGATAAGTTACGATAGCCTTATAGACATCATGTCTAGAGATGGTATCATGGAATGTTCCATAGAGATCATTGAGTAGCTCAACGACCTGATTTGGAGTCGACTCTGAGGAGAGAGATGTGAAGATTGATTGATTGATTGATTGACTAACCTTATAGACATCATGTTTAGAGATGGTATCATCGAATATTCCATAGAGATCATTGAGTAGATCAACGACCTGCATAGGAGTCGACTCTGAGGAGAGAGATGTGAAGATTGATTGATTGATGATTGATTAACTAACCTTGTAGACATCATGTCTAGAGATGGTATCGTCGAATGTTCCATAGAGATCATTGAGTAGATCAACGACCTGCATAGGAGTCGACTCTGACGAGAGATCAGTGAACCCTTTGATGTCTGAGAAGTAGATGGTAACACTGTCAAACATTTCTGGTGGAACAGTTTTTCCCATCTTCAATTGTTCTGCCACTGTACTATAATAATAATAATAATAATAATAATAATAATAATAATAATAATAATAATAATAATAATAATAATAATAATGATAATAATAATAATAATAGTAGGTAGACTCACAAAAATAAAAATTACGAAATTCTTGAGAGAACTCATAGGCCTATATACATTTAAAGGTGGTTAATAAATGTGATATAGTATTATTTCTTCAATTTCTTTGAGTTTAATCTAATTCTGTTCACTTGCTTCACTTGTTATTAACAAAATAAGAAAATTAAAAACTGAATCGGTATCTACAATTTCTAGTAGAATTGGAATATTTCATAACTAACGGTTCTGCAGCTCAAATATTATTTATGTGCCTGCAGAAGTGAAAAGGACGTTAAATTTCTTTAAATTGTAGAGTAAGCCTACGTACTTGATTGCATAGATAGCCATTGGTTTGGTAGGTTAAGTTTTCGACAACGGATGTATATGATATATCCTTAATGTGCTTGCTGAAGTGAAAGGACGATATATTTATTTAAATGGTAACGTAGATTAGGCATACGTGCTTGATTGCCAATGGTTTGGTAAGTTGACGCTGAGATGAATTGAACCCTCGTGGGTTCGAATCCCAGCCGGGCTGATCTGAGAGTAAAATATCGGACATTCACTGGACTGGTTATACGGAAACTGGTCTAAATTGCCTAACGGGTTAAACATGTGGTATTAAAAGTGATAGATATCAACATAGTTGATCATTTCACTATAATGCGTGTTATTATTATGCCGTACTCGCTGCTATATGGCATAACATGCTGTACTTACAGAGGTAGCATTCTACTTAGCAATATAAAATAAACTTCCGGAAGTTGCATTCTGTTTAGCATTAATCCAAAATAAATTTACGGAAGTAGCATTTCATGGAGTAGCATTCATAAGTGAACGTACTCAACTAGCATTCAATTTACCAGCATTCCCAAAAGAACTTACTGAAGTACTGAAGTAGCATTCATTCCATTCGTTCGTTCGTTCGTTCGTTCATTCATTCATTCATTCATTCATTCATTCGTTCATTCAAAGAACGTATTGAAGTAACTTTTTATTTTGCAGCATTCCCAAAAGAACTTACGGAGGTAGCATTCGGTTGAGTAGCATGTCCGTTTTTTTCTTCTCCTCTAGAAGTTCTGATGTTCTCTGTTCCACAATCGACTCCAAGTTGTTGGCGTATTTTTCCAGTTTCTCCAGCACATGGTCCATAATGTCAGCTTTTCTGATCGTTCAATCAATCAATAAGAATATAACGTCCGGTTCCCCGCCATAAGGCAATGTCAGGGACGTCTCTTGCAGACACTACACAAACAGGCGCCAAAGCACCGCACGATGACGACTGAGTACGCAGAGGCCAGAAGAGAAAAAGAGATCAAAGCAGTGCAAGTCCAAGATCCAAGGCAAGCGGGTCAAAATTTAAACCTATGGCGGAAAGAGATGGGTTTTCGTTAAACAAGCAAAAGACATTACAGCTTTGTACTACCTGTGTAGATGTACTTTAGTACTGCTGTACGAAGTACTCTATTCTTAATACTGCTAGTAAAGTACTTAAGCGAAATATTGTACACTAAGTACTGCATCCTTAATACTGCTAGTAAAGTACTTAAGCGAAATATTGTACACTAAGTACTATATCCTTAATACTGCTAGTAAAGTACTTAAGCGAAATATTGTACACTAAGTACTGCATCCTTAATAAAACTTTCTTCACAGAGACCAATAGTAGATTAATTAATTTCATATGCGAAATATAGATTGATTAAAAGTTTAGATAACTCATAATCATGACGAGAAGATGTACTTAATTAATTAATTAATTAACGTAAGTAATTAAGTACATAAGCTCTTCGTTATTATGATTAATCTAAACTTGTAATCAATTAATTAATTAACTTAATTAATGAATTATCTCTCTAGAGTTAACTGATAAACTCTTAGTTGTCCAACCTTCCATTGTTCAGCTGCTTGAGCATCTTGTTGATCTCAACGAAGCTTGGTCTTTCCTGTGGAGCTTCTGCCCAACATTGAGAGATGATCTTCGTAAGTTCCGCTCTGTCCTCCAGAACTTCTGGAAAGATTGGCCTCAAGGGCTGATTGGACGCATTCGATCCATCCAATCCACTCAGCTTCGTCAATATATCTAATATAAATTAATTAAATATCAATTAATTGGATTTGTCTCAATAGTGACATATTGAGACACTATGTTATCACTGACGACAGCAGACTGACTCAGCCTGAGATGCTATGAAGCATTTGATGATAATGTATTCGCAAGCACTTCTATTACTCGTATTAGAATAATTCTTAAATCAGTGACTGATCAGCACAAAATCTCTCGGTGCCTTTTGTAGTTAAAGCAATAAACATATTTTAATTAGATAGTGAGAGAATGCGGAAGATAGAAAAGAGTGGAGGCGTAATATACCATGGACCTGACAGTAGGTAGTGCAGTAAGAGAGAGACAGAGAGAGAGATAATGACGATAGCGCAAATGCATCATGTAGAGTATCAGTCTGCTTCTAATCTGAGGGAGAGAGAGAGAGAACTATGTTTATTTAAATACACTCTAAATATACTGTGATATACATAAACAAGGCCGTCAAAGAGGTCACAAGTACCCTATCTATTTGACCACCCCTTAATTATACAAATTGAAAAATAACTAGGATAACGGAATAAATATGCAATGCAAGTAAAAGTAATAACAGTTGATAACGTTTGAAATGATAAGAACAGGAATTTAAAAAGAGAATATTGCTTCTGCCTCAATATTGCTTTCTGCCATTTTGAGGTTAAGCATTAATTTCTTAAAAAGATAACGTTCTCTTGGTTTTTGAGAATTGACAAGAGACTATAAATTTGAAACTTAACCCGGCAAACTCTCACTCAAACCTTTTATCTGCACCGAGTCTACATCTTCTATGAAGAACGGCGGAGCTCTGTATGCGATCTCCTGCACTATGATAGCAAAGCTGTAGACGTCTCCCTTCTGAGTCCCATAGACAGGTCTTACGCTCATACGAAGCAGCTCTGGAGCAGTCCACAACAGACTCAAGTAATCCTTCGCAACGTCAGAGTCGTCCGTTTGACCTTCAGTGTCCTTTTCCATTGCCTTCAGAGATGAGGTTGGAGTCCTGAACGCTTCCAGAACTGGACACTCGATCCTGAGTGACCATCTATTGTCCACTCTACACGTCATGCTGCTCAGATCTCCGTGTGAATGGATGGGAGACTTGTGCAAGTAGGTCATTCCCTAAATATTTCAGTAGTTGCAAAATTATAAACGAGGTGTCAGCATTGTATATGCAGTCAAAGAATTCTGAGTACAAATTCTGAAAATATTAGAGAAAGCATGACAATGATATCTCTAGTACTGTTTAATGTTTAATAATCATGTTTAAAAATATCATAATAAAATATTTTTAAAAATTAGAGTATTTAATCAACAGAATATCAAGCAATACAGATATTTCCTGTAAAATGTAATTAATGAAGTTAGAGTATGCAATAAGTATATAACAAAGCAATACAGTGTAACAAGTCAATATAATTATATTATTGCATAAGTATATATCTCAAAGGCATTTCTATACTTTGTCATAGTTAGATTTACGTAAAAATGCATTATACAATAATTGCACACAATAACAATCACTACAATATCAAACAACATAACTCATAACACAACTTAAATATAAAAAATGTCTACGACGAGATGGTTTGCTTTCAGAGTTTTCGAACATGCCTAGCTTGATATTCGCTGAAGATAAATAAATGAGTTTAGTTTTTGAAACAGAGATCCTCCCACTATCGATATATAGAGTGGCAGGTTCAAGATATCTTTAAATTATATTAGAAGTATTATTTTTATTTCGCATTCGAATTCTGCCATCACGATCATTGCTAAGAACTCACTGGACGGGCAAGTTTTCAATTCTGCATATTGATTAAACTCTATACCCCGATTAATCTCCTCATTCCTAACACGGGGTCTAAATTTTAACGTCAGTTTCTCGTCCCAAAATCATGACAGAGACTTACATTGACAAGATCTTGAATAAGAGCAAATCTGAAGAACCAATCCAAACCAACATCTTCATCATCTAGCACTTCCTGCAGATATTAGTAAAGCTTTTCAGTAATTTATAAATATGTCAAGCAACATTGTTGAAATTGCTGGCCTGTTGAAATATCATGAATGATCGAGAATCAGAAGAAAATATTAATAAATATAAATTGTAAAAATAAATGTTACAATAAAAATCTGCATCAAGTAAGGAGTTACTTAAAAAATTTAAGATGTATTATTTTATATTCTGTAAAATGACCTCTTTAAAGTGAAACATATTATCCCACAAGTAAACTGCCCTATACTGGCTAGCGAGAGGTTAATAAGATACCCTTTTAGAATCAGTTCTCCATATATGAAGAAACCTTAGTACGTGTGACATAATGAAACCCAAGGTAGGTAGGTTGTAGTGTGTTTAACGTCAAGGTACAGAAGCACAAGGCTTCACTTCAAGACGACTCGACACACTCGAGCTACCGTCACAAAGATTAAGGTAGCAGTAAGTTGCCATTATTAGTCAAATCTATCTATATAATGGGTAGGTTGTAGTGTGTTTAACGTCAAGGTACAGAAACATAAGTTAGCGAGAAGTTAATAAGAGATCCTTTACCTTTAGAATCAATTCTCCAGCCACGAAAAAATTTTACGTGTACATAATGAAACCTAAACATTAGTATCGATTATATATTAATTACTGATTGATTCAGTGATTGATTTATAAAATTGAACTTAAGACAGCAAATAGGAGATTTATTTTTTGAAGAAATTGTGTCTTTCTGATAACACTTGTAAATACTTTAATTGTTTCAATGGAGAGTTATTGCCATTAATTAATAAATACTGCGTGAACGTTAGTGATAACTGTATCTTGCCTGAGAGCTTCCAGGTTGAGAGACTTGACTGGAAGTCATTATTGCAAAACTACCTTGAACGATCGCTAGAAATCATTTAATGAATTTTTGTTATTAATTTTGAGTTGATTTATTGATTGTATGCTTGCGTCGAATTTTTAAGTGTTATTTTGTGTTCACTTGTATGATTGTATTGTAGTTTGTTTCTTGTCTTGCTAACTGAGTTGTGAAATAAAGCTGTATATACCCTCAGTCTTCCTCGTCGACACCTCTGCAGCACATAGCAGACATGCTCAGGCTCCACACAGGCTCCTATAAACGTCTGGAGGTTGTCATGAGATAGCTCCTTCAGCTGTGAGCAATGTTAGTGTTAATGTTAGTGTTAATGTTAGTATTAATGTTAATGTTAATGTTAGTGTTAGTTTTAATGTCAATTTTATTGTTAATAATAAAATTAATGTTAATGTTAATGATAGTGTTAATGTTAGTGCTAATGTTGACGTTAATGCTTTTGCTAACTTTAATTTTAATATTAATGTTAATGTTAATGTTACTGTTAATAGTAATGTTATTGTTAAAAGCTGGTAAAGCTAAGGTTAACATCGGCTTCCTCGCGAGAAAGCGATGTCAGTGAAGGGCGAACGGGGATTTGAACCCCAAACATACTGATCCGCGGTCGAATATCGTACCGACTTCGCCACGGGCTCCAGCCAGTGGCGAAGTGTTAATGTTAATGTTAATGTTCTCGTAGATATCTAGTCGTTCTTTCCAGCATGCTGCACCACAGATCTGGAATTCTATTCCATCTACCCTTCGTAACATACAACGAATGTTCATAGCATTTATAATATCAGGTAACGGCTTCTCATGCAAGTTGATTAATTGATTGATTGATTGATTGATTGATTAATGTACTTACGTAAACTACTTGTATAAGATCAGATCTGTTGAGATGAACGACTGATAGATATGGCATGAGAGAAACAAGAACCTTTGCATTGAATGATTGATTGATTTGTTTATTTATTGATTGATTGATTGATACACTTACATAAGCTAGTTGTATAAGATCAGATCTGTTGAGATGAACGACTGATAGATGAGGCATGAGAGAAATGAGAACAGTCGCTCCCTTGTACACAGCCAGCAACTCTCCTGACCCACATTCGTTAGACGTCACGTGACTCATCATCGATATACGTGATGACCTCATTTTACTGCTGCCAATCATCTAAAAATCAATCAGTCACTCACTCAATTACTCAGGCAATTGATCAAGCATTCAATCACTAAATAAATAAGTCAATTAGGCAGTCAGTCAAGAAGGGCGTCAATTAGTTAGCCAATCAGTCCGTCAGTCAGTCAGTCAGTTAATCAATCACTATATATTACTAATAACCATAATCAGAGTGCTATAGTCATCAATCACAACATCGAGCACTATTGAGACAAATTAAAACCGGCGAGCAGAAAGAAGGTAAAACAACGTTGCAATTCCTAAATCCAGTAAATCAATCCAAAGAAAAAAAGAGCAATCAGTCAATCAACAAGTCTATCAATCAATCATTCATTCATGCTTGTTTAACTTCAAACCTACTAAGTATAGGATGCTACTTAATTAGAGTTTCACTTATTTTAAACGATTCAATGAAAAGCTAATGCTAACGTCAGTTTCCTCACTCGAAAGCGATGTCAGTGAAGGGCGAGCCCAGGATTTAAACACGCACTTTATTAATCCTCGGTCAAATGTCTTACCGACATCATCACTGGCTCCAGCCAGTGGCGATGTCGATAAGATATATCGATATCGCCACGATTTCAATAGTTATAATAAATATTGAGTCCAATACTGAAATGACTATTGGACAAAAACTTATGTTAATCCCCCTTTAGCGTTTGGAGAGTAATAGAGTTTAATATATCCACTTCTTTATTCGTCAACGCGTGACAGGAACAACAGCAAACAAACCAAACAACATAAACATAAAATTAGTATAAAAAATAACCCACCACCAATTACACAGAGCTACAGTTAGCCTAATGCCATAATTTTATCGAAATACTTCATACATTCTATTATTGAGCACAGACCAACAAACAAAACAAAAATCAAATAATATTAATGATAAATTAAAAAGTCATCATTGCACGTAATAATAGGCAAATCAGCATATAATTGCACAATTAGCCACACCAACTTGAAAAAGACTTATATAGAAAGGGCAGAGTTTGACAGTAAGATATATTATTTGATAACATAATAGAGTAACTAAAAGGCAAATTAAGTGTCTTGCATAGGTTGTCAAAGTTAGCGATAATATACCTAATTGTAATATGTTTTAGAATACCATTACTGTATAGCATGCAGGTCTTTCTTAAAAAAATCATTTCTAACTTTACCCTAATGTGTCTGAAATCTAATTTTCCTAGACCCGCTATAATAGGTTTAACAGAGTCCCACCTATTATAATGAAAGATTGATCTACAAGCATTATTCCAAGCTACGTCATGAATCTGGTCTTTTCTCAAGTCAATACTAACTGTAGCAAAAGATAATATGGGTAAACAGTGGGTTTCAAGAAGATATAATCTAGTGAGATCATTCATATGTAAAGATTTATTTAAAATGCTGTTACTGCTAGCATAAAATCTTCTAACAATGGCATTGGTATCCACATGTAATACGCTATCTGCTTTGAAATTAACACCTAAGTACTTAAAGCGATTTACCCACTTTAAAGCCTTATCTTGTAAAATCATGGGCTTGATAGAAAATTTCGATGCTGAGCCAATTGCAATGCACATAGATTTATTAGTGTTAAATTCTAACTTTAGACGACTAAACAACTGAGAACATTGATTTAAAAACTTCTGTAGGCCTAAAACTGTCGGTGAGATTAACTACAAGTCATCTGCATACATTATTACTCCTGCATCTCATATTATTAATATGATAGAATACAGGATTTTTATTAATCTACACCCGAGTACCAGCATAAGTTGATCTACTTGTCGACACTTACTAATAGTATATGCAGTTTCCGACTAACTCCTATTAAAAATTATCGGTGTAAAAATGCCACATTCGAATAAAATAATATCAACATAGTAATTTCTATTACATCGATGAACCCTTTCATGCAGAGTCGCTGAATATTCTTAATAAAATATTAGTTATATATATATATATATATATATATATATATATATATATATATATATATATATATATATATTAGCTAGGTGCAAACTGGATTGAAGCAGACATTTCTCATTACTGCAATTAGTAGGAATATCTTGATGTTCTAGTGCAAACATAAGTAGAGCTTCTTCCAGGTCCACTTTGTTATAATGAACTGACAGTATTTTGGATAAAGATAATAAGTACAAACAAATCCAAAAGATGAATAGTGTAACTGTAAAAATAAATCCGCTCACTTTTGTAATTACTCTGTACGCAGTTTTGTTTTTGATAGCACAGCAGCAATAGCTAGAGTGCTATTGTCGTCAGTGACAACATTGAGCTCTATTTAGCCAAATTCAAACCGGAGAGCATAAGAGATCCCAAATGGTGCAAAATTCTATATCCAGAAAGCCGGTCCAACCTAATCGTCTCGTGAAGTATTTGCTTATCTTTATTAGTTATTTGTTATCAGGAATTGAAGGCTTTCTTTTAGGAGATCGTACATATAATAATAATAATAACAACAACAATTAGAGTGCTACAGTCATCAATGACCACATCGAGCACTATTGAAAAATGATTATTATTATACGATTTTATAGCTGCCACCATTAGAATGCATAAAATCAACGATTCGTTGGACACAAAAATTTAGTTTGGAAACGCTAACGTAACATCATTATTATATAAAAACTCCCATTTAAAAGTGTCGTTTTATAACCTCTTTTTGTCACAATTCAGTTATAGACAGGGATGGGTCTAGATAGGAGACTAATACACGTATTCTAGTTTATTCTTTCTTCATAACACTTTCAGATTACGCCCTCATAGAATGACCACCGCAAATACAACTATAACTATAACTATAGAAATACAACTTTATATTTATTTTGTCTACCAAAAGAGGTCATAGAAGGTAGAATGGAAGGAAAAAGAGGCAGAGGTAGGCCGAGATTAGGTATGTTAGATGATTTAAGGACCCACTCGTATGTGGACATGAAGAGGAAGGCGGAAGACAGAGAAGAGTGGAGACGTTATATACCATCATCTATTTCTTTAGAATTATATCAAATGTTAGGCGGAGATAGATAGTTATACACACTATCTAGTTGCAAACCTCATTGAAGAGCATTCCATCACCCGTTGTACCAACACAGCAACACATCACACCATTTATTTAGTTATTCTAAAATAATTTAACAATCCCTGTGTTGTGGACGGGTTGTTTGAAAAATAGACTAACCGTGTAAATATGCACGTGTCGTAGAAGGCGACTTAAAAAGCAATATTCAAACCAACGGCAGAAAGGGCATTCGGTTGGTGAGCTCCTAGGCTCCAGAAATTGCAACAGAATTCAAACGAATCGGAACACTTAAAAAACAAGTCTATTCGTATCCCGACCCTAGATCAGCTGAGATTTAAGGGAAGATGATGATGATGAAACTAATTTAACAATATAACTTATAGGCAGAGGTTAAAGTGTGGGTAACGCAGGGGAACTGTGTTCGCAAGGCTGTCAGGCTGTGAGGGGCCCCTATTTGAAAATTTCAGGTAGACGGACTGTTCGAGTTCCCTCTCGTTCCCCCCCCCCTAAACCCCCTAACTCCCTTAGTCATATTTACACCTAGAAATTGCCATAGAAACAATAAAAGTATAGTTTAAAATTTTTTATCGACGGGCCTAAGGGGGGGGGCCGGGCCCCTGGATCCGCCACTGGCGATTATAGCAATCAGGTTTACCGTTCAGCTAAAGAACACAAAAATTTTGTAATAATGACATGCAAAATCCAAAAATGGTAATAGACTTTAGTAATGATAATTAATGGTAAATGTGCAAAATTATAGTATTATTGTTAAAACAAGAGATTTAGGGCTTTTAATTATATCTCAATAATTGTAATAGTGTAGCTTTTAGGTTTTTTTATAAACCTACTGTAGATATACTCTAAAACCATACCTTGATTTAATTTATCCAATAAGACAGACAATATAGTTAAAATTGAATGGAAGAATGTAATATATACCTGTTTGCAGTAATGTAAACGGTGTTTACAGAACTTTTCTAAAATACACTTGTTTTCGTATAATTTATACCTTTATTTCGTCACTCGGGCAAACAACACACATTCATTGCACAGTAAAACAAAATCAAAGAAACAAAATGCAAATAAACTTACACAGTGAAAATAAACTTAGAGACAAAAATAATACTATAATAATAATACTATAGCAGTTAAATAACCGCCACGCTTGTAGAATGTTTCGCATTCATTTGTAGATCTTCGTAGTTTATCTTCCACACCATTCTCTGTATTTTCATTTCCATTCTTCTAGATCTAAATAAATTTACAAAATACCATTAATATTCATTTAATTAATAATAATAAATTAAATATCTATCACCCATTTCAGGCCAGTGACACACAGAGAAGGGTCCATGGTGGACCATTATAGAGAAATTGTCCACGTCCTTCTACCAGTGTTTTCTGCAGCAGAAAATGAATAAAACTTCCGAATATGAAACGGGTTAGTTTAGTTCTTCATAACCTTCGTGGATCGGATAATGAGACATACATGTATGAATAAATAACGTTCAGTCCTGCTACTGAAAATATATATAGAAAAGTAAAATATCTAGAACACTTGATGAAGCTTTGGCGTGCTTCTGCATTACATCGTAAAGTGACATTTTTTGACTTTTTGCGGCTAATTGTGGAAACAATATGAAGTCTAACCAAAATACGGCACCATTTTGGTATAATTCCACAATATAGATATTCCTTATTAATTGCAATTTAACCTGTAATTATTATTAAATCTATTCCATTAGGAAAGTTTAAATTAGGCTAAATTCAAATGAGATAGGCTACTTCTTAATGTTGGCGCTTTCTGCATAAAAGTAGTAGAGCGTTCAATTGAGAGAGTTTCTAACTATTGCTTTCATTAAGTTAAAAAATAGATAGCTAATTATGTAGCCATGTAAAATATGTATGTAGTCAAATCAATCAAAACGGAAACCTAGCGCAAAATCTAACTAAGTAAAATGTACATGTATTTGCTGCCTTCATCGGATGTTGAAACAAACGTTGAGTCTCAATATTCGAAGGATTTTGAATTATTTTAATTATTTAATTATTATTGTTATTGTTTGGTCTATGTATGTAGCTGATACCTAATAATGAAAATAAGAGAAACGGCTGCAGCTATTAGAACTACAGCGGCCACTGCAACTGATATCGTTATTATCTGATTTTCTGAAATTATCAAATATGAAAATACGCAAAATATAAACAAATATGTAAAAATGACATGCAAAATATTAAGAGAAAGTTATTTACTACTCTATTTAAATAATAATTATTTAAATTATAATATAAATTAAGTACTATTTAAATGATATTTAATAGAGTAAGTAAATGCTGAAAGGCATATTTTTGGAAAGAAGACATTCTTTGCCGACGGAGTGAAGTCGTCAGGAGGTTTTGGATTTTATTTTCTCGAGGTGCTACATTGTGTTCTGTCGTGGACCTGCCACTTGGCAAAACATCAAAGAGGCAGAGAGAGAGAGAGAGAGAGAGAGAGAGAGAGAGAGAGAGAGAGAGAGAGATTAAGATGCCTAGATGACTGAATTCTCGTTATATTCACGAATTTTCTTAACCAAAAGGTTATTATAACGAAAAGGTAAAGTATAAATATAGCGTAAGGGTTTAGATATACGTATAGATGTAGTACATCATCATCATCATCATCATCAACATCATCATCATCCTCCCTTAAATCCCAGTCTAACTAGGGTCGGGATACGAATAGACGAGTTATTCATTCGTTTAAGTTTTGTGGCAATTTCTAGAGCCTAGGCGCTCACCAACCGAATGCCCTTTCTGACGTTGGTATGGATCTTAGTGCTTTAGTCGCCTTCCCGGACACAACACGGGGACGTATAGATATTGTACAGTAGATATAAAATATTGCTTATAGATATAGCTGATATGAGATACACTTTAGATAGGCCTATAAGCATAGATATAGCAAATGAGCTTTGTTAATGTCCTCCGCTGAATCTTAGATATGATTTTATCACATGGTCATAAAAGTGACAGGCTCAATCGAAGACGACTATTTTGAATATAATAGGTGTTCAATACTAATATGAATATAAATACGCTTAATATGGGAGTTTAGTTTGAAAATACGCGAGAACGCTTTCACCACGGTCAAGAAAAAATTAAATTTAACTTAAATGTGCTAGCTTTGCGGAAAAAAGTGTTTACTGTTGTCTGGACATAATTCCATTCTGAGCCCGCATGCTGGAAAATCAGGTGGGGGTGAAGTGCGCCCTCCGCCCCAGGCCATGTTAGTTATTACCTCGTTTACCTGTTCAACAATCAAGCGAACGTCTTATATATTATACGATGCAAAATGTTTAGATTTAAAATTAAATATTTTAGCTCTTTATTTTCTTTTAATCGATACTATGACATACAGAAAATCATTGTGAAAGCGTTCAGTTATACCAGTTAGACTACCAGTTAGACGTGCCGGTTTGTGGTTAAGCCGCAAACATGTTTGCTTGATACACAAGAGTCTATGGAATCAAGTTTACCCTGACCGTCTTTGAGGCATTTATGATTTATAAAAATTTCTACTTCTTTTTCGTCAACATTTGACAAGAAAAAATAATAGAAAACAAATCAAACAGCAGGAACATAAAAAGTTAAGATCCATCTATCTGCACTCCTTTCATCGCACTAAGCTGATTAAAAGTTTAATTCAATTTAAAATGCTTTTGACTTATTTTTATTTAATACCTCTTTCTTTTCGACGTCGATGTCAACATAAGGAACGTAGCGCTGTATGTTAGTATCATAGCCCCAGAGAGTCAACGTCTGTATTCGATCTCTGTTTGCGTTTAATTGCACTTGGCCAGTTTCACCTGAATAAGTAAAGTAATATCGTTTTCTTTGTTAAATCAATCAATCAGTTTAGTCAATCTTTCGTTTTAATCAGATACAACCGATTTTATCTTAATTGTTGGCTGGGGGAGAAGAATTCTCAACGCGATCGAAAGTTTGACCTCAAAAAAACTTAATTAGTGTTTGTTCAGGAGTCACCAATATTTTTTTCACCTCAATGATTTGCGACATTTATGCCCTGATGTACAAAGTTATTAAGCAATATTGCAAACGTGTCGAAATAGTTATTACGAAGTTCACTGTCAGACGTAGTGATGCAAAAGTGCATAGTTGTCAAAGGTTTTCATAAGTGTTGAAAAAGGGATCGAAAACATTTAGTTTCTAAGAACCGAATGGTCTGCAAGTTTTTAAAATGTTAGAAATCGGATTGAATAGGGTCGACCAGCCCGTCCTTTAAAAAAAATTATGGGATCATAATGATGATCGGCCCATGGTATCGTCAATACTTCTTTCGTCTTCCTCAGTGCACTGAAAGTGGCAGGTTCAAAGTACATATTCATATTCAAAGTCTGTTTTCTCGCTCCATGAGAGTACTCCTTAGATCAACAAATTAATCGCATCACAAAGTCTGTGCCTCATCCACACCTTACGTTATGGAATTGAACAAAAATGGCAATTTACTAAATCCGAAAACCGAAATTAAAGTTCAAGTAGCTAGGTTGTAGTGTGTTTTACCAGACGTCTCTTCAAGACGACACGACACACTCGAGCTACTGCCACAAAAGATTAATGTACCAGTTAGTTACTACTGAACTGTTACTGGCTGGAGCCAGTGGCGATGTGGTTAAGTTATTCGACCACGGATCTGTAGGTGCGGGGTTCAAATCCTGGGGTTGCACTGACATCGCTTTCTAGCGAGGAAACGGAAGTTAATAATAGCTTTTAGCTTTAGCTGTTTTACTGGTATATTTACTAGTTAATAGTAAGTTACTAGTTAAAAGTTATATTCGAATTGAAGTTCAACTATTGCTTTAACGTTTGAGCGATATTCTACCGCTATAAAAAGGTGTTTAAATAATACGTTACTTCAGATCGTGTGATTGCGTAAGCTTACCCACGAAGTTGATATCGGCAGCTTCATCGAACATGAGTTCTCCAGCTCTCTGGTCAGAGCCGTTAGACTGGAGATAATCGACCAGCAGAGAGTACATGTAGGAGGTGTCGTAGACATAGAGTGAGGCGAACCCGGGCTGTCAATAGGGAGTGAATGAATGAGTGAATGAATGAGTGAGTGAGTGAATGCATGAATGAATGAGTGAGTGAGTGAATGCATGAATGAGTGAGTGACTGAGTGAGTGGGTTAGTAATTGAGTGAGTGAATTAGGGAGTGAGTGAGTGAATGATTGAATGCATGAGTGAGCGAGTGAGTGAATGAGTGAACGAATTAGTAAGTGTGTGGGTGAGTGAGTGAGTGAGTGAATGAGTGAGTGATTGAGTAAGTGAAGGAGCGAGTGAGTGAAGGAGTGAATGAATGAGTGAACGAGTGAATGAGTGAATGAGTGAGTGAATGAGTGAATGAATGAGTGAGTTATTTAATCAGCTAATCCAATAATTAGTCAGT
Organism: Enchytraeus crypticus; assembly: GCA_905160935.1. Classification (NCBI taxonomy): domain Eukaryota; kingdom Metazoa; phylum Annelida; class Clitellata; order Enchytraeida; family Enchytraeidae; genus Enchytraeus; species Enchytraeus crypticus. The sequence goes on along the minus strand of CAJHZI010000811.1, from coordinate 1,758,728 downwards.
CAATCACAAACCAACCAATCATTGAATCAATCTATCAACCAATCAATAAGTCAACTCATCAATAAATCTAGCTATCAATCATTCAACCAATCAATGAATTAACCTATTAATCAACCAACCTGTCAATGAAATAACTTCTCAATTAATTTTTCAATGATTCCGCCTATCAATCAATCAATCAACCTGTCAATTAATCAATCAATCAATACATCTATCTATCCATCAATCAATGAATCAATCTATCGCAGAATCATCTCTAACACAGCAGCCGTGAGAAAAGTCAAAGGTTGTGAAAGTCTAGCATCAGACGATTGGACTTTTTCATTAGCGTAGAGACTAGATAGCACTGGCTCTCACAGCTCCTACAGCATCCACAGTATCAACGTGTAATAGATTATTCACAGTATCATATCAAAGTGTAATAGATCACCTGTGCTCCAGCAGGAACGATGCCGGTCCAAGGCATAAGAAGATTTCTCTGTTTCACTGCAGTATAAAACTCGCTCAGATTCCCTGCACTTGTTTCTTGTTTGAATGTCATCTGAAAAAATCAATCAATCAATTAAGAAAATGTTTAAATATCATCTTCCAAAATCAATCAATCAATTAAGCAAATAACCAATCAGTCATTAAATCATTCACATGGCAGATCCTAGAAGCCGTACAAAGTACTATATAAATTGAATATCAGATAAGATTTCATGTCAACTCCAAGTTCTGATACAAGTTAAATCTTTAAAACTCTAGAAGCGCCGCAAAACCAGCTGTAGTTCAAATAGTTTTGCATCCACTTTGATCGCAAAAGCGCAAATACGCATTTTAGTGAAATGATCCAGTACTTTGATCACATTTAATACCACATGTTTAAACCGTTAGGAAATTTAGACCATTTCCCGTATAACCAGTCCAGTGAATGTCCGAAATTTTACTCTCAGATCAGCGCAGCTGGGATTCGAACCCATGAGAGTTCAATTCACCTCAGGATCTGTCATTTAAAACTTCATGCCGTTACCCTTACGCTATGAAGACACTCGAACAACAACAACAACAACAAGTCAACAAGTCTACAGTCTCTGCGAGCATATGCCTCCATTGGTGTCGTTGAAATTACGATGATTTACGAATGGGAAAAGCGATGTATATTATCTTTAACGATAAGATTCGTTAGATATATAATAAATTTTGAATTAATTAAATGGTGTCGTAAAATTAATACGTTAAGTCTAGA
>CAJHZI010000811.1:1417500-1752500 GCA_905160935.1 Enchytraeus crypticus | reverse complement strand
AGTCGCACAACCTGATGTTGTATTCAGCTAGATGACCATCTCTCTGAGCCTGCTCTAAAGCGAGACTCACGGCTCCTTGATCGTACTCCGATGATATGAAGCCAATGCGCAGTTCCTTCTCACTCTGAGTCCTCATAAAGTGAAAATACAGGAGAAGAGAGATACCAGATGAAGCATACGAGATTCTTGCTGGTCTTTCCATTGCTCTTACTCAGAAAAATGTATTGGGGAGGTATAAATCATATGATTTATTTGTGCTGAAATTTAAATATAGAAAATGAAGGTCTTTAAACTGGAGTTAGTAGTATTTAAATCATTGAATATCAAATGAAAGATGATTATATCATTAAAGTTGGCAAAGCTACTGTTAACGTCAGTTTCCTCAATCGAAAGCGATGTTAGAGACTGGTGAGCCCAGGGTTTGAACCCCGCTCATACTATTCCGAGGTTGAGTGTCTTACCGATTTCGCCACTGGCTCCGGCCAAGTCCAGCAAAATATCATTGAGCCAACATTGAGGTAACACTAAGCTAAAATTGAGGAAACATTATGGTAACATTAATGTAAAATTGAGTAAAATTGAATTAGAATTGAGATAAAATTGAAAAACTGACAGTATGTCTACGATATGCTGAAAAGATCCCTTTAAATATGTGTGATATTATCTTTAATGTAATAAAGGAGTTATCCTTTTACTGTCAACCTAACATTTGCAAGAGTTCCCAGATCCCCCCCCCCCTCTCTCTCTCTCTATCTATCTATCTCTCTATCAATCTATCTGTATTATTCTGTTAAACGTCAGGGCCAAAGTATATTCTGCTTTTACACTTCATAAAGAGTGCGCCATTGATTAACAAATTACTCCCTTCACAACTGGCAACGCCTCATCTTTATATTTAATGTGGCCCTTAGCTTGAGAAAATAAGACTCCTGAGGTGGTTTCCCTATGTTGTCCTCAGTTCTTGCTCAATTGGGTACTTGAAGTTTACAGTTGGTATGTTCTTCGGTTTAGCCGAATGCAATTGAACGAAAACGAAATAAACTAAATGACAGTAAAATCTGTGTTTCACTGGTAATTAAATACTAAGTCAGTAACAGGCTGTAGTATAGCTGCCTGACTGCATGAGCTAACAAATTAACAATAAACTAAGCCTAGGACCCAATTAATCCTCACTTTTCTGTCAGGTACTGAACAAGTACTGGCTTAGAATTATGCTACTGATCTACAATCGAATTACTATACTTACTATATAATAATCCGGATATTACTCGTATCATATCCTATATAACCACATTGTTTAACCATACTACATGGTTTAAATGGATTTTATTATTTTCAAGCGAATACTAACTAGCAATTCTTTTATAGATTTACTCAATTGATTTAGTCCCTGCAGTGGGTCGTAATTACTATATTCGGTTACAAAGAGTCACACGTCTTTTCTTACCAATGTCGGAAATTGGCTGCAATACATATAGATATATCTACACGTCACAACAATGCGACACGGAACTTCTCTGACTTATCTGCATATAACATATTAGTCAACATGCAAGCGTCTTCGGATGCAGTCAGGCTACAATGTCTCTATTAAAAACTCAACCTTGTTTTCAATGCGTCTATCTACATGTCTACATTCAACTTACTGCCAAATCTATTAGTTTCATTTCTCATTATTTTTAAAATGAATAATTGCAATTTTTGTTAATTGTTATTGTAGCCTTTGTGGGAATGCGTCAGAGCCTTCGGGTCTGTACATGTATGTCCACTATTCTCGTCGTTATATGCATAGTTTAGAGTGTCATTGTGATTTTCGTGAAAATAAAATATCTAAAATGACTAACTATCTAATACACTTATACGCTCTCTTTCGTCTGTTCACAACCTATTTGCAGCGTATTCACTAAACTATTTACGTTTTACATTTGTGTATCTCATTCTCTCATTCTGCGTTATCTCTCTCTTCTCTCTCTCTCTCTCTCCTTCTCTTACTCCTTTCTCTCTCTCTCTCTCTCTCTCTTTCTCTCTATTTCTCTTTCTCTCTCTCTCTCTCTTTCTCTCTCTCTCTTACTCTCCTCTCTATCTTTCTCTATCTCTGCTTCTCTACTCTCTCTCATTTGCTTAAATATAACGAAATTTTATTTTAATTAAAACGATACGAAGACAGTGACAGCGATGACTTTGGCATGGACCAAAGTGCTCAAACCAGTACTTCTCTTTGGATGTGAAACATGCACCTCAAGGAAGGAAGATATCAGGAAACTAGAGGCAGTGGAAATGTGGATATGGAAAAGAATGGAAGATGTTAGCGGGCCTCAAAAAATTTTAATTCAAATTTCAATTTCAAGAGCGAGTTGGTACATATGTAGAGTGGATAAACGCCTTAGAAAATAGAACCATGTGCTGGATAGAGGACATTTAAAGAGGTTCATGTTCAGTAAGGAGGTCATAGAAGACAGAATGGATAGAAAAGAAGTAGAGACAGGCCGAAGTTAGGTATGTTAGATGATTTGTACGTGGATATGAAAAGGTAAACCGAAGACAGAGAGTGGGCGGTACAGTAAGAGAGAGAGAGAGAGAGAGAGAGAGAGAGATAGAGAGAGAGAGAGAGATAGAGAGAGAGAGAGAGAGAGAGAGAGAGATAGAGAGAGAGAGAGAGAGAGATAGAGAGAGAGAGAGAAAGAAAGAAGATTATAATCAGGGTGTGGTTGCTTTCTAGAAATCTAAAACCATGTGACTTTTTAAAGTTAGGTGATACATATAGTTCAAAAACAGGTAAAATATCTTCACTCTCCCATCTCTCTATCTCTATCAACCCTCTCTCTCTCTCTCTCTCTCATCTCTCTCTCTCTCATTTCTCTCTCTCTTATCTCATCTTTCTCTCTCTCTCTCTCTCTCACATCTCTCTATCATCCCTCTCTCCCTCTCTCTCATCTCTCTCTCTCTCTTTCTCAACTCAGCACTCTATGTTACTTTCTCACATATCTCTCTCGCATCTCTCTTTCATCCCTATCTCTTTCTCTTTCTCTTTCTCTCTCTCTCTCTCTCTCTCTCTCTCTCTCATCTCTCTCATAACTCTACAAAATGCTATGTAAGTTCACATCACTCTACGTCACCACCCGTCACTCTTTGTTATGCTTTGTCTACGACACTGTACGCCCCTCTTCGTCACTATATTGCTACGTCACTCCGTCTCGCTACGTCTCTCTACGTCACCCTACGTCACTCTCTACGTCATTAGAGTGCTACATCACTCTCTACGTCACTCTACGTCACTAGAGTGCTACGTCATTCTCTACGTCAGTCTACGTCACTCAACGTTACTCTCTAAGTCACTGTCTGCGTCACACTACGTCACTCTTTTCACTCTCTACGTCATTATAGTGTAACGTCACTCTGCATCACTCTACGCCACTCTACGTCACATCTCACACTACATCACACTGCGTCACTCTACGTCACACTACACCATTCTACATCATTCTATGCCTTTCTACTTCACTTCACATAATCGCCCCTGGTGAATATCAGCTAATATTGTGGGACTGTATTTAGGTATCACTCTGTGCATCATTTACGAAATGCAGTCATAACATCATCAAAAGAGTTATGTGTTTAGCAGAACAACTTCCATGCTGACGATAGAGAAGGTTTGATTTACTGTAATATTCAACTTATAATGTTAACTCTTTTTAGCCTAATTTGTATCTTAGATTTAAATAAATAGAAGAAATCTTTGGCGTAGCCCGTGGTTTGTTGACAAGTTCTTCGACAGTGAATCTGTAAAAGCAGGGTTCAAATCCTGTTCTCTTCAGAGACCACATGTGAGCAGGAAACTGACGTTAAACTTCGCCTTTTGGCTTTTAGAATTGCTTTTATGAATGTAGGGTATAGGAAATATAAAATTGAGAAAACAAAATCTTACATTGAGCAAAACAAATGAGCATTTTACTAGAAAGCAGCCTTGGTTGGAGTTATTATTTAGGTAGGTTGTAGTGTGTTTAACGTCAAGGTTCAGAAGCACAAGGCTTCTCTTCAAGACGACTCGACACACTCGAGCTACCGTCACAAAGATTAAGGCAACAGTGAGTTACCGTTAGTAATAATAACTAACAAGTTAACTGTCAGTAATAATAACAGTAGTAATAATAGTTATTATTTAATATCTAGATTACCAATTAAGTATTAATTTAAATCTTTAACTTTCGGGTGTTTTTATAACACTAGTGTTATCTCCTGATAAACTATGGAGTACGTATAAATATAGTATGGATTACTAAACTAATTTTAACTAGTCTCTCTTCGTTAACCTATTGAAAGTCATCACGCGTGTAGGCCCGGAGACAGGCTATTGGATGGGCTAGTTGGGCCTAATGCCCAAAGCTTAGGCAAATAATCGTCTAATTTGTAGGCCTACCTTGTAAAATATCGGCGATTCCAGATACCATATACTGTGAGAATTTACAAGACTTACATAAAAATTACTTATTTTAAAAAAGTACTTAAATTACTTTAGTTACTTTAAAAAATTGGAAGATCTTTCAGCGAAAAACATCGTCCGATATAATCTGAGAATTTAATTAAACAATCCACATGAAAACACTTAATCTTGCTGCTTCATCTTGCTGCTTAATCTTGCTGCTTAATCTTGCTGCTTCATCTTGCTGCTTCATCTTGCTGCTTCATCTTGCTGCTTCATCTTGCTGCTTCATCTTGCTGCTTCATCTTGCTGCTTCATTTTGCTGATTCAATCATAATCTAATCCTTTGTGACGTTTACAAAGCAATTATTTCTAATACAATATAGAGAGGGTAAATATTCTGCGCAAATCAAGCACTACTTCGAAATTAAATTTAGTAAGTTGCACAGAAACCTATTATAGCTTTTGCTGTCATTCTCATTCTACGTGTCATCATCATCATCTTCTACCTTGAAGCCCGGTTTAACTAGGGTCGGGAATTAATGTTCTAAGCGATCATTAAAATGCTATCTACGACAATAAATTTTGCGATGCAAGCAAAAATAGAAATAACGAAATGGATAAAGAGTTGCCTGCAGGCAATGGTTTAGGGGTAATTACACGTGTAGGCCTCATCGTCCCAGACCAGCCCTGGTGGACAGGGCATCACGTAGCACTGGCCCCACTCGCTGCACTGGACGAACTTGTTGGGGTCGTCGTGAGGGAAGTAGAACCTTCCATCCTCGATGTTTTCCTGGGTACAGGGATTGTTGGAGTCACAGTTGTACGTGGGACTTTGTTCCCCGGACTCATTGGATTCGCTGGACTCTCTGGATTCACTGGACTCGCTGTTGGAATCCTTGGTAGTGGTGGAAGGTTTGTGGGTGGTGGTGTGATGGGTAGTGGTGTGCTCAGGAGTGGGGTGGTGCGTGGTGTGGTGATCAATCGCTGCAACAGTCAATCAATCAATAAATTAAGCGTCAATTTAATCAATTAATCCATCGCTAAATTAATCATCAAATTAATCAATCAATCAGTCTCTAAATTAATCACCAAATTAATTAATCATCAAATCAATCAATCAATAAATTAATCATCAAATTAATCAATCAATCAGTCTCTAAATTAAACATCAAATTAATTAATCGTCAAATCAATCAATCACTAAATTAATCATCAAATTAATCCATCAATCACTTAATTAATCATCAAATTAATCAATCAATCACTAAATTAGTCAACTCTTAGTCAGAGATTTGTTTGTTTAATTACAACTTAAAGCAAATCAACGACGACAACAATTAGAGGACTTCTGTTATCAATTACAGCATCGAACTGTATGTAGTCAAAGGCGTAAATATTGTGAAATCATATCAAATAGCTACTCCAAAGATAAAGAACTACAAATAAGAAAGTTTTAAAATAATAAATTAGTCACAATTAGGTAATTTTTTCAATTAGGGTGATAAATTTTCAAGCTAAATATTCTCCAACAATAGATAATTAATTATATTTTAAATTAAAATCTCTTAATTTTGCCTTAACTTTGTCAATAGTTTTGTTATTCTCTTAATATTATGCAATAAAATACCGTTATTTGACAATTATCTTGATTATTAAATACAAATTAGCGTTGAAAATTAATGATGAAATCCTGCACACATGTTATAGTCTTGCTGTAAAAATATTATTTATTAGGCTATATAATAATAATAATTAACAAATTATTATAATTTACTTGCTTGTTGCTAAGTCTCTTATTCTAGGGAAGGTGGTGATGCTAATGAATAATTAAAATTTCTCTGAAATTTTATGTAATAAAGGAGTTATACAAATCCTATCCCTCTCATTATCTAAAGTATTTTAAAATTAATTACCTATTGATGTGAAACTAAGTCATTAATTAATCACTTTCTTATTCGCTTCATTAAAGTTTCATTGTCCTACTGCTGCATAATATCAAATGTATTTTAGATTTTTTGTTTCGCAGACCAACAATAGAATTTCTTTAGCAGTGAGTTACTAAATCAATGATTAATTAGTCTAATAATTTGCTATTTTATTAACTGATTGATTCATTGATTAATTAATCAATCAATTGAAAATTTATAATAATCTGTCTCAAGCAGAGCGCGGGCCGAGGACGTTAAAAGTATAAATGAATTAATGAATTAATGAATTAATGAATTAATGAATTAATGAATTAATGAATTAATGAATTAATGAATTAATGAATTAATGAATTAATGAATTAATGAATTAATGAATTAATGAATTCATGAATTCATGAATTCATGAATTCATGAATCGATGAATTGATGAATTCATGAATTAATGAATTGATGAATTACTGAATTACGGAATTAATGAATAAAATAAATTAATGAATTATTGAATGAATGAATGAATGAATGAATTAATTAGTTAATTAATTATGAATCAAGAAGAATGAATTAGTGCACTCACGTGACTCGCAGTTTGTTCCCGTGTATCCAGGATCGCACAGACACTGATAGGAACCCTCTCCGTTCTCACACACACCGTTAACACACGGGGCTGATGCGCAGCTGTCAATTACTGGTTACAAAAAAGTCACAATGATCAATACTAAACATTCTGGATCTCTCTCTCTCTCTCTCTCTCTCTCTCTCTCTCTTCAGTGCACTGCCAAGTGGCAGGTTCAAGGTACATATTCATACTCAATGTCTGCTTTCTCGCTCAATAAGATCACTCCTCAGATCAACAAGTTAATCCCTTCACAAAGTCTATGCCTTATCCATACCTTATGTAGCCCATAGCTTCGACAAAGTATGGCTTCTGAGGTGGTTTCCCGTTAAAAAAGCCGGTAAAGCTAAGGTTAACGTCAGTTTCCTCACTCGAAAGCAATGTCAATGACGGGCGAACCCTGGATTTGAACCCGTACATACCGATCCGCGGTCGAGTGTCTTACCGATTTCGCCACTGGCTCCAGCCAGTGGCGAAGTTACCTTCTTCATTCTGGATATACAGCAGAGCAGTACTTGTTACGGATTTAGGTTTTTAGACTTCGATAGTTAAGAGAGCTTGTTAGCATATTAAGTTATTAGCATCTGTTTTGAATGAAATCTCTCCATTTGTCCTAGCTATACGAGCGTAAAAAGGCAAAACAATATTTCTAAATGTATCCTGGATAAATGAGGATCAGAGACAGTCTATTCGTACCCAGACCCTAGTTAAACTGGGATTCAAGGGAAGATGATGATGATGATGATGATGATGATGATGGTAAGATGATGATGATGATGATGGTAAGATGATGTTGATGATGATGATGATGATGATGATAATGATTCTGGATGAATGAATGTCTAAGGAATTGACAGTGAATCATCGAAGATTTGACTTTAAAATAAAAGTTTTCCAGTGTTTGTCACATTTTGAGTTCACTATAATTGTGCGGAGAATTACAAATGATTAAGCTCAATTCCTATTCTTTATTATACTTTTGGCTGGCGAGGTTTTGACCTAGATAGAACATACTAAAATGGCTAGATGAAACCGAAATACACAGTCGGTAAGATATTCGACCGCGGATCAGTAAGCGAGGGGTTCAAATCCTGGGCTCGCCCATCACTGATATCACTTCCGAGTGAGGAAACTGACGTTAACCTTAGCTTTACTAGCTTTTTAACAGCCCAGTATTTAAGGAGCAGAAATACACAATAGTTTGCAAGAAAAATTGAATGAGATGATAAACTAACATTTTCGATATGTCTGTTCGTTCAGATATCAATTTAGATTATGTAGGATGCCCAAACATTGCATACATGTTTTTGGACATAATAAATTTTTACTGGACGGGCCTACAAAATAGTACAGACTTTAATTAATGACTCATCATCATGCACCCTATGAGCTTTCATAAGTAACTATGGACTCACATATTATGGTTTGGCTTAGTAATAGTTGATAATCTCTCTAAACAGGAGAAACTGGATTGGATTGGTAAACAGGATTGTTTTCTCAAGGAATGACGCTACTGCACTGTAAATTTTAGTCGAAGTTGAGGAAGGCATAGGGAGCCCACCTCGTCATAAGCAAAATCCCCCAAGATTAATGGTATATCAATAGGAATATTATAGATGATTTAAAGTGACGTCCCTGACATTACCTTATGGCGAGGAACCTGACGTCAAATTCTTATTGATTGATATTGATTAAAAATCCTCTAATATGTGGACTTGAAGAGGAAAACGGAAGATGGAGATGAGTGCAGACGTTATATATCATGGACTTGCCAGTAGACAGTGCATTAAGAGAGAGAGAGAGAGTGAGAGAGAGGATACTAACCACAGTCGCAGAGTTTTCCAGTCCAGCCACTGTCACACACACACTCGTATCCGTTTACACCGTCCACACAGGCTCCGTTCTTACAAGGATTTGACGAGCACTCGTCGATATCTGCAACAACAACAACAACAATACGAATAGATTGCTACTGTTGTCCATGACAACAGTAGCACTCACAATAACTGTAGCAACAGAACAATTGTAGCATTAACAACAACAACAACAATACGATTATAGTGCTACTGTTGTCCATGACAACATCGAGCACTATGGAATTATAACCTCACAAGCATTCAACGCATTGATATGTTTCAGCGGTTCTTTCTAACAAGCAAGTCTGCAGCAGTTGAACGATGATTTAGATATTTGTATTTAATACTGTATATAAACAATGGGACCTTTTCTTAGAAAAAATTTAGAAAATGTTCACATTGTGAATAGTTCTCAGTTGTACCTATATCGCAGTGTTTTCCAGTGTATCCAGCGTCGCAGTGACAAGAGTATCCGTTCACTTTGTCCTTACACTCTCCGTACACACAGGGGCTGGAGGCACATTCGTCGATCTCTGTCACGATGTATATAAGGAAAAGATTAAAATTCCTTAAAATGGATTTTATAATTGATTTTATAATATTATTTTTTAATTTAAAATTGTAAATTTTATAATTGATTTTTTTAAATTTATAATAAATTTTAAATGAAATTAAAATTTTCCAGTAGATGATTTGTCATGTCATGTAAAAGCTAAAAGCTAGTGTTAACGTCAGTTTCCTCACTGGGAAACGTCAGTTTCCTCACCTGAAAGCAATGTCAGTGACGGGCGAGCACAGGATTTGAGTCCCGCACACATTGATCCGCCGTCGAATATCTTACCGATGTGATCACCATATTATACAAACGTTAAACGTTATTATCATTAATGGACTGCATTATATTAAAAGCGTTTCACGATTGAACACTAGAAAAATGGATAAAGAAGAATTTTTAAAAATGACTTTAGAAACGAGTTCAGGAGGATACAGTAAAAAACCCAAAAATATTCTTTTGCTATTTTACAAATAAATTTCTGAATACGTAAACTGACGAACATTGGTAAATTAAGAGCGTAAGATGGAGTTATTTACAGTGGTAAAAGTTTTCACCCACTTTAACCACTGTTGATTTAATAAAGTATGAATGGATCATTTCCGCAACACTGTCGCTCAACACATAAAACAATGAATCAGATTTTAGAAATAAAATACGTCAACTAGTAAACATACCTGATTCGCAGTTGTCCCCCGTATATCCGGGTTTACAGTGGCATGTGTAGTGATCTGCGCCGTTCCTACATTCCCCATGAACACACGGGTTGGAGCTGCATTCGTCTATATCTGCAGAAATACATACAAAAATAATCGAAAATTGCTAAGTGCTATTATAAATCTTAATTATAGGCCTCTTAATAAAATTCACAAAATATTAATATATACAAACTAAACACAATGAAACAGCAATAATAAAAATAAAACAATTTATTTTTTAATAATAAATATATTGCATCTACGTGCGTATGCTTTTAAATATATCTTCAATCCAACATTCAACTATCTATTAATGTGTTAATAGCGTAGGGATAACGTCATGGAGTTTTAAATGACGGATCTTGAGGTGAATTTAACCCTCGTGGGTTCGAATCTCAGCCGCGCTTATCTGAGAGTAAAATCTCGGATATTCACTGGACTGATTATAAGAAAAATGGTCTAAATTGCCTAACGGTTTAAACATGTGGCATTAAAAGTGATCGATATCAACGTAGTTGATCATTTCACTATAATGCGTATTTACTTATTTATCATTTTGCATTCGCTCTTGTACGGATTAGCTACCTTAATTTAATGATAATTGTTTTAATTTATACCGTACATTAGAACCGAGAGAGATTTCCAAGTCAGTTTGCATTACAAACTAGTTTAATATTAAGAATTTATCGAAAGTCCAGACACCGGTGGGTTAAAAACCAAAAAAAATCCCAGTTCTACTGTTATGAAGTTAAACAAACAAGCAAATTAAAAGTGATTAAGAAAATAAAATAAAATAAACTTCATAGTGCGATGAACATTATGTGAAAAATAAGTAGCATCTAATTAAGTTAAATAGCGCAAGCATTTAAAAGTAAACATGATTAAGATAAAGTCTTAATCACTAAATTAATTTTGACTAAGTGTGAAATTTAAAAAATCTGTTTTACAGTCAGAATTTAGGTTAATCAGTTGGTGAAGAGCGAGATGGGAGTGGAATCTGAGGGTAGGTCTACCTCCCCGGGTGGTGAAGGATCGCACTTAAATCCACCATCACCAACAACATATTCGACTGGGGATCGGTGTGTGCGGGATTCGAATCCTGGGCTCGCCCGTCACTGACATCACTTTCGAGTGGGGAAGCTGACGCTGACATTGGCTTTGCCGGCATTTAATTAATGTTATTATTTTGTTTTAATTCTAAGATTGTATTAATCTTATCTATTAAGTGCTAATTCTAAAATATTCTATTTTTATTAATAATAATGGGTGACTTTAATTTTAATCTCTTAGCTAATGGTTCCATTAATCCTCAATTATAGCAATAGGGACTAATTGAAATACTTTTTTTAATCAGAAATAGACGTAGAATTTCTTATATTAATTTCTGTTCTGGTAAATTACTCCACTGTTTAGGACCACGAACAGTTGTGCATTTGGTGGTTTAAGCTGATACCGGATTGAGTTTAGATTGTAATATTCATTGTATGATTCAATGATTTTGATTATCGTCATCATCATCATCATCCCTTATAGCGAAAACTAGAATTAGAGTCTGGGATTAGTTGCTTAATATCTTGATTAATTGAGAGAAAGATAGATTGATTGATTGATTGATAGTTAGATAGATAGACAGATAGATAGATAGATTGATTGATTGATTGATTGATAGCTTGCTTGATTGAGTGATCGATCGATTGATTTATCGCAACTTACCCACGTCACAATGTCTTCCTGTCCATCCTGATAAACACTCACACTCGAATCCGTTTATGAGATCAAAGCAGTTGCCATGGTAACACGGGTTAGGGTCACATTCGTCAATATCTAATAAAATAAAACAGTTGTCATAGTAACAATTGTTGGGACCACACATTCTTTAATATCAATTTTAATTGATATTAAAGAATGTGCCAAGCATTCATTAGTACCTAGCAATGTAAGGCAATGCGATGAAACCGTGCTACACAAAACAATGCAATACTGAACTACACGATTAACGCTAATAATTGGGCATACATTTAGTACTTGCTGTACAGTTTTGTATCTATAAGTATATAATAATTATTTATAAATCATTATAAATTATCACACTCTCTCCGCTCAGCGTGATAATCGAGCAAACCACGAGAATAACCAGTAACCAGTAACCAATAACCAATAACCTTACATTCAAACGTCTAATATACGTTCCATAAAAATTATTATTCTTACAGTACCATATTAAAAACATGTTTTCAACATATTAATTATTATCAATTAGTTCATAAAAGGAAAATCTATTGTATCTATTGTAATTCATCAGCAGTCATATCACTGAATCTTGATTGAACAAGCAAAAAATTAATACACTAATAATTCTGTATTTGATTTTTTTGATAAACTACAAAATGAATTATTGATTGATTTTTTTGATGGAATAGCTAAATAAATGATTGATTGAATTATTATCAGAATGACTAAATGGATGACTGGTTAATTCATGAATAATTAATCTTTTCAGCATTTATTATAGTTTTTATTCGATTAATTGTTTGATTTAACGAATTGATTTCTGCAATTACTGATAGATCTAATGAATGATTAAATAATGAATGGCTTGATGGATTAATGAATTGTTTGATTGATCAGACATCTCCTGATAACAACATGGGGGGACATAGCGTAACGGTTAGAGTGTTCGACTAGAATACAAGTGGCCTGGGTTCAAAGCCCAGGTCAGTCACGTAATGATGGATATCGCTTGGGCCCATGGAAGGTTAATCTTGTATCGGAGGATTAATAATAACCTGCCAGGAACCTGTAAAGCGCTCTTGAAGTTCGGACACCGGCCATGACACCGCTATAAAAATTATCGATGATTAATATTAATATTATTATAAACCTATATCACAGTGTTTGCCCGTCCAGCCAGGTAGACATAGACAATCATATCTGTTCTCTCCATTCACGCAGTCTCCGTTAACACACGGGCTACTGGAACATTCGTCGATGTCTAGAATATTAACAAATAAAATTGCAATTAAATCGATACACATAATTGAAATAAAAATAACTCAATTTTTATTAGAATATTATTTTTATTTTTATTTTTTAAGTATGCATTTCTTTAATTTTTTTATTTTGTTATTATTTTTTATTATTACTATTATTTTATTATTTTTATTTTTATTCGAAAAATATTGCTAATGAATTATAGCTAATTATTTTAATAATTAATGCTAAGGACACCTTATCAGTGTTTAAAATAGATCTATACAATATGTAATACGCCATCTAAATTGATCTGCTTTCTTCAAATATTTCTATTACTTTATTGGCATATAATAATTCCTAATTCTATTTATTAGCATTCATTAAAACTAGATTCTATAATGATACATTTGGAATTTATTTCCTGTCATATTTCGCATACCAGTATGGATTAATTGTTTGATTTAACGAATTGATTGCTGCAATTACTGATAGCTCTAATGAATGATTAAATAATGAATTGCATGATGGATTAATGAATTAATTGATTGATCAGACATCTCCTGATAACAACCTATATCACAGACGTCCCCTGTCCACCCAGGATTACATACACACTGGAAGCCGTTGATCTGATCCACGCACACTCCGTTCTCACAAGGGTTCTGTTCGCAGTCGTCAATGTCTATTCAAAAATAAACACCTTTATTTGATTTCGTATTTATAGCACCGAAAAGACAGTTGTAGGGTGTTAAACGTCAATGTTCAGAAGCACAAGGCTTCTATTCAAGACGACTCGACACACTCGAGCTATCGGCACAAAAATTAAGGTAACAGTAAGTTACTCTACTTAAAGAGTATATTGCATCTCCCGAGAGCACCGAAAAGAAAAATTACATCGAATTATGGCTTGAATAGAAAATGTAAATTGTGGTGTTTATTTTATGCTTTTAAATAGTTGATTAAATTTAAATACGAAAGGATTTATAAGCATTATTTTTGAGTGATAATATCAGAGCTGTTTGGATGGTTGAACGTGTGTGACTTGAGTAGAAGATAATGCATTGATGGGATACTAGATTTTACCGACTCCGATTTCTGAGCTAAAATCGACTTGCTTTAAGGTTTGTCTTTAACATCGACAACAAAGAGAAAGTTAATTACTGCTGTAGTTAAACAATGCATAGAGTTTATAGTATTAGATAATCAGAAGCAGGAAAATAAACACTAACTAGAATGCTATCGTAATTAATGACAACATCGAGCACGGCTGAAGCACATCCATGCCGACTATCAAAGAAAGAAAGAAATTAATCAATTAGAAAAATTAATTAATTAGAAAAATTAATTAATTAGAAATGGTTGTTTTTAAATATACACTATTATTATTATTTGTTATTAAATATACTTTACTTTTACACAGTATCTTTTCAAACTGTTCACTGAACACATAGTACAATAAAACTCTAGAAACTATTATGTCTCATAAACATGTCACTTTATCCCAAATTCTTAAATTCATATTAGCACCGCTGTGTATTCTTAATCATGCGCTTCACATGTGAACCTATATACATATATATATTAATATATTATATTTATTAATATATTTTATTTATTATATGTATATATATACAGTATATATATATATATATATATATATATATATATATATATATATATATACATATATATATACATATATCAATGTATATACATACACATAATTAACATTTCCATTAGTTCATAATTATATGAACATATTAATTTCCTAGACGCAATGTCCCTGCTGAGTCCAAAAATGGCTGCAGTGAACATTAATCCATATTCGAAAATATTTTTAAATGAGAGAAATGGAAGAGATACCAATCTCGCAGTTATCTCCAGTGAACCCTGGTGCGCATGCGCACTGGTAGCCGTCAATCCTGTCCAAACACTCCCCCCCGTTCTGACACGGCTCAGAAGCACACTCGTCTATGTCTGAAACACAAGGGTTGTCTCGTCTAGCATGTTCCATTGTTTTATATATTATACTATATATTTATTTTTTATATTTATTTGTATATATTTATTTGTATATATTATATATATAATACTATATGTTTCCCCGTGTTGTGTCCGGGTCGTTTGAAGAATTTGACCAACCGGTGACTGCATGTGTCGTAGAAGGCGACTAAGGCACTAAGATCCATACCAACGTCAGAAAGGGCATTCGGTTGGTAAGCGCCTAGGCTCCAGTAATTGCCACAAAACGTAAACGAATGGATAAAAGAAAGTCTATTTGTATCACGACTCTGGTTAAATTGGGATTTAAGGGAAGATGATGACGATGATGATGATGATATATTATATTATATATTCTCAAGTCAGCTGACAATTTGCTTATTCCAGGCATATATTTCTGTTTAAAGGGCTGTGTAGTTGAGAGAACGCTAGCTTAGGCTGACTGACGGAATCGTTTTAACGAAATTGCAGCAGATTCGGTGATCGAATCCCTTCTTGAAATCATTAAAATTTTGATCAGCGGACTGGCTTTCGTTTAGGACTTTACTTCTCCTCAACGAATTTCTTTCGCAGATTGGTCTGGGTGAATTGATGTGTGCTGTGGGGACGTCCCTGACATCATCCCTGGATTTTCTTAGACACCATTAGCATTTAAAATGACAAATTATAGCGAGTACAGAGGTTATCCTCATTGAATTATAAGACTCATTCACATTGTCATTAAAGTCACGTGCTATTATCTCTACCTACTGTATCTTAGATATTTAAATACGTTCGTCATGTATTTCTCATTGAGAACTGGGTCATCACTCAGTCAAGTCTGACTGCTGCTTTGGTTGGTTGGTCAGTTGATCAACCACGACGATCATCGGGTTCGACGTCTTGAAGAGAAGGTCTTCTGGCTTCTGATCCTGACGTTAAACCTACTAATAAAAAAGAGGTGTCCCTACTCTCGTCGCAGTTTGTTCCAGTGTACCCCGGTGCACAGAGACACACGTAGCCGTTGATCTGATCCTCACAGCTTCCGAACACACAGGGTGTTGATGAACATTCGTCTATATCTGATGAATCAATCAATCAATCACACACTCAACCAAATCAATCAATCACACCATCAATCAATCAATCACACAATAAATCACACAATCAAACAATCACACAATCAATCAATCACACAATCAATCACACAATCAATCACACAATCAATCACACAATCAATCACACAATAAATCACACAATCAATCACACAATCAATCACACAATCAATCACACAATCAATCACACAATACAATCACACAATCACAATCAATCAATCAATCAATCACACAATCAATCACACAATCACACAATCAATCACACAATCAAACAATAACACAATCAATCAATCCATCACAATCAATCAATCAATCAATCACACAATCAATCACACAATCAATCAATCAATCACACAATCAAACAATTACACAATCAATCAATCAATCACACCATCAATCAATCAACAATCACACAATCAATCACACAATCAAACAATTACACAATCAATCAATCAATCACACCATCAATCAATCAACAATCACACAATCAATCACACAATCAAACAATTACACAATCAATCAATCAATCACACCATCAATCAATCAACAATCACACAATCAATCACACAATCAAACAATTACACAATCAATCAATCAATCACACCATCAATCAATCAACAATCACACAATCAATCACACAATCAAACAATTACACAATCAATCAATCAATCACACCATCAATCAATCAACAATCACACAATCAATCACACAATCAAACAATTACACAATCAATCAATCAATCACACCATCAATCAATCAACAATCACACAATCAATCACACAATCAAACAATTACACAATCAATCAATCAATCACACCATCAATCAATCAACAATCACACAATCAATCACACAATCAAACAATTACACAATCAATCAATCAATCACACCATCAATCAATCAACAATCACACAATCAATCACACAATCAATCAATCAATCATACAATCACACAATCACAAAATCACAGTATTTGTCAATATCTGGTCTGGGGAAGCATTAAATCACTCACACAATCAATCAATTAATCAATCAGTTCATCAAGGAGAAGAATAAGAGTACTCTAGAACTACTAATAATGCACCATAAGGATGAGTCACTTATTCTAGTTTATAGAATGTATAACCAGTTTTAGATATTATACAATATAAAATAAAAAGTAACAATGCATGAGTAAGAAATGTAATTTAAATTAAAATCGAAATGAAATTATGAAAACAAGAAAAAGTAAAAAGTATGATGAAACTGTTGATTCAAATAACAGTCAAAACTAAAATCTAAAAAATCTAAGGTTAACGTCAGTTTCCTCACTCGAAAGGGATGTCAGTGAAGGACTAGCCCAGGATTTAAACCCCGTACATACTTGTCCTCGGTCGAGTATCATACCGACTTCACCACTGGCTACAGCCAGTTTTAGTCAAAACAGTTCTAGTGTTTTCACGTAAATTTAACTAAACATTGATATTCGATACTGAACCTCCACAAAGAGAGCTTGGTCTTACTTTAAACCGCGGATTTACTCTTACAGAATACCATACCATAGACTAATCCGCAGTTTACAAAACCGTTGAGATTTAACCTGCGGTTTGTCTAGTTAGTGAATACGGCCATAAGAAGATTACCAATGTCACAGTGTGTTCCCGTCCACCCAGCCGAGCAGTGACATTTAAATCCGTTCACAAGGTCCTCACATCTCCCGTGAAAACATGGATTCTCCTCACATTCATCTATATCTGAAAATATCGACATCCACAGAAAATTAACAACTTATAAAGTTAAGTCAAGCACGCCAGAAGCCTCAGGAGTGTGAAAGCAGACTTTGAGTGTGAATATGTTGTGTCTTGGCATGGACACTTGCAGAACGCTATATATAGAAAGTGAGAGATAGAGAGAGAAAGGAGAGAGAAATTGAGAGAGAGAGAAAGAGAGAGAGAGAGAGGGGAGAGGACTGGTGAGATATATATATATATATATAGAGAGAGAGAGAGAGAAATAGACAGAAAGAGATAGAGATAGAGAGAGAGAGACAAAGAGAGAGAGAGAGAGAGAGAGATACCGACAGAGAAAGTGCCATAGAGAGAGAAAGAGAGAGAGAGAGAGACAGACAAAGACAGAGAGTGCTAGAGAGAGAGAGACAGACAGACAGAGACAGATGGAGAGAGAGAGAGAGAGAGAGAGAGAGAGAGAGGTATTACCTATCTCACAGTGAGGACCAGTCCATCCTGGGGCACAGAGACACTCATATCTGTTCTGTTCGTCCACACAATCTCCATTAACACATGGGTTGCTCGAACACTCGTCTATATCTGTGAACAGTAGCCAATCAATCAATCAATCAATCAATCAATCAATTAATTGATCCATTGGCTGCTCGAACACTCGTCTACATCTGTGCATAGTGGCCAATCAATCCATCAATCTATCAATCAATCAATCAATCAATTAATTGATCCATTGGCTGCTCGAACACTCGTCTACATCTGTGCATAGTAGCCAATCAATCAATCAATCAATCTATCAATCAATCAATCAATAAATCAATCAATCAATCAATTGATCCGTGGGTCGATCAATCAATCGTCTACATCTGTGAATAGTAGCTAATCAATCAATGAATTGATCCGTGTGTCGATCAATCACTCGTCTATATCTGTGAATAGTAGCCAATCAATCAATCAATCAATTGATCTGTGAGTTAATCCAAAAATAAATCCTTGTTTAGTCAATAATGCAAGTAACTTAAGGTTATTTGCATTACCTGTTGAATAATCAATCAATCTAATCGTAGACCAAAGAGAGTGAGCCCTATAATATACTATACACGTTTACTTGCAATTATGTATGCACATGTACTTAGTTACATGATAACAAACTATGTTCAATGTTTAATGTGTTTGTTTTGCTAAAAAATCACAAGTACACAGAAAAAGACATGAAATAGCTTAGGCAGGGTAGACCAAAAGCTTTAGGCTTTACAAGGACCCTCAATACAAGTTCACACTTAAAATTAACATTACATAACATAACATAACGGCACACTGGGTCAGGAAGCACAGATGCTTGTTTAAGACCCATTTCCTCCTTCCTGTCCATGGTTATTAGCAATCGTTGCCTTTTAATGGCGCATCAATTGCAGCCGGCGCGGATTTAAGAATAACCTTCCATCACCCTGGGGTTCTTTTCCTTCCTAAGCTTTTACCAACACTCGGTCTTCCAAGGTGGTCACCCACAAAGTACTAACCGAGGTCGATGCAGCTTAACTTCGGTAATTGACGCGCAACTAAACCAAGGGCGCTAATCCCGCCGTCTAGCAACAGATATTATAGCAACAGATATGAATTTTTCATTCGACGTGATAAATTCTGTTGGAAAAATTACACAAATTTATTATAAAATATTAAAAACACTATTGGTAGTATAAAATGAACACTTTTGACAATTTCATTAATTAAAATCATAATTTAATTAAATTAAGGCAGTACTAAGCCACAAAAATGCATTATATCGCCACTAACCCACATTGCAGTTTTTTCCAGTCCACCCTGGCAGACAGCTGCACTCGTAGCCATTGATCCTATCCGAACAGTCCCCGTTGTTGCATGGATTCGACTCACATTCGTCGATATCTGTGAAATTGTAGAATAATAAATAAATTGTGTGTGTTTTGGTTGCCCAAGTGGCGAATAAAGATATATATATATATATATATATGTAGGTTTATATATGTTCTATATATATAGTATATATATGTATATATATATATATATATATATATATATATATATATATATACATATATATATACATATATATATAGATAAATTATATATATATATAAAGATATATATATATATATATATATATTTATATATATATATATATATATATATATATTTATATATTTATTTATATATATATATATATATATATATATATATATATATTTAAGATAGGTAGATCGTAGTGTGTTTCACGTCAAAGTTCAGAAGCACAAGGCTGCTCTTAAAGACGACTCGACACACTCGAGCTACCGTTATAGCGATTAATGTAACAGTAACTTACTGGTAAGCCAGTTGCCCAAATTTTTGGGTTACACAGTTAACAGAGGTAATTACAGAATTAATCACAGTTAACAAAGTTAATTCACTAGTAAAGCGGAATAAGTAAGGAAAAAACTCATCTTATATGTACATGAACTTTCCAAAAAGCTGGAAATAGAGGTGTTAATGTAAACAGTGGCGGATCCAGGGGGGGGGGGGGCAGCGGCCCGGGCTCCCCCCTTAGGACCGCCAATAAAAATTTTAAAACTATATTTTCATTGTTCCTATTGCAATTTCGATGTGTAGACATATAACTAATGGCAGTGGTTGGGAGGGGGGGGGGCCGGGGGAGGGTAAGACAGGGTATATATTCATTGTTTTTATGGCAGTTATGATGTGTAAACATGTTAGTAATGGCAGTGGTTAGGGGGGCCCGGGGGGAGGGTAAGACAGGGATTGCAGTTCCAAAAGCTCGATTTTTTTCTAGGATACACTAGGATCCCTGTATAATGGACGGGACCTAAAAAATGTTGACCGTTTCACTAGCTTTCAATTATCACTTGAATCAATGATTAACCAAATTGGAGGGAAAAAGGGTGTAAGTAAAAATGTGAACTCTGTCACGTAGCAGTGGTGCAAACAGCCTTGACTAGGAGGGGCTTAAGCCCCTCCACCGCTAAAATTAATGCCCTTTTGCAGTTCGTAGAAATCCAGAGAGTTTCTTCAGAGGTGCAAAAATTAACCTACTTTTTCGAAAACAAATGTAAGACTTTAGGTTTTCCCCTGACTTTAGTAGGGTTATGAGCGGGTGGGGAGGGGGGTAAGGTACGGGGATACACTCACTCTATGAGCCGAACGTAGTAGTAAACAAATTTTGAGCCCCCCCCCACAAAAATTTTGCCTGGTTGTTTCACATGTCCCGAAGATGGCGTAAGCTAAAAAATGTACACTCTCAAAAAAAATTTCGGCCCCCCCCTTAAAAAATTCCTGGATCCGTCTCTGAATGTAAAGTAAAGTGTTGATTTTAAAGCAGTCTATGATAGTGGTTATCGGCAAAGGTCGCTCCAAAAGGACAAATTAAAATATTAAAATAAAAATCATATACGTTTAAATAGTAATAGTAATATATTCGTTTATTTGTTTTCAATCTAACAACCACAGAAAGTTACAGTACAGAAATTCCAAATAGAATAAACAGTTAATAGGCTACATATATGAGAGATGAAAGTAAAAATTATATTTGATAACATTTACTACATGTATGTTACAACATTACTAAATTCTAGTAATTTTTTAATTAATACTTTATCGCCTTATTAAGAATAAGTATTAAGAGTAAACCACAGTAAGAATAACAATTCTCAAAAGCATAAAATTAAATTAATATTGAAATTGAACTTGAGTACCTATATCGCAGTTGACTCCTGTATATCCGGGTTTACACACGCACACGTAGCCGTTGTCTCTATCCCTGCAATCACCATGCAAGCATGGGTGGGAGTGGCATTCGTCGATACCTGTTAAAAGAGAGCATTAAATATAATAATTAAATACCCCTTCCTTGTACTCTTTATAGCATTAATTTTAAAATTAAACACCCCTTTCTTGTACTTTTCCACTCTATAACGGGTACAAGAACCAACATTGACTAGTAGTAAAAGTAATACCCGAAGAGATTCAAAAGAAATGACCATAATGCATATTCAACTTTATCTTTATAAAGATAACGCGTATAACAACAAAAAACAAGAATGAGTAGCCTATTACTAGAAGATTTAAAGTTCCACTCCTATGTGGACATGAAGAAAAAACGGGAGACAGAGAAGAGTGGAGGCGTTATATACCATGGACGTGCCAATAGGTAGAGCACTAAGAGAGAGAGAGAGAGAGAGAGAGAGAGAGAGACAGAGAGAGACAGAGAGAGACAGAGAGAGAGAGAGAGAGAGACAGAGTCCAGGATACATGTTCTTATCCACAGTCTGTCTTCGCTCTCCCGACAGAGCACTCACTCCATTGATCAAGAAAATGATCCCTTTAAAAATGCCTTGCCTTGCCAAACTCGTAATATATTCTATAACTTGGAAAAATATGGCTTCTGAGGTTGTTTCCTGTTGCCTACCTCAGTCATTGCTTAGTCGCCTCTTATGACATAAGCAGTTTACGGTAGGTAGAATCTCCAATGACCTGAATAATACACTGGTAAATAAAGAGTATTTTGAGAGCATTGTGATTACAGTATAGTTATATGACTACATCGGAGATTTATTATACCATCATTATGAAAGGATAATATTTTAGGATTATGACAGGACTTATACTGTATAATGGTCACAATGTTATACTCACAATGGCCTATTTGACTACGTTATGTACAGTTTTCCATATTATGACTAGGTTATATTATTAGATAATTTAGCTGCATTTATATTACACTAGGAAATTATTATGACAGCGCTATATAATATTATTATGACATGACTATGACAGCGGTATAGTATTAGTATTATATGTTTATGACATCCATAGTTTTTATTATGACATTATTATGATACATGTATTATGACATGATTATGACAAGTATTATTATGACATGCTTATGACAGAGGTATTATCATGACATAAGTATGACAGCGGTATTGTTGTGACATGATTATGACATGATTATTTCAGCGGTATTAATGTTATGACATTATAATGGCGTGATTATGAGAGTGGCACTAATACTATGACATTATTATGACTTGATTTTGACAGCGGTATTAATATTATTACATTATTTTGAAATGAATATGAGAGCGGTACTAATACTATGAATTATTAAGACATGGTTATGACAGCGGTATTAATATTATGACATTATTATGACACGATTACGACTACGGTATTAATATTATGACACTATTATGACATGATTATGACACATACTGGTTTCACAGTGTTTCCCA
This sequence comes from Enchytraeus crypticus, assembly GCA_905160935.1. Taxonomy (NCBI): domain Eukaryota; kingdom Metazoa; phylum Annelida; class Clitellata; order Enchytraeida; family Enchytraeidae; genus Enchytraeus; species Enchytraeus crypticus. The sequence goes on along the minus strand of CAJHZI010000811.1, from coordinate 1,729,379 downwards.
GTCCATCCAGGATTACAACAACATTCATAGCCCGAGTGGTGGGGCTTACATTCACCATGAGATCCGCATGGATTAGTACTGCAGTCATCTATCTCTAAATAAAACCATCAATCAATCGATATATTTCACGAGAATAAATTTCACGATAGAGATTTTCCGTGGTGTATTGGTAGAGCGTCAGGCTTTATATCCTGACGTCAGCTTCGAGTCCTGCTGGGGCCACTTTTTAGTAAATATTTTTTTGGGGTTAGGGGTTATGGTTAAGCTGAGGAAGGCTTAGGGGCAAACCTCATCATACGCATAATACCCCAAGAATAATTAAAATAATTATTTATAATTATAATAATCAAAAGAAATGTTACAAATGATTTAAAGATCCACTTTTATGTTTTATATGAAGAGGAAAACGGAAGATAAAGATGAGTGGAGGCGTTATATGCCATGGACCTGCCAGTAGGCAGTGCACTAAGAGAGAGAGAGGGGTTATGGTTACGGCGAGGGGATTTTATGTTTTTTGGTTTTTAGGCTTAGGTTATTTATATTTTTTGCGGCAGGACTCGGATTCCAGCAATGTAAACAAAATTTGTCCAATTAGTTTCATATATGCAGCGATAACTATTTAACATAACATAACAGTACTGAGTCAAAAGGCAATTACTTTTTGTGTAAGACTCATTACAGCACTAATACAAGTAATTGAATAACTTGAGTTTCTTAATTAGATAACTTACAAAAGTTTTATGCAGCGACACATTAACGGATCGCTTCGCCTGAATGTTTAAGTTGTACATCTTAGCGCAATTTTAAGGTAGCTTATTAACTTTTATAAAGTAATCAATTCTCACTTACTTGTGTCGCAGAGTCGTCCAGTATAACCCGGGTGACATTGACATCTATATGCGTGCAGCTTAAGATGATCTGTGAGAAAATATTGAAGCAGAAAATATTATTATTTGAAAATAAAATGAAATAATTATTTAGGTCATTATTAAAATAAATAGTCAACTGTGATTTTGTTTCATAATTAGACCGGGCCCAAGCTGCACTAGTTTTGAATGAGAGCTTAAAGCATAGCTTCAAAACTTGGGTGCAATAAGGTTCAGAAGCAGAATCGAAGAAAATCGATGCTACGGAAATAGAGTCTATAATCTTCAAATAGTTCTCTAGTAGAGTAACAACAGTTATTGTGCTACAGTTATCAATGACAACATCGAGCACTATTAAGATACAATCAATATTTACTGTTGATAGTCTAACTGCTTCGGTTTTAACTGCAATAGACTCAATTATGACAGTTAAGCTAATACAAGCGACTGCAGTGCATCAAATCTGTTTATGTTATGTGAAATTGGGCAAACAAATGGTAAATATAAAAACTAAATCTAACGGAATTAATTCTGTTTCATATTCAAATTTAGTTAAATATTAATATCTAAGCAATCATTCAATACGTTAAATTGCTTCGAAATCTGCCACAAGCTCAGCCTTCATATTATTGATATTGTGGCTGTTGTTGTTGCTGTTGTTGTGATTCTTGTTGCTGTTGTTGTCATTGCAGTTGTTGTCGTTATTTTTTGATGACGTTTTTACTATCGCTAGATCATAAAAGTATCACAATGTGAGAGGTTTAATGACAAACACATAAAATAATTAAAACAACTAACGGCTGGAAGAAATGCTTCCTTGAAAGACTTTCTGCCAATCCTTCAGAGGCTCAAGGTGTGACACATCTCTCCTAGGTCTCGAGTTCAAATACCTCCTCATCACTCTCTGCTGCTCCACAGTGTAGCTCGGCTCCTGCTCAGAACTAGAGGAGTCGTCGTCTGGTGTCCTAACCCCTGGTAACTTAATGGAGCCTGACGCACCAACACCTGGTAGCTTTATGGAACCAGATACACCAACACCGGGTAATTTTATAGAACCAGATGCTCCCACACCGGGTAATTTTATGGAACCAGATGCACCAACACCGGGTAATTTTATAGAACCAGATGCTCCTACACCGGGTAATTTGATAGAACCAGATGCTCCCACACCGGGTAATTTTATAGAACCAGATACACCAACACCAGGTAATTTTACTGAACCAGATGCACCAATTCCTGGCAATTTGATTGAACCGGAGAGTCCATGACTTGGCAGTTGTCCAACGTGTGAACCTCCGTGACTTGGCACATGGCCAGATTCAGGTAGCTCGTGACTTGGCACATGGCCAGATTCAGGTAGCTCGTGGCTTGGCACATGGCCAGATTCGGGTAGCTCGTGACTTGGCACATGGCCAGATTCAGGTAGTTCGTGACTTGGCACATGGCCAGATTCGGGTAGCTCGTGACTTGGCACATGGCCAGATTCGGGTAGCTCGTGACTTGGCACATGGCCAGATTCAGGTAGTTCGTGACTTGGCACATGGCCAGATTCAGGTAGCTCGTGACTTGGCACATGTCCAGATTCGGGTAGCTCGTGACTTGGCACATGGCCAGATTCAGGTAGCTCGTGACTTGGCACATGGCCAGAACCTGGCAAACCGTGACTTGGCAAGTGTTCAGCAGAAGGAGGGTGCCAATTCCCTGGTAGATTGTGATCAGGGAAATTTCCACTCAGCCAATTTTTACATTCTCCGTGACTGCAGGGATTAGGATCGCAAACGTCTATCTCTAAATCATGCAAAAAACTTTGTACAAAAAATTAGAAGTTATTTTGTAATTGAAAGTCCACTATAGTGATAGCAACAAATTTATCAAAATTGGTACATTGGTACATTGGTACAATGAAGATTTACAATACAATACAATGAATGTTTAAAGTTCAGATCCTCACTCTAAGGATATTTAAAGGTCTCAACCAAAGTCAACAACTACTTTCATCTCAAGCAAAACGTTCTAATATTTGGGCAAGCTGAGGAGAAAGTGAGATCTATAGCGGTGCAATAGAGAGGGAGTGAATCAGTACATTTGAGCTTAGGCCTGTATCTGATACTACTATTTCTATGTTTAAATATTTAGTTATTTAGTATATAATTAACTGGTAACGCATTTTAATTACCTCACTTTCGAAATTGGTTTTATTGACTACCTCCAAAGCCTAAATTGACTGAGTGATTTATTGTTTGAGTATTTGATTGAAAATTTATTCAATGACTACTATTAATAGACATATTGATTGATTTTATGAATATTTCAATGATTGACAGACATATTGATTGATTTGACGACTCTTTCAATGATTGACAGACATATTGATTGACTTGATGACTCTTTCAATGAATGACAGACATATTGATTGATTTGACGACTCTTTCAATGAATAACAGAAATATTGATTGACTTGATGACTCTTTCAATGATTAACAGAAATATTGATTAACTTGATGACTCTTTCAATGAATAAAAGACATATTGATTGATTTGACGACTATTTCAATGATTGACAGACATATTGATTGACTTGATGACTCTTTCAATGAATGACAGACATATTGATTGATTTGACGACTCTTTCAATGAATAACAGAAATATTGATTGACTTGATGACTCTTTCAATGATTAACAGAAATATTGATTAACTTGATGACTCTTTCAATGAATAACAGACATATTGATTAATTTGACGACTCTTTCAATGATTGACAGACATATTAATTTAGTTACTAACTGGATTCGCAGTGTTGCCCAGTGTAGAAGGGAAAACACTTGCAGGAGTAGAGTCCATCAGGCAGAGGCTTACAGAATCCCCTCTTACCACAGGGCTTAGAACTGCACGGGTCTATTTCTACGATAAATAAGTAAATCAATCAATAAAGCAATCAAAATATCAATCAGGTAATCAATTGATAACTTAATCAATTCACGTCAATTAATTAATTCAAATAATCAATCTAAACTACAAGAAATTGATAAAGCAATAATTCATAAATAAAGCAATAGTTCGCTCAAATTATCGATCACGTGAAAGATATATATATCATACATCGGTGATTGATAGATTGATTCATCGATTAACTGAACTAGTGATATATTGTATGATATACAAATCGATTGATCGATTTCATAGATTTGCCTCGTAATAGCGGCAAGAGATAGGTGCGTTATTTCATTGATTTATTCATTCAAAGATGCCGGAGCCAGTGGCAATGTCGGTAAGATACTCGATCTCGGATCAGTATGTGTGGGGTTCAAATCCTGGGCTTTCCCGTCACTGACACACATCGCTTTCGAGTGAAGCAACTGACGTTAACATTAGCTTTTTGATATATTGATTGATATATTAATAAATAGCGTAGCGTGATTAATATGTTGCACAGTTTCTATGTATTTGTTTGCTGCTATTCAATAGTACATTTATTTATATATTTGAATAAGTAATTAAAATATTTAATTAATTATGTATATATAAATATAAATATATATATATATATATATATATATATGTATTGTATATATATACATGTATATACAAATCAGTGAACTGCCTACTGGTTGGTCCATAGAAAATAACGACTCCACTCTTCTCCATCTCCATTTTTCACTTCATGTCTACACACGTGCGGATAAACTATCCCGTTTACCCATATATATGTATATATATTATATATATATATATATATATATATATATATATATATATGCAATTATTTCTAGACATATAGCGAGGTGGACAGACTGTTTTCGCAGTGTCTTCCAGTGTAACCCCTGTGACAGTCACACACCCAGCTGTGATCATCTCCCGTCTCTCTACATTCACCTCTACCACAGTCCACATCATTACAGGGCTGTCCTCCCTCAGCTGTCCATCAATCAATCAATCAATTGATCAATCGATCGATTAATCAATCGATCAATCGGTCGATCAATCGAACCATCAATCAATAGATCGATTGCTCAACCATAAAATCAACCAATAAGCCCACTATTCGATCCACAAACCAATAATCAATCAGTGCACAAGCAATCAACCAAGCAATCAATTCATTAATCAGTCGATCGGCCAACCAAAAGGTCAGCCAATCAATCAACACACAATTCAATCCACAAACCAATAAATCAATCAATTCACGAAGCAATCAACCAGGCAATCAACCGATCAGTCAATCAATCAATCAATCAATCGATCGATCGACCGATCCGTCAAAGGAATCAGTCAATCCATCAACTCACAATTCAATCCAAAAACCAAAAAATCAATCAATGCACAAAGCAATCAACTAAGCAATCAATCAATCAATCAGTCTATCAATCGATCGATCAATCAAAAAATCAGTCAATCGATCAACACACAATTCAATCCACAAACCAATAAATCAATCAATGCACAAAACAATCGATCAATAAATCGATCATTCAATCAATCAATCAATATATCAAGTAATCTATCAATCCTCAAATCAATCAAACAAGCAATCAATAAATCATTCAATCGACAAATTAATTAATCAATCAAGCAGTAAAACAATCTACGTCGGTCACAACAATTTCAATATATTTGCGTACAAAATCATATAATCACAAGCATCATATTATTTTGATATAAATCATATAAAAGTATTCTGATGTGAACGCTATAAATGCTTATCAGTGTAAGTTATAATCTAACACTAATGATTGTTATTTTTAGAGGATGTAAGTTCAAGTGTGCCTACGCAATGTCCCATACAAGACGGTTTGAAATATACAGCCATTGCAAAATGTCCTTATCTCGACTCGGCAATATAAATTCAATTGCAAATACACGACACACGTGCTAGACAGTGTGACATATTCACTCTACTTTGACTATCTCAATAGCTCAATGGTTAGAGATGTAGATAACGTCATGAGGTTTTAAATGACAGACGCTGAGGTGAATTGAACTCTCGTGGGTTCGATTCCCGGCCGCGCTGAACTGAGAGTAAAATCTTGGGCATTAATTGGACTGGTTACTCGAAAAATGAACACAATTGCCATAGAAGCCCCATTTGAACAACACCAGTTTACAAATATAGAGCCATATCACTATGTTGATTTTATATTTTAGCTATGTAAATTTTCTATTTCGTAATTATATCGTTCCATAGAACATAATACATTTTAGAAGTTTAACCGTCTGGGACACATTTCTTACTCTCACTTACACCGATTCACAATGCATGATAACAGGCTGTAAATTATTCCCTCTGGGTCAAACTGGATCTGACTGAATCGCACTGGTTTAGACTAGTTCATACTCACATGTTTGACAGAGATCACCCGTATATCCTGGTGGACACACACAACTGAACCCGTTCTCATTGTTCTCACATTTACCGCCGTTCTCGCATGGATTGTTTCGGCATTTATCCAAATCTGCACAAAATCCCACCTGACGTTATTAAATTAAATTAAAATTTTAATTAATTAAAAAATTTTGATCAACGGACCAGCACCGTTTAGGATCTTTTTCTTTCTCTTCAGCACAAGTTTTTTCTAGATCGTTTGGGGGTGAATCGATTTATAGTGACATGTGGTGGGAAGAAGTCCATGGAATCATCCTTGTATAAGGAAACGGACGTTAAACATTTATTATTATGATTTTATTACTATTATTAAAACTCATTTATTCGGACAATAGCGTCATTCGAAAAGTATTTTTAGAATAATCTCAAGCTAAAATTGTTCTTAACAATTATTAACGAACGTTAGCATATAACATAACATGCTCTATCATACTCACACAGAGATTTTTCAGTTGATTTATGTGTGATTTTTCTCCCCCCAGGGAGGAGGTAGAAGTGCCCTCAAATTCTCAACTTTTTTATGATTTATGATTTCAATACTATAGCGTTCAAATTGACAACTGGTTTAAAATTCTAAAATGCTTTTAGACGAGCGGAAAGGGGGAACAAGGTTGCAGCCTAATTGAAGCTCAAGTAGAAGATCAGGGGATGAGAATTAGCGTTTAGATAAATGGTCAGAAACCTACTGCACAAGATGATAGAAATATAAATTGTATTTTTAGTATATATCAAAAGCTAATTTAAAGTTAAATTTGTGATTTAGTGATAAAGTGGTCATGGCTTAATCAAGAAGAAATCATGACTTAGTCAGGAAGTCATAAAGATTTAGTCATAAAATGATCATGACTTCCTCAGCAGTCATAAAATAATAGAAATGTACTTATAAAATGATAACAATTCAAACATAAACTAATCAAGTTACAGTTAGAAAAATATCTCTATCTTGTCATAAACTTGTCATGATTAAGTCACTAATTAGTCAAGACTTAGTCATTAATTAGTAATGATTTAGTCATTAACTAGTCATGACTTAGTCAATAATTAGTCATGATTTAATCATTAATTAGTCATGATTTATTAGAAAAATCTTGATTTAGTTAAATTCCTCGGTTAAGAGATTCACTTGTATGATCACATCACCGCCAAGGTTTTGAACTGCGGAGTAATAGGTTGAGGGTTCAAAGTCCGTGCTCTCCTGTCACTGATATGCATCCGAGGCTAGAAATTAACGTTAGACTTGACTCTAACCTTTTTATTTCAGAATCATAGTCCGGTATTGAAATGAATGATATATTAAAATAAACAGACGTTAGATGAAATTCACATTGCATAGCTTAATAAAAGAATGTATACTAAATTATTTTATTTACCTGTATTCACCAAACTTTATCATCTATTCTAACTTAAAGCTAATAAAGCAAAGCTGGTAGCCTATTTTCTTCACTCGAAAGCGATGTCAGTGACGTGATGTGACGTAACTTGACGTGTTGTTAACTTTTGTAAAAATGCTATTTGGAAATTAAACCTCCGGGTTTTCCCCCAATGGAGACGTTAGAGTTGCTGCTGTTATCACCCTTGATGTTACAGAAGATGAATCCCTCTAAGTCAGCCGTGGGTGGTTTGGGCACGAACATGATTCCCAACTGACCGGATAGCACTTCCATAGCGTCCTCAAAGAAGTCACTGCTGGGATAGGTCACTCCTGAAGTGTAGAACCAAACCCGTCCACCGGATACTTGCATCTAATAGTAATAATAATAATAATAACAGTAGTAGTAGTAGTAGTAGTAATAATAATAATAATAATAATAATAATAATAATAATAAAGGTTTAACGTCTGTTTCCTCATCCCGGGATGATGGCAGGGACGTCCCCAACAGCACACATCACTACAGATCAATTCACCCAAACAAATCTGCAAAAGAAATGTGCTGAGGAGAAAGAAAAAAGCATCAGTGCCACTGGAATAATTGACAGGACAAAATTTGTAAGTAACAGGCAACTGCAGTTTGATTGATTGGCGTCTTAAATTGTTGAGTTTAAGATAGATGCCACTTTTTTGCAATAGTTTATGCAATACGTATTATATACGTTTACAGCTGTATATGGCATTTCGTATTTCACGACACCATATGTACATGTATATGTACGCATGCCATATACAGGCATATAATAATATAGGTGTATAATAGGAGGCTTAAGGTAAATATTTATACTAACATTTATATCCATAATCCTAACTAAGCTTTTAATCCTTTTTGAAAATTTTAAATTAAAAAATACGATTTTAATATGTACATGTAAAATGTACATGTAAATGTAGTTGCTAGAAAGTTGAAAGAGAAAAACAACAGCGAAGATTAGTAGGATTAAAAAAGAATTAAGTAGATTCCACTCACATGGATAGTTATTCCTCCATCAGGAACTCTGATCTTACAGTTCTGCTCTCCACCTGCTGGCAGCTGTTCCGCTATTGTTGAGTTATCTCCAGGCACAATAACGATCGGTGCTATATCAATCAATCAATCAATCAATCAATTCATTACTCAATTCACCGATCAATCAATAAATAAATCTATCAATTAACCAATCAATCTTTCAATCTATCTTTTCTTCTGTTAGTGCACTGCCAGGGGCGGATCCAGGAATTTTTTATGGGGGGCCCGAAAATATTTTTGGACAGTGTACACATTTTTGCTTATGCCGCGCCTTCTTCGGGTCGTGACGCAATCAGTAAAAATGCTGTGTGGGGGGCTCAACATTTTTCAGTATACTGCGCTCGGCTCATAGAGTGAGTATATCCCCGTATCTTACCCCCCCCCCCACTCATACCCGTACTAAAGTGAGAGGAAACCTAAAATTCCTAAAATCCTACATTTGTTTAGGAAAAAAGTAGGTTAATTTTTTCACCTCTGAGGCTCTCAAGAAACTCAGCGGATCTGGACCAATTGCAAATGTGACCTAATTTTGGCGGAAGATGGGGGGGCTTAAGCCCCTCGATCCCAACCAAGGCCGTTTGCACTACTGTTCCAGGAGAGAGTTTACATTTTTCATTTACACCCTTTTTCCTCTTATACAGTGGCTAAAGTGAAAATTGAGAGGGTCCAGGGCCCGGGCCCCTTGGGCCCTCCGCCCTGGATCCGCCACTGTGCACTGCCTACTGGCTGGTCCATGGTACATAACGCCTCCACTCTTCTCTGTCTTCCGCCTTCCTCATCATTTCCACATATGAGTGGGTCTTTAAATCATCTAACATGACTAATCTCGGCCTGCCCCTGCCTCTTTTTCTATCCATTCTACCTTCTATGACCTTTTTTAATAGACCTTACCCCCTTAGAATGTGTCCTATCAACTTCTTCTTCCTATTTCTTAATACATTTAGCAACTGTCTATCTATCTATCAATCAATATGTCAGGCAAGAAAGGAAGAAATAAAGAAAGCATTAAACAACCATCTTTCAAAAATAAATGGAATGAAGAGCTGGATAGGAGTAGTAAAGTAAGGGAATCGAAGGAACAAATTTAGATTGAGAAACAACAAAGGGTGCTTGACCATTTTATAGTAATGCTTGGATGTAAAAAATTTAAGAGGAAAATCCTATAGAAATGCAGGGAAAATTTATATGCCACGAAGCCTTCTATTTCGCTGCCCACAGAGAGAATATTATAGTAAAATATATCAGATTTCAGCATTTATAGAGTCGACATCGAAGCTGCGCATCAGTTAAAGATTGATCAAAGTACAGATCTGTAAAATTTCAGTTAGAGATTCGTTTCACTTTCTCCAAATGTTTGGAAAAAGAAAGAATTCTCGTAAATATGTGACAGAGCATATCTAACAATTCATTTGAACGGGTAGCTCAAAGCATCTAATGTACAAGCAACAACTATAAAGACAACCAAGATCAAATGTCTATCGAATAGCATACATGTATATAGATATGAATACGTCTTAAATAAAGGTAGCGCAGTTATATAAATAGACATGAATACGTTTTAATAGGGCTAGTGTAGTTACTAGTTACATAGATTAGAAAATACGTTTAAATAAAGGTAATGTAGATATACATGTACAGATACGAATACGTTTTAAATAAAGGTATCGTAGTTGATAATCTAATAAAAAGAACCTCATTCTTACCGTCGCATGTTCTCTTTTCGATGCTATATTTCAGACTGTCGAATTCCTCGAAGTCTTTTAGCAGCATGAGATGTAGACAGACAGGATCGCTGGCTATGGCCTGAAGCTCGTTCAGGTTCAACTTGTCTCCCACACCCACAGCGAAGGTCGTGATGTCGGCGTCATGGGCCCTCAGAGCGGAGAGTATAGTGGAGTCTGGTTTAGTGGACTGCCCGTCCGTCACCACTATGCCTACTCTAGGATGTCCTGAGAAAGTGGCAACATCATTTGAAAACGTGAACTACAAAATGTGGAGCAGAAATAAAACGTAAAAAAATGACCCCAGTAAGCGGAAATAATTACCGACAAAATGTTTGAAGAAATCCAGGAAGATAAAGACTATTAGGACTTTAGTGTGGACCACTGCAGACTTGTTGTGCTCGGATGTGGTTGGACCACTGCAGAATAGGGCAACCGCAAACCATCTGCCGCGTGTACGTAAGAGGAGACTAAATGCAGGAGCTGAGGATGGCAAGAGGGGACCCACATCACCGTGAAATATTTTCCCGCAGGATTAAATGGTAATTAATCCACCTAACTGAGGAAGGCAACGGGAAAACACCTCAGAAGCCATACTTTTCCCAAGCTATATGCTACATAAGGTATGGCTAAGGCATTGACTTTGTAAAGGGATTAACTTATTGATCTAAGGAGTGCTCTTGTGGAGTGAGAAAGTAGACTTTGAGTATGAATATATACCTTGAACCTGCCACTTGGCAGTGCACTGAAGAGAAAGAGATCATTATCAAAGTCAGCGCTCGGTTCTAAAGACAAAAAAATGATAATATCAGACTGATGACTATCATAATGCTATTGTCGCTATAAGGATGATTGCAAGTTTGATATTGTTTTTGCCAAGATTTAAAATATCAACACCGACAACTGACAAATGCCGGGTCTATTCTTTAAGCTGTCTTGCAAGACTTAGTGAAGCAGCTTCTGCATAAAAGTCTAACGTCATAACATCATAATGAATGGTTTTCCTATAATGAGGTCTAGAATGGCAATAACTGCAATGGTTTTATCCACACAATGGTAAGCTTGAAACAGCTGAGTTGTTGGCCCAATTAACAGAGGAATTCATGTTGACCACTGTATTATACCCCATATATCTAATTAGTCGACACTTTAGAACATATCAAGCCAACAAACTTTAAATTCACAAAATCATCATTTAATAATAATAATAATAATAATAATAATAATAATAATAATAATAAAATAAAAGAATAAAAATAAAAATAAAAATAAAAATAAAGGTTTAAAGTCTGTTTCCTCATACAAGGATGATATCAGGGACGTGGTTTAACCAGATCTCTCCACCCACCCTGTGACTTGGGACGAGCCCCCCTCTTCTCAGTGAACGCCTCCTTCGTCATCTCATCGAGTGCCAGATGTGTGTTCGTTCCTCCTCCGTTGTAGGCGATCTTGTCTACAGCCTTTAGCAAATCCTTCTCAGTAAAGTGTGCGTTCAAGTCAAACTCCCGCTTGACCTTCGGAATAAAAAAGAACAATTTCACTGAAAGTATTTATAAAGCATTTAATTTCTTATCTAATTTCACTCGCTCGAAAGCGACGTCAGTGACGGGCGAGCCCAGGGTTTGAAACCCGCACATACTGATCGGTAATCAAATAACTTATCGACAACGCCACTGGCTTATAACCAAGTGTCTACGTCGGTAAAATAACATGAATAGAGAAATGATTTGATGCGCTGCAAAATTTGCATGCTATGTTTGATCATACTAGTAATAAATTAATATGCACGAACATACAATTGTACGTGCAAATGCGTGTGTACGTATTTCGTAGAAAACGTTAAATTTGTTAATTAATTAAATCATTTATTATAATAAACTTTTATTCAAATATACAGCATTTCATAAAGCAAATCTCCAGCACTTAAATATAGTCCTTGAATGTGGCTCTTGAATATAGCCCTTGAATATTGCCCAAGCATGTAGGCCTTTAATCTCCAGCCCTTGAATAAGTGAATAATGTGTTTGGTTCAATGGTTACAGACTTCCACATCGCACGTTTTTACAATGTTTCCATTCCAATAGTTGCTGTGTTTTGTTGTTTACGCTATTTTCTCTTTTCTCTCCATGATTAGTATTAATTATTTATTAATTATTTTTAATTTTTAATTAGCAATTGTTATTAGTAACCGTTGCCTTCGATAACGCACTGACGGCAGCAGGCGCGGATTTAAGAGCAACCTTCCAACACCCTGGGGACTATTTTTAGTCAAAACTTTTAATAATCGGTCTTCAATTCTAGTCACCCATTAATGTGTTATCCGGATCCGACGCAGCTTAACTTCGACCATTAACGAGCAGCTTAATCAACTATGCGAAATCACTGCCCATTTAATATTGCATTGAATGTTAGAGGTACTTGAGAAATAGAGCCTACAGCAATTATTATAGTTTACATGATTTCGATGTTAAAGCAATATATTTTATTACAAAAATTATTACCTACCTTAGTACTATACGTAATGACGCCAAAGCGATTCTGACCTTCACCTTTACCCACACTGAATGATTTGATTACGTCTTTCACAAAACTCTTTATTTTCTCAAAATTCTTCTTCCCAACGCTTCCAGATTCATCCAAAACGAAGACAATATCTGCGCCGTTCGTATTAGAGCAGCCTATAATAGAAAACGAAGTGTTTCAAATAACGGTATTAACATATTTACGCAAGCAAGCAATAGAGCGCTACATCTGGGTAACTTTAGGCAAAGCTATAAATGTAAGTGGTCATTAAATACATAAATACTGACATTTATGTCAGGAACTTATTTACCTTATCACCCCTTCCAAGCCATCGCTGTAGCTTTGAAGAAGCGTCTTAAAGGAAGACAGCTATTAAATAATGTCTTAAAAGACAACTAATTAAAGTTTATATTTCTCTTTCAACCTGTGTTAAATTGTACATTAGTGGAGAGTCAGCGGAGAGATTTTTAATTTCGTATAATAGGTCAATAACTAAACAAATTTAGAACAAAGTCTATCCTCTAAGATGGAATCTATCTATCAAAATTGGTGAATGGATGGAAGGATGGATGGGTGAATGGACGGATGAATGGATGAATGGATGGATGGATGAATGGATGGATGGATTGATGGAGAGATGGATAGATGGACGAATGGACGGATGGATGGATGGACGAATGGATGAATGGATGGATGGAAGTATGAATGAAGAGAGAGATTAACCTTGTTCTAAGGTATTCGCTTCCTTCACGAAATCATCAGCATCAGAATCCGGTCGATAGTATTTGACCCAGTAGTCCGCCTGATCTTCTATGGACCGAGGTATCCCGGACTTGGAGTCCCTGGCCTGGTACTGAAGGTAAAGCCTTGCGGCCAGGGCTGAGTGCAGAGGTTTTGTGAGATCTTCCCATCTAACTGCAGTCCAGTCTATGGCGAAGGCGACTCTGATGTCTTGAATGGTTTGTTTGAGAACCTTCTCAGCTGATTTATCTTGTGTCTGATCAAACATCGCTTTGTCGACCTGAACAAGATAATAATTCCAATGAATATAGTGCGTAATAAAACACCCGTTTTTGAATTTATTTAATTTAATTTAAAATACTTATTTCTTTCTATTTTAAATAATGAATAATTTTCTACGCTGCTTTCGCTTAACTCGATTCGCCTTGTATTAGGTTGTCGGTATTTGATCCAAGAGGCTTATTTATAACATTAGAACAAAAATTGCTGCATGTATAAAGTATAAATTACCTTTATAATTATTAATATTTCATAATACTAATACTTATTTAATTATATGTTGTATTAGTAATATTAAGTCATAATTAGCCTAATCTTAGATATTAAAAAAGTCTAATAAGGTTTTTTTATTCCGTGCCACAGACCAATAAAAAGTTGTGGTCACTCAATCAGCCAGTCAATCATCTAGTCAATCACCCAGTCAATTATCCAGTCAGTCATCCAGTCAATCACCCAGTCAATCATCCAGTCAATCACTCAGTCAATCATCCAATCAAGCATCCAGTTAGTCAATCATTCAGTCATTCATCCAGTCAATCACTCAGTCAATCACCTATCCAGTCAATCACCTATCCATTAAATTACCTATCCAGTCAATCACCTATCCAGTCAATTACCTGCCAGATTCCTCCATGATAATCCTCTCTGAAGGTCTCAGGATGGTTCCCATCGTAGGACTCGACGTAGGCTAGTCTCCTGGTGAAGAGCTTGTCCTCAGGGAACACGCAGGAGGCCTCCAGGCGGCTACAGACCGCCTCCACCACCCCTGCGCCCTTCGCCCCGGGGGTGAGGGTCTCGTCGTGTTGAGCTAGGCACAGAGACATCACCACACTGACGACCACACATACGAGGAGGTGCACTGAGCAGTGCATGGTGTGTCAGTGAAAAGTGTCGACAAATAGTGTGTCCTAAGAAGAAGTGTCGATAAATAGTGTGTCCTAAGAAGATGTGTCGACAAATAGTGTTTCCTCAGCAGAGCTGACCTACAGTAGACCTAGTAGTCCAGGTTAAACCCTAACTGACAGCTGCGGGAGAGTACTAATCTAAAATATAACAAATAAAAATCATTGCGGTGTATTTAGTGAGACAAAATCGAATGAATTAGAACTAAGAGAGATATAAGTTTGTGCTAGTTTTACTAACCTTCAAGTAGGCTTATACGATTGATCAATTGATAAGTAAGAAAAGTAGAGAATGCTATAGGACAATTCAATATTACCCCTTAGAGTTGTCCATTAATTGTATTAAATTAGCATACATATTTAGGATTCTTCCAATAATTTACTTAATTTACATGATTTTAGTATTTAAGAGCCACCGAGCAAAGCACTACGTTTATAATTGCCACAATTAATGGCACAGTACCGCTTGCAGAAGCCAGTATGGCAGTGTTATGACAATGCTTCATGTAATCATCCATTAAAATCAAACGCTTCTACAATTAGACATATTGGCTGATTCAGAATAAATCATATTACATTACAATTAGCAGCTGGTTCAATTATTACAATATATATGAGGGATCAATATAAAAATGAGATCCAAACCTACGTCAGAAAGGGCATTCGTTAGGTGAGTGTCTAGGCTACAGAAATTGCTAAAAAAATTAAACGAATGGAACGGCATAAGCATATTGTGATTAGTGAGGGACAGAGTTGATTTCAGAGGGTCTATTCGTATCCTGATCCTGGTTAAACTGTAATTTTACTGAAGATGATGATGATTAAGATGTTACCTATTTTGTATGCACAAGTTCACCTACTATCTTTTTTTTCTTTTTTTTCTTTAAGTTCGCGATAGTTCACATCTAGTTTGTGTTTATCTTTTTGCATTTGATGGTTTGTGTGTTGTGTATGTAAACTCTACAGGGTTGTGCTGTTCTTGAATTGAATTGAATTGAATTTAGCCACCTTCAATCTTTCTGCATGTTTGGAATATCAGAGCTTTGGGACCAATTAAACACAATAGGTTTATATTTAAGACGATAGACAAAGGATCTCTGATGCACTAGTATTAACAAATTGCGAAACTACTCACTAATAACGGCCGAAAATCTCTAAAATAGGTGCATTACTATACTACACACTACCCGCTATACTTAGTCCTACAGTAGTAACAGTGAATAATACTAGGCCTACTATGCAAAGAAAAGGCTGCTTTTATACTTCTGCGTACTTTGCTTTTATAAATCCGCAGTAGGCTGGTAGACCGGCTCTACGCTGAAACTGTAGAGTTTTTATTCATCAGTTCTCCTTCAAATAGCGTTCACAGCCCACGAAAAGTTTATTATTATTTGCTGTTCTTGTTTCTAGGCAGAACACTTGAACTCTGAGTAAACTAATATCATAAATGTTAATAATTCTCGCCGAGAGACCGTCACCGACCCACTGATAATATAATGTTGAGTGTGTCGCACTGAAGAGGAGCTAAATAACATGTGAATAGGCTGTTGTGCCAGGAATTGTTTGTACATTACTAAAGTTAAGCACTTTAGTCTATTTTATTGCAGTTGGAGAGCAACAACCTACGTTTCCAGAGAATATTGCCCGGAACTTAATATGTCAGGGACGTCTCTGACATAGTGTTGCTCGTTCAGTCTAATTGGAAAATATCCGTTACGATGGAATCAACTAATTAATCGAAGAAGTGCTCTAATTTCTCATTTTTAGCCCAAAGATATAAATAATGCTTCAATGAGAAGTTTCCCGAAGATTTAGTGAATTAATTTAAATTATAGGCATATAATGAATAGGAGTATAGTTCAGTAATTGTCATCATTGCATACGCTACAGTTAGCTGAACAGCTCTCTAACCCGGAATGCCTTTAGTAATACAAATGTTCTGAGATAGTTTATCGTTGGCCTTTATGCTCCGGAAAATGTAAGCAATGCTGGTAGCGAGAGCATTAAGTAATTAGCAATTAATAGGGCAATTAAATAAATAGTAATTAATAATAGAAAACATAATCTAAATAGAGTATAGAAGATTGAGAGTCTCCTATTAATAACAAATTCACACATTGCACCAGTCATAATTAATTCCAAAATAAATGACTACTAATCGCGAATGTCCTAAGTAACAATTTAATTTTTTTTGCAAATTACTACATTCATTGAGCGATGAAAAGAGTTACTTGCCCTTCGCGTGTCCAAGATACACATTTTAAAAAGACTTCGTGTGTGATAACCTACTCGATTTGCAAGAAACCCAATCCTAGGCAGAAATATAAATGAGTAATTGTATTGTGTAATACATTGAACAGAGGTTGAAGTGGAAATTGAAGCCAATGTGACGGCCAGAATTTGTCGGGCCCCCGGTAACGTATCCCTGTAAGTTTGACGTCCCTGATATCATCCGTGTGTGAGGAAACGGACGTTAAACCTTTATTATTTATTATTATCTACAGGTCTCCTAGTGTCTAACATGCCCCCTGACAGGGGAAGGTACCTCAGAATAAATGAGAGCTAATGGAACTGAGTTCCCTGCGTCCCATTGTCATTGACACACGCTAAATGGTAGAACTAAAGTGTATAGCTCAATCTAAACTTTTTTAATTTAAATGTTCACTCAAAATTGCATTTTAATTAAACGCTGCCCTAAAGTTAGAGGAAGCTGTGTGTGTTTTCATTCATTTTAAGCAGCATAGATCTCTAGAATATACAATTTCCTAAGTGAACTTCGTTCAAACTTGGAAAGAATAATCTATGCAATTCTTTTTGATTGCAGTGAATTTAGGAAAATGTTTCACTGCATAATATATCGCAGGGCATTTCCATGAATACTATATTATTCACGTAGGACTATTTTACGCCTACTTGACAGATATACAATCGATACATAATGTCTATATAAACTTGTACACTCTTATGAACTATAAACTACAGCTATTAAAATTATCACATAAATAGTCGTTCTGAATGAGAACAATCTTAATTACGAGACGTCGTGTTATTTAAATCGACGAGTATGAATTTATGCAAGATTTTCGCCTACCTAACTTCATCAAAGAGTCTAAACTAAAATAGCCGTTAATGAACTCTGTTCAGTGCTTGAGATTAATTAATCGATCAATTAATCGATAGTTAATTGAATTTATGTTGCTCTAAATTACTTGGTCTGAGTGGTGATAAGAAAGTCAGTCTGTATTAACCCACGGGTAGTCCTGATATATAGACAAGTGCTGGGAAATCTACCGGTACCTCTTACGATGACGTCGATACTTCAATGTTATCAGTTCTCAATTCATTCTCTAAAAAATAAAATACTGTTAATATAAGCAGAGATGCATTAACAAAGAACATCGCATTGATTAAAGTCTTAATGTTAGAGTCAGCTTTTCGTTGTGTCCGGGACACCGAATAAGATACTAAATACTAACTGCATTTATTGCAAGAGGCGACTAAGAGAAAACAGAACTCTTCCTCAATCTCATATTTATTGCGCAATTCCTTATATTCTTTAATTCTTTTATATAAGTTACCATCAAATTAATAAATATATTAATAGAATTTATTGAATCTGCTTAACTTCGGTGTTCCTTAAGATCTGGTACTTAATAATTATAATTAACAGCGATGTGCTGTATAACAGGTCAGATTAACTTAGTCAGATGCAGTTAGGTTAGCTAATCTCTCAGCCTTTGCATCAGATGCAAAGGCTGAGAGATTAGCCTTTATGATGCAGTTATGCTGAGAGATTAGCCTATATGATGCAGTTAGGCTGAGAGATTAGCCTTTATGATGCAGTTAGGCTGAGAGATTAGACTAGATGATGCAGTTAAGCTGATAGATTAGACTAGATGATGCATTTAGGCTGAGATATTAGCCTAAATGATGCAGTTAGGATGAGAGATTAGCCTAAATGATGCAGTTAGGCTGAGAGATTAGCCTATATGTAGCAGTTAGGCTGATGTATTAGCCTATAAGATGTCAGACTGCCGGAGCATATCGAATGTGAGGTGAGAGTCCAGGAAAGCATTGAGAGAGTCGCTCGAATCCGGAGTGAAGGAAAGCTGAATCCTTCTCGTTCCATTCTGGATTCCTTCGTCCTTCCTAACATCAGCCAAACTCATCCCGTCATTTCTACTTAGAATTCGAACTTGCGGTATATTTGATTTATTTGGAGAATACTTTTGAGCTATTATTGACGAAATACTATCCATTGATGGGTCAATAGTTGTAGAAGACGATGAATTATTTTGACCTTGCTTGTTAAACGAAGATGTTGTAGGTGGTAGAGATGCGGCAGGTTGAAGAACGTCTTTAGTTTGCCCTACATATATCGAACCTTGAGTTGTGAAGAATTCTGGGTTCCTGTTACTGGATCGACAAATAGCTGTGCTGGTTTTGGCACAGTTTGGTTCGGCAGCACAGCATGGCACTGCAGGTGAAGCAGCACTGATTGATGAGCACGATTTATCTGCAGCACTGAAAACTGTGCCACTTGCTCTACATTGACACAAACAGCACTCATTCATTTGAGCGGCACACAATTCGAAATCGCGTTCTTGTCTAGTTTCAGTGTTTGTTAAGCTTTTCTTAGCATCATCGTCTAATCCGTCAAATTCTTTCTGATTTCTGCAAAATATTGACAACACATTTTCTTGTTGTAATTTCTTTGTGTCATGGCCTTGGGTAGTTTTGGGGCCGTTAGCAAGTTTTTCACAGAACTCTATTCGACCAAATTTACTTACATCTCTTTCTCTCTCGTTATCTTTTTCAAAATTTGGGGAATACCAGCCTGGTAAATCCGGTTCCTCTATGAGGTCATTGGAGTTATAATAAACAGCTGTATTAAATCTATCGCCAGTTTTTATTGGTTGAGTTAATTCCGCGGTTTTTTCGTTTGGTTTGTGGTTTCTGTCTATTAGAAGGATAGATTGATTGGCTGATTTAGCGGGAGGAATGAATTTTCTATTCACAATGTTGCTATCGCTATGTCTGCGTGGATGTGTTCTCCTGTATTACCAATCAATATTCATAAAAATTAACATAACATAACATTACATAGTCAGGAAGCAATTGCATGCTTTTTAAAACTCACTAAACGCTTAACTAATACCAATTAATATTAATAACACATCGTAGTTCAATGTAAGACTGAAAACTGCATTATAGAAGTATATTCACTAAAAAGAGCCTGTGACTAACTAGGACAGTGACCTATTATTTGTATGAAATTTCCAAATGTATATTTATATTTAGGTCTAATTTCACCTATCTGTACACCGTAAAATACTTAATTAGACCAATTTTAAAAATTAAATCATACAAAACTTCATGTTAACATGTCAAATAAACACACAATGTCTAGACTAGTTTCAGCTTCCTCTTATACTGTTGTCTCGATAGCCCAGTGGTTAGGGGCGTCAGGTAACGTCATGACGTTTTAAATGATAGATCCTGAGCTTAAATGAACTCTCGTGGGTTCGCTTCTCGGCTGCACTGATATGAGAGTAAAATCTCGGACATTCACAGGACAGGTTTCATGAAGAATGGACTAAGTTGCCTTACCGTTTAAACATTTGGTATTAAAAAGCGATAAATATCAATATATATATATATATATATATATATATATATATATATATATATATAAATCAACTTCTTTATTCGTCAACACTTGACAGGAAGAATAGTAACGGAACAATAGAAACATAAAAAGTAGGATAAAAATAAACCACCACCAATTACACAGAGTTACAGTTAACCTAATTGGATCAAAATACTCACTTCATACATTCTATTATTGCACGTAGGCCTACATCTACTTCCTTATTCGTCATCATCGGATAGGAGGAAAATGGAAAACAAATATGGTTGATGATTTTACAATAATGTGTGTTATTTATTTATTACGGTTGGGACGGTATGGTAAAGTCTGTTATTAAATGAATTTACTAAAGAAAACGTTAAAACCTTTTTTCATGAATATTAGCTGCATTCTTCAACTTTTGTGTTATTGGAGATAGACCTAAACATTATAAATATTCCAGATCTCTTACGAAACAATAAAAACCTTCAAACAATCTACAAGGAGGCTAAAGATCCAATTTGATTGAATCCAGTGCATTCAGCTGTAACAACATGTCAATGGGTACATTTAAGAAAACAAGTATTCAACTGTATATTTTCACTGTTTCTAGCGCTCTCCCCCCCTCTCTTTCTATGTCTAACTCTCTCTCTCACTCACTCTCTCTTTCTCTCTATGTCTAACTCTCTCACTCACTCTCTCTCTTTCGCTCTCTATCTAACTGTCTATCTCTCTCTTTCTCTCAATATTTATCTCTATCTCTCTATCTTTCTTTCTCTCTCTCTCTCTCTCTAGCTCTCTCTCTCTGTTAGTCTCTCTCTCTAAGTCTCACTCTCTCTCTCTCTCTCTCTCTCTCTCTCTCTCTCCACTGCTCTACCAAACAACAGGTCTTAGACTCAAAATCTGACATTTTATGTTTTCAATCTATAAAGATAACATGCGATGTTTAAGGCTTCACAAACCTCTTTACTTTGATGATGACGAGGATCATGATTACGACTGTTACCACTATCATCAATCCAGCCACAGATGATGTTATAACTGCGATGGGTGAAATAAGAAAATATATTTAAAAGTTTTTAATTATTTAATTTCAATCTATAGATTATTCCGGAAATCAATCAATTACTCCAATGAAGTTAGTGTATATGCTTAGGTCAAATATCGAAATTTTAATAATAATAATCCGAACTGTTATTTTATACATAATTCTAATACAACTAGGCCTAAATATATAAAATTATAGTGGAAATATGTTGCTGCTAAATGTACACATGTATATTGCTGCTAAATGTACACATTCGAAACTAGAATAATCGAGTATGCCAGAGTACAAAATACTGTTGCAGTTGATGCTAATGATTTGTGAATATTCCTATATGTCAATTTCATATGCAGGATCTGTCATTTAAAACTTCATGACATTACCAGTCATATATCGTCAATATATAATATATGATATATGATATATGATATATGATATATGATATATGATATATGATATATGATATATCATATATCATATATCATATATCATATATCATATATCATATATCATATATCATATATCATATATTATATATAGTTGAGTATCTTACCGGATCGGTAAGATACTCAACCGCGGATCAGATGATGCGGGTTCAAATCCTGGAATCGCCCGTCACTGACATCGCTTTCGAGTGAGGAAACTGACGTTAACCTTAGCTTTATCAGCTTTTACCCATACTAGATTAATTGTTAGTTCTTATTAGAGTTTTATATAGTATTAGAAATTCACATTAATTAATCTGAATACGAAAGATTAATTTCAGCTATCATCAAACTCTGGACATTTCTAACTAGCTAGGTCATAAGGAGGTTCTCAAAGAATGATCAACGGAAACTGTACGTGATTTTAGATGTCAGCTATTATATATGCAATATACATGTAGATATCCTCGAAAAAATGGAAGTTCCAATTACTCAAAGAGAACAAGATAATTTAAAAGAAGGAGTCTGTGACAATCCGTAGAGAAAACAAAAAATCTTAAATTTTACTTTTTAATAAAGAGATGAAACATAATAATTTAAAACAGCAAACAGTTGCATTCTAAAAACATTACTTAGAGTTACTTTAATAAATCTCATTATTTGGTTAGATAATTTTATTGTATAATAAAAATATACTTACTATAAGTACTGGGCAAGATCTGCCATTGGGAGGCGTTCTCTCCTGTTTTCTGTTCTAGCATTATGGAATACTCTACCACAAGATCGTCTATCTTGTTGTCTTATTAGTTCTTTCCTGGGAAAGCTAAAAACTCATCTCTTTCTTCCATAGGTCTAAATTTTGACCCACTTGCCTCTGATTTTGGACTTGCACTGTTTTGGTGTCGCTTTCTCTTGTGGTCTCTCTGTACTCAGTCGTCATCGTGTGGTGCTTTTGAACCTGTTTGTGTAGAGACTGCTTGAGACGTCCATGACCTTGCCTTATGGAGAGGAACCGGACGTTAAATTATTATTTATTAATTATTTTTTGTTTATAGGCCAATAAGTCCCTGACATCATCCTTGTATGAGGAAACGGACGTTTAACCTTTACTTATTATTTTAGAAATATTTCAAACCAGCGCTGGTATCATATTGAGAAATGTAGCCGCCGCTTTTTGGATCAGTTTGATCCAATTCTTTTATCTGCAGCCGAGGCTGTTTTCTCTCATCTTCGTCATTATGTAGCCGATCATTTGCTGGGAATCTCACACTGTGTCGCTTAGGCTGCCCTTCTCCATTAGCCAGTCTCCCCTTTTCTTCCGTTAGATTCCTTTCCGTTGTTGTTGAATATGTTGTTGTTGTGATGGTTGTTGTTGCTGTTGTAATAATGAAATTATTAATTGTTTAAAAGTAAAAAAGCTAAAGTTAACGTCAATTTCCTTATTCGAAAGCGATGTCAGTGGCGGGCGAGCCAATGATTTGAACCTCGCACATACTGATCCGCGGTCCAATATCTTGCCGACATCATAGGAATAGAGTTCAGTATTTGCCGATGTTGCCTACGCTACAGTTAGCAGTACAATTATTTATAATAATTATATTGCACTGATTAAAGCATTACTGTAGAAGATCACAGGAGAAAATTATTTCAGTGCGATCTTTCGTCATCATTTAAATATTCTGAACGATTTATTAAACTTCATTTCTTTCAACATTTCTCATTAACTTCTTCTACGCTAATAATCTCTTCAATCAAACGTAAACAAATGTGAAAAAGAATCACATACGGAGTGAACAATTTTCCACTTTTCCGAACCATTGATCCTTAACGCATTTAAGAGACCACTTCATTGGACTATGCAAACAACCAATCACAGCTGTCGTTTCATCCAGTCTTAGGAACCATGCCAAGTCCGGTAGATCCGTAAGATCAGCACAGCCGTATGCTATAGAATATAGAAGATTGTCATTAAATACAAATGCATTCAACTGAATGCATCAATGGCTCAGTGTGCAGGCGCATTAGATAACAGCATGAAGTTATAAATGGCTGTTCCTGAGGTCCTGGGATCAATTCCCGATAGAGTTGATCAGAGAGTAACATCTCGGACATTTACCTTTCAGAGTACACCGGTACCCATGACGTATTGAAGAGTATGACGCATTGAATTTCCCGAAAACAACTGCAAATATTTTGCAGTTGTTTGTAGGCGAAATATGATTAGGCCTAAATTAATTATCTAGCTACAGGCAAGAGTAAAAATGATAGTTAAATTGTTATATAGTTAAATCGATTTTGTTTTTCAGAGTAATCCAGTTTTCACGAGAGTTTTTTTTACAATTTATTTCATTTTCATAATACGTTCGTTTTTATTTTTACCGATTAAATAAAGAATTAATCATATATTCAATACTCTCTCTCACTCTCTCTCTCTCTTTCAAACTCTCTCTCTCTCTTTATCTCTCCCTCTCTCTCTCTCCCTCTCTCTCTATCTTCCTGTTTATCTATCTTTCTATATATATATCTCTCTTATATTTTAATATTATAATACTCACCTTGATAGTGCAATAGAAAATGTTTCACGGCGCCTCTTCGAGTATTCTGTATAATTTCTATTCTATTTCCATCTGATGTGAAGACTAAACTGGTTCTCTTGGGTGACGGACAAATTGCAAATTGTTGAACTATTTTATCTCGATTTTTATTCTGATTTCTATTTTTAGTCGCATATAGCTCCAGCGCATCCAATTCAGAACTGTGACTTAAGAAGTCTTCGGTATTAGTCATTTTACTGCCGATATTACCTCCAGTATTCGCCTCTGTGAGGTGCCTTTTTGAATTTCGTATCTTCGATTTATTGTACCTGCTCCTTTGTCTAACCTTTAAATTTACGTATCTATTGTAAAAGCCCGGCTGAGTGTTGATACTGTAACCACTATCGTGGAACTTCCTAGACACTCCGCCACGTCGAGAATCCCTCAAGCTCGTTTTAATCCATTCAGCATCCAGATCTTCTTCTCTCGGATCATTCCCCGTCCATTGATTATCTAATCTACTTATCTCGTCCTCTCTATCGGATCCAGTTTCGCGTCTGTTTCTTTGTCCCCTCGAGGTTTTCTCCAAATTGTTCTCGTCACTTAGTAAATCAGTGTAGACGGGGTTGGTGGGATGGTTAGATGAATGAGTAGGAACGACCGTTCCGTAGTCAAACACGTAAGCGTAAGGAAGGCAGTTCTGCGCTGAAATGAGATCGTTACTTAAATCCTGACGTCCGGTTTCCTCGGTCCAACTTTCATCCGGGTTTTCCGCGTCTTGAACTAAATGAAACCTTGACCGCTGTTCCTTTCTTCCATCTAATCCATGTATATTGTTTCCAGTGACCCCGCCCTGCGCGGTGGAATCCGTTCCTCGGATAGCCCTAACCGAGTTCGAGTCTTCAAATTTACTTGTAGAATTTAAACTTAGTCCGGACTTCCATTTCAAACTCGCATCTTGAAGTCTTTTATCTGTTATATTAGATTTATGAAAGTAACCATGGCGACGTTTGGGTCTATTGTTAATTATTCTTCTCTGATTTAAACTCGGATTTAGTTTAACATTTTGCAGAGCAGAATCGACTTTGCCTCCTTCTGCAAGATGAGATCTTCGCGAATGTTTACGCTCATGTGAGGATGAAATACGATTAAAACCATTTAAATCTTCAAAAATAGACAAATAATCGTTTTGTTTTTGTTCATCTAGTCTATGACTCTCGTGCGAATATTCTTTGACCTCCCCATCTCCAAAATCAAACAGCGTCAGATTGATGCGACGTCCTGGTTGGGTGGAGAGAACCCAGGCAGGGGGAGGGGGTGAAGCAGCTGGGTCGCTGCAGTAGGTGGAGATGAAGGAATAGGCACCGGAGAGATAGCCGGATTCGCTTGAGCTATGATACCTTCCGGATCCGTCAACATTCGGACTCACCTCGTGCTGTAGACAATCTGAGTTCGGAGGTCTCTCCACTGTTACACATTTACACAAGTGTGCCATAGTTATAGAGCCTTTGTGGATGAAACCGAACGTTAAATTATAATTGTTAATTGCTTGAGTGATATATGATATATATATATATATATATATTGATGGATTGATTGATTGATTGTATTGGTGACTGTTATTTATTGATTTATTCTTGATTGACTTGCTTGAGTGATTCATTGATTGAAAGACTGAATAAACATTGAATGGAAATTGTAAAATCAGTTTCAGTGAAAGGCACATGTCTATAGTACTACAAGACTAAATTGTTTAGACCAAGACTAGAATCGGATTACTGATAAATATTTCACATGGGATGTTGTGAGGAAAGCAAAAACCGATCAAGAGCTTTAACAATGTCAATATCATACAGGTTCGATGGCCGAATGAATAGGAAGCTTGGCTGATAAACAGGAGGTCATCGGTTCGAATCCCTGTCGGACCATCTCTGACAGTAGCCTTCATAATACGGAAATCGACGTTAAGCATGGCTTTACAGCTTTATTTGTTATCAATCTAAAATTCTGCTTGACAGCTGTCTTAGAATTTTAATATCGAGATTAAGTATTCGATATATAGCATCCCATTTAGCTCACTGAACATCAATCATACAAATTGTATCTTTGCCTTTATCCATCTAAAATAGATAATTTCAAGAAATAATACCGCTATTAATATCTGCAGTAGACTGATCTTAAGATATATTTGCCGTTGTATCTTCAACTCCCCAAATATATTGTGCTACCGCGCTCAAAAATGAATTTATATTTAAGTTAATAATTCAACGGTCCGATCGTTCGTAGGCTTCTATCTTTGACGCTCCTATTGCCAGGTTACAGCTTTAGAAATATCACAACAATACTTAATATCACATTGTATCAATTGTTCTGATTATTAATAACGAAAACTTATACATGTACATGTATATCGGTGTCATGACTCAACTGTGTTTGCAGGACTGTCTAACAGAAATAACTCGAACAAACAAAAGAGAGTAGGTTAAAACTAAACTAATTATCTAGCTGAGATTAGTAATTAGCTCTATATTGCACATGATTATTAAAAATATAATTCGCATATAAGACTGTAAGGGACTTATGATATACGTTATAGTTGGCTGGAGCCAATGACGATGTCGGTAAGATACTCGACAGCGGATCAGTATGTGCGGGATTAAAATCCTGGGCTCGCGCGTCACTGACATCGCTTTCGAGTGAGGAAACTGACGTTAACACTAGCTTTACCAGCTTTTAACGATGGCTGATAAAAAACTGTATAGAATTAGCTTATCACACCAGTAACGCAGAGATAAGACGCTTCCAGATACGTCTTGAGTTCCTTGATACATGGACGCAGTGATTCCATCTCCCGATCAGGTATTCGTATTTCACACACTCTCCTTCCTGAGCACCGTCGATCAGTTATGTCCAGTACGTCCCTGACAAATTCATCCACTGAGTATTAACTTCTACTTCATTGTCATCATCATCTTCCCCTGAATCCCATTTTAACTAGGGTCGGGATACGAATAGACTGTCTCGAATCCTCTCTATCCAACATCATATCATCAGTCAATCCCCAATTTCAGACTTTTCCATTCGTTTACATTTTGTAGCAATTTCTGTAGCCTAGGGCTCACCAACCGACTGATTTTTGTGATGTTATTGTGGGTATCACCTTCTACTTTTAGTATTACTTTCTATTTATAGGCAAAAAATAATATTGATAGAAAATCTCTTAATACCACAATTATAGATCTTATTATATAGTAAATATAGTTCTTATTATATAAAGTAAGAAATCTAGACTAGTCAATAGTTGACTTACTGTATATGAATGCGATACAATTGTGATATTTTACTTATAAATGCGGTATTTGACTTGTAATTGTGGTATTTTACTTATAAATGCGGTATTTTACTTGTAATTGTGGTATTTTACTTATAAATGTGGTATTTGACT
Source organism: Enchytraeus crypticus (assembly GCA_905160935.1). Classification (NCBI taxonomy): domain Eukaryota; kingdom Metazoa; phylum Annelida; class Clitellata; order Enchytraeida; family Enchytraeidae; genus Enchytraeus; species Enchytraeus crypticus. The sequence continues at coordinate 1,701,448 of CAJHZI010000811.1, read as the reverse complement.
TGTAATTGTGGTATTTTACATATAAGTGCAATATTTAACATGAAATTGTGTAGTTGCGGCTTTCAAGTATTCATCGTAGCGTGTAAGAGTTACAATAAATGCAAGCAATTGACTTGCTGTGAATAATAATAATTTCTTTTTAAGTACTCGTAACTTAGCATATAAAACTATCATCGTCATAATTTCTTCTTCCCCTGAGTCCCAGTTTAACTGGGGTCGGGATACGAATAGACTTTTTTCCATTCGTTCTAGCACATTTTCTAGCAATTCCTGGAACCTAGGTGCTCACCAACGGATTGCCATTTTTGGCGTTGCTTTGAATTTTGTTGTTTTGTCACCCTTTACACGAAGTGTAGTCCATGGTTGATCTATTCTTCAGCAACCCGGACACAACGCAGGTGAGCTTAGCAAGAGTAAGCATAATAAATAATATAAATATGAAGATGATAAATGAGGGAGAGAGAGAGAAAGATTTTTTATTTTCACAAAATTTCACAGAGTAATCACATCAATGAACTTGTGACAAAATAAATGTAATAAAGATGATGATATCACACATCAAATTATAAACTCTATGTTAGGTATTGATCGTCACGTGCTGATTATTACCTTTGACAACCCAAATATCCGAGGTTCATCTCCACACACCTGCCTATCTCCATACGCCCGTATCTAGCTGACTCCATCATTATCACCTCCCCCTCCCCACACTCTGCTCTGAACACTTCCGTGTCACAGTACTGACCGCGATATTCTACAAATATGATAATTAGACTGACCAGAACTGACCTGTATAGACCAGTATTGAGCAGTATAGGCCAGTATTGACCAGTATAGGTCGGTATTGACCAGTATGGGCCAGTATTGACCATTATTGATCAGTACTGACCAGTACAGACCAGTAATGATCGCCACTGACCAGTATAGGCCAGTATTGACCAGTATCGACCAAAATGGACCAGTACTGACCAGAACTGACCAGTATTGACCAGTACTGATCAGTACTGGTCAATACTGGTCAATACTGACCAGCAATGATTAATACTGACCAGCAATGATCAGTACTGACCAGCAATGATCAGTATTGACGAGTGCTTTTTAACACAAATCAGTACTGACCAGTACTGACCAGTGCTTATCAAGACTGACCAGTACTTATAAGTACTGATCAGTTATATCCGGTATCTAATAATCCTGGAATATCGTTTATCTGAAGCAGTATCGTTGTGAAATGGCTGATTTGATCTTGACTTGGTAACTAAAATTCCTCTTTTAAGCAGTAACCATACCTTAAAATACCTTGCTGAAGGCTGTAACTTCACGATTGTGTTAATTTTGCTATTGCTCTATAATGGATTGAGTAATCTTCTTCAGTACTATTCACCCCCAGCCAAGGATTTAGAGTTACGTGGAGAAGCAATCTACAGCCTGACAGGTTCGGGATGGATTGGTGGGCGATGTTCAGCGCATTACTTCAAATATCGACCGGTCACTACTATACACTAACCACCGCTCAGTTGCTGCAGTAGACACCGTTCATAGTACATTGAAAATGTACTACAGAATTGTTCGATACTAATGTTTGACAATTGTAGAATTGTTAGATAATTTCTCTCTTTATTGTTCTGCCAAGTGGCAGGTCCAAGGTACACATTCACATTCAGAATCCGCTTTCAAGCTCCACGTATGGTTTGAGCACTCCATCGATCAACAAGCTATTCCCTGCACGAAAGGGTATGCCTAATACCATATCTATTATCTCATAATATTTTTAAATATTAAGAGTTTTAAAACAACAATAATTGTTACATACTTTAACAATAATATTTTTGCAATCCTAAATAGCCATAAAAAAGCATCAGACTGCTTATTACCTTCAGTTTGCATCATAATATTAATTGCTGAGTTTTACACTATAATTTTATCCATTAGCAAAATCTGTAATACAACGCCGATAATTTTCTTAGACCAAAGTATCAGTTTCAGTCGATCATTAATCCGTGTCATCTCTGCAAATATTCCAATCTCTAAAGAGATGTCACTGGTAGATCTCTTATATTATTTCATCTCTCTTATATTATCTCATTTCTAAAGAGATAAAACTGGTTGCCAGATCTCTGATATTATCTCATCTCTAAAGAGATGTCACTGGTAAATTTCTTATATTATCTCATCTCTAAAGAGATATCACTAGTTGATATCTAATATTATCTCTTTTCTAAAGAGATGTCACTGGTTGATCTCTTATATTATCTTATCTCTAAAGAGATGTTACTGGCAGATTTCTTATATTATCTCATCTCTAAAGAGATATCACTGTTGATCTCTTATATTATCTCATCTCTAAAGAGATATCACTAGTTGATATCTTATATTATCTCGTCTCTAAAGAGATGTCACTGGTTGATCTCTTATATTATCTTATCTCTTAAGAGATATCACTGGTTGTTAAATCTCTTATATTATCTCATCTCTAAAGATATTTCACTAGTTGTTAAATCTCTTATATTATCTCATCTCTAAAAAGTTGTCACTGGTAGATCTCTTATATTATCTCATTCCAAAGAGATTCTGCACGTACGCTCATGCACATTCTCTACGAATTAAACCTAACGCCAAACTTAAACCTATCACTAAACCTAACCCATAACCCTAAAACTTAACCATAATTTGTATCGATTTTCTTATTTTGAATTCGCCTCTGAATATAAGGGAAATATCTATAAATTCACTATATCACATTAGTTGTTTGCCTTGAAATTTCTCTCTAAAACTTCTACAGGTTTTCCTTGCTCTCTTACACTAAGATGTCACTTTGCAAATACAGATTGGAAGGCAAATGATGGAAGAGTGCGGCAATTTCAGAGAGATTAAAATTCGATACAGTTTTACCGACATAGCAACAACTCTGAAGCGAGTCGGTCACTGCTAATTTAAAATATTTTTCGAACAGCATCGTACAGAAAGATCAATCAATCAACTAATCAACCCGAGCCGGAGGCATATTGGAAGATTATTCTACTGCGTATTAGGAGGTCCAGGATTCAAATCAAAAGCTAGCTTCGTCTTTGATATGCTTTCGAGAAGGGAGGACGAATATAGAACCGAATGTTCTAAAGACGCTAAAACCTAAAACTTTTGCCCTTCTAGAAAATCAAACACTAAAGTAAAGGAGAATTTGACGTCTGTTTCGTGTCTACAAGGGATATGAGTGTCCGGGAAGCATTGGATTCGTTTCAGCTCTACAGCTTAGTGTCTGTAGCTGGAAGCCTATCCGGTTAGTTGTGTTTCTACTTCCGCTAATAATAATATAATAATAATAATAATAGATCAAGTGATAACAGACAGATTTAGCAAGACTTCTTTAAATGAACTAATAAATAGTTGAATCAATCTCTTAGGAAACTAATTGATTAATCAATTAATCAATCAATCTGTCGACAAGTTAATTATTTATCTAAAAGTGCATCGATCTCAATTGGTATTTTTTAGAGTTTAGTAAATATAATCGAGAAATTGAATTTGATAGCAACATTTATTAATGTGTATCACCATCTGGATGGCAAGGGGCCCACCTCGTCATAACCAGAATCCTAATTCATTATTATTAAAAATAATGTTATATCCACTGTATGTGAACATGAAGAGGAAAACCGAAGATAGAGAGGAGTGGAGGCGTTATGTACAATGGACCTGCCAGTAGGCAATGCACCAAGAGAGAGATAACTATTTGGAGATGTCTCATAGGTTCTGTATGATAAGTGAACTAAGCGACAGAAGGTAAGTAAGATATGACATTTGATGAGGTAAAACATCGTACATATGGGCTGACGATAGGGCGAAATAGGGTGACATATAGAAATAGGTAGATGATAGGGTGAAATAGGGTGACATAGAAATAGGCAGACGATAAGGTGAAATAGGGTGACATAGAAATAGGCAGACGATAAGGTGAAATAGGGTGACATAGAAATAGGCAGACGATAAAGTGAAATAGGGTTACATATAGAAATAAGCAGACAGTCTGCAATGCACAGGTGCGCATGCTAATTGCTAAATACTTACATAATTTATGTTCTAAAGCCATGCGTCGACGTTTTTTCTGAAGCTTTACTATTGAAGTGTACGTTTGGCAAAGGCCGCGTAAGGCGGAATGTGTTAATCTGATGATACATGTCTGCTTAAGTGCTAATCTGTTAACACATATCTATTACCGTTGGTATCGCTAATGGTTCGCCCAGAAACGGTTCTATAGAATTGTTAAGTGTGAATGGAGACGATGCTACTTATTATGACGCTGTCAATGGCACTGTAAGTGACGTGCCAGGAATTGGATTTGAACCCTCCACTGACCGATACAGACTCGGACATCTTAGCAATCTGCTATCGGCTCTGTACATTTATCAACATCCGGAACCGCGTTTACCTGTCTAGACTGATCAAGAATGAACAATCAATTAGCACAGGTGTGTAGCTCTGATGATCAGATCAAAGCAGAGAAAGAGATCTTTATGGTAGTATGGCACGTGAAGTCTCAGTCAACTGTTCTAAGATGATTAATATAAGAATACCCAATGGGTTTTATCATTGAATGTAGTATCTGATGCAGTGTTGCTACTGATAAAAAAGCTAAGCTAAAGCTAAGGTTAACGTCTATTTCCTCACTCGAAAGCGATCTCAGAGACGTGCGAGCCCAGGATTTGAACCTCGCTCATACTGATCCGCTGTCGAGTATTTACCGACTTCCCCACAGGCTCCAGCCAAACAAAACAGTTGTTGATCATTGCATTATTTCATCTCTCGGCGCTAAATCAATGAGCCCATAATTTGAACCCCGTACATACTGATTGGAAATCGGATATCTTACCGACATGCTGGGATCTTACCCCTATTCTTCGCTATCTAATCGCATAGCGTGTGCAGCCCAAAGCATATCGGTAAGCTGTCTAACTGCTGATCAGCTGGACTATGCTTCAAACCCACCGCACGTCTCATTACTGGTATGATTTTGAGACTGGAATCTGAAGATAAACGTAATTCTAATCTGAAAGTTTTAGTGGACTAAATGATAAATAAAGAATCATATTTATCGCTTGTCCAACTTCATATAATCGCATCTGCGCAAACATAGCTTATGCTACCCTTTTTCGAAGCAGACACCTATGTAAGTATATCGATTAAGTGAGACCAAAGGCATCACTCGTCATTCATTTATAGCATTTATTGTATCATATATTTTCAACTTCTCGTTCAAGCTGCTCATTCTATTTTTTAAAGCATAACAAGTAGCCATATCTACCATAGGAAAATCGACTGCACCTAAGACACTTACATAACTGCTAAGTAATACAAATCAATTAATCATCATCACCAGCGTCACCATCATAATTAGCATCATCATCATCATCATCATCATCATCATCATCACCATCACCATCACCAACATCATCAGCATCATTAACATCATCAGCAGCATCATCATCATAGTCTTCATCGTCATCAAAATCATCATGATATTCCTTTGAATACCAATTAGTTAATTATTAAATATTACATAATTGATAGTCAATTAATCTATCTGTAAATATTTGAAAATCAAGCTGTGTAAATTTGCTGAAAATTAAGTTAATTGTAAATTCGAACAACTGAAAATAATTTCACCTGTAAACAGACTAGCTGTAAATTTAGCTAAGCGGAAATAACAATAAATTAAGCTAAGTGTAAGTTAGCTGTGAATGAAGTGTTTACCAACCTTTGCCCTCGATCGATATCAGCCAAACAATTACTACTAAACCAAGCTTTTGTAATCCGTTACAAGGCATTGCTGATTTCATCTCGCTAACAATTTAAAATAGAATTAATATGATACAATTAAACAGCTTTCTTCATTCTAATCTTTGTTCATAAGAATATACTGTACAACGTTCCAGATGACCAGTGTATACCTATTATTCATTTCAGCACTTCTTTATTTGAGTAACTGAAATTTCTGCATACGATGTAAATGTCAGTTCGGTAATCTATTTTCGTTTTTTAATTGTAAATCGCCAAAGGATGAAAAGTCCTTAATACGCTAAACCGGCCGGATGATAATTAAGAGGTAATCCTAAGCTATTTTCAAGCTTTATGCGAATCAGTTAACGTTTGATATTTACTTTTATACTGCCTTCAACAAACAATATTAACATCTTAATATCAGTAAAATAATGCATTGAAAAATCGAACATTACTGTATAACATAAGGGTTAAGTAGCTTTAAATTACATTCGAACAAGAGTTTCTCTTTGATATAAAAAAACAACCAAGTAAGTACATTTCACAACTGCAATACTATTTCTAGCCCTTTATTGTTAGTTGTTTAGTGTAATATATCACAAACGGATAAAATATGGCGGTCTTGCGAGCGGATTTACTATAATCACTCTTTGCATCAGTACTGCAGCGCTACTGTACTATAAAGTTGTTACGAATATGGATACCCTTGCATCTGTGTTACCAACTGCAGATCATGGATTTGAGATCTGTCCATATCTTATCACTGCACACTGTACTTATCGAAGCGAGTGCTTGAGATGCGTGCGCAGTTACTACTGGGTTACTCCTTACAATTGTTAACAATTAATTAACAACAATTAGAGTGCTACAGTCATCAATGACAACATCGAGCACTATTAAGACAAAATCAAGCCGACCAACAAAAAGAAGATCCAAAAACGGTGCAATTCCAAAATCCAGAAAGTCAGTCCAAAGTAAAGGGGAATTAAAGAAAAGGTGGTTTGGGCGCAATATGTGGTAGTATGAGTAGTATGTGGGCATCATATACATATTGTATATGATGCCCACATACTACTGGGCTAGTCCTTACATGTTGTATATGATTCCCACAGACTACTGGGCTAGTCTTTACATGTTGTATATGATGCCCACAGACTATTGGGCTAGTCTTTACATGTTGTATATGATGCCCACAGACTATTGGGCTAGTCCTTACATGTTGTATCTGATGCCCACAGACTACTTGGCTAGTACTTACATGTTGTATCTGATGCCCACAGACTACTTGGCTAGTACTTACATGTTGTATCTGATGCCCACAGACTACTTGGCTAGTACTTACATGTTGTATCTGATGCCCACAGACTACTGGGCTAGTCCTTACTTGTTGTACATGATGCCCACACACTACTTGGCTTGTCCTTACATGTTGAATATGATGCCCACATACTACAAGACTAGTACTTACATGTTGTCTGACTGATTGATTGATAGACTAAATGCAAAAAGCTGGTAAAGCTAATGTTAACGTCAGTTTCCTCACTCGAAAGCTATTTCAGTGACGGGCGAACGATTTGAACCCCGCACATACTGATCCGCATATATGTAGTTACATATGTAGTTGAACAACAGTAACAACAGCAAAAAAATATATTTATAACATTCCACATAGCACATAGTATATTAAATTATTCAATAATTGAGCCACATTTATCTTTAGTTTATACATTACGTCTAGATACCGGTCGATATATCTCGATTAATTAAGTTACGGTAGATCGATCAACAAAACGGTAGTGTCCGGCTCAATCCAGTCTCCATTCAGAGAACTACATCCAATCTCCGTACCGGATACAGGAAGCGAGACGGATAGAATACAATAGTATCCGAGGGCAGTAGGTCCGGCCTAATGCAATATATAACAATAGCCCGTCCGTAACTTGACCCCAAACTGACCTCTGAGTCTGCCCGGACATGTAGTGGACGATGCTTCAATAGTGGATTGGAGATTAATCTTTAATCAGTCCCGTTGTGTATATACTGCACTACAAATACTGACCTATAATATATATATATATATATATATATATAATATATATATAATATATATATATATATATATATATATATATATATATATATTATAGGCCAGTATTTGTAGTGCAGTATATAAATATATATATATACATATATTATAGGCCAGTATTTGTAGTGCAGTATATAAATATATATATATATATATATATATATATAACTATATATATTTACGTATACTTATATAATATAATATATATATATATATATATATATATATATATATATAGAAAATAATGTCTTTAATTTATATATATTTATATATATATATATATAATATGTATATATATATATGCATACATGTATATATACCGGTATATATCATAATGCATACTGTATTTACATTATATATATACATATATGTATATATATATATAAATATATACATGTATATATATACTGTATATATATATATATACATGTATATATATATATATATAATATATATATATATATATATATATATATATATATATATATATATATATATATATATAGAAAGAGAGAGTGAAAGAAAGAGCGAGACAGAGTGATAGTGAGAGGGAGAAAGATCGATAGAGAGTGAAAGTTCGAGAGAGAGAGAGAGAGAGAAATTCAGGAAGAGTTTCAAAGAAAGGCTAAGGGTAGGCAGAGAACTAGACGTAGATCAAGTAATCAAGTATTGAACATCGGTTGATCTCAGTAGATCAACGCGATACGATCAAACACTTAAACCTGACACATCTTCATGCCTGCCTAATCCTTCACATGGCTTTCATTCCAGAATTTATGATGAATGGGTCTCCAAACGTATCCCTTGCTGATTCCATCCGAGAAAGTCTTGAAAATATCCACCGAGAACTTCCAGTGTTTCTTACAGATCGACCACATCGAATATGCACCTGAGTTAACGTCAGTTTCACCCTTCTAAAGTGATGTCAGTGACGGACTGGTCCTGGATTTGGTTTTATTCTTCTCGGCCTCAGCGAAGGCAACGAAAGGAGTGTAATTTTCTTGCACTATCTAATCGCTCTTTAACTCCTGGCGATGACTATTAAAGACGCTGGTGGTGGTGGTATTGGCCTGCTGGTGGTTTTACTGGTGGTGATGGTAAAGATGTGGAGTTGGTGGTAGTGGTGATGGTGATGATGATAGTGGTAGCGGTAATGGTGGTGGTGGTAGTGGTGTTGTGTTTGAGCTGCTGGTTTGCTAGTCTTGGTGGTAGTAACGGTGTTGATGGTAGTGGTATGCTGATGGTGTGATAGTGGTGGTAGTGGTGTGGAGGTAGTAATAGTTTAATGGTGGTACTGGTGGTGGTAGTGGTAGTGGTTTGGTAGTGGTGGTGGTGTGATGATGGTGGTGGAAAACCTGGTGGTGTGATTATGGAGGTGATGGCGTGATGATGATTATTGTGGTGGTGGTGGTATTGGTGTGATGGTGGTACTTGTGGTGTGATGCTGGTGGTAGTAGTATGGTGATCGCAATGGTGCGGTGGTGGTAGTGGTGAGGAAGAGGTGGTGAAGTGATGTGTGATGAACGAACGGCAACGCCGATGGCGACGACGATGATAGTAATGATGATGATGATTATTATTGTTAATATGATGATGATAATGATGATGATGTAGATGATGATATGATGTTCCATTTCATGGTACTACTATTTCTAATTCAATTGCAGCGGGACGGGGATCGAGGTATGCAGTATGTCGCACAAATGAAAAAAGTCACACGGCCTATCATCATTCAAAAGACTGGTATAGCTGTGCTAGATTGTCAAAGAGAGAGAGAGAGAGAGAGTGAGTGAGAGAGAGAGAGAAGGAGAGAGAGAGAGAGAGAGAGAGAAATAGATAGATAGATAGAGAAATGGAGAGATAGAGATAGATTGACAGATAAATATAGAGAGGGAGAGAGAAAAAGAGAGAGAGAGTTCTATAGAGAGAGAGAGAGAGAGAGAGAGAGAGAGAGAGAGACAGAGACAGAGACAGAGACAGAGACAGAGAAATAGAGAGATAGAGAGATAGATAGATAGAGAGAGAGAGAGAGAGAGAGACGGAGAGAGATTGAGACCACGGATCTATTGATAAATGATATATGGTATAGAGTGGTGTGTGGAGCCAATGAAGCGAGGAGTCCAGTCATATTTATCTGCGTGAACTCTTGTAGGTCCATGTTTTCCTCTCACCTCGGATGAAACTGAAAATAGGACCATCGCAGGATTTGTGGATTGTGGAAGCGTTGATCCTAGCGAGCTAATAAATGACTAAACAATATCTCATTTAGAACTTAATTTAATACCTTTTTAATCTGTAAATAAGCTTATTATAGTACAGCCTGTATATAACTATCCAACAAGAGCAGCGATTATAAAATCCTTTAGAAGCATTTTAAAATAAAAAGCTGGTAAATCTAATGTTACCGTCAGTTTCTTCACTCGAAAGCTATGTCAGTGACGGGCGAGACCAGTATTGGAAATAATTATCTTACCGACATTGCCATTGGCTCCAGCCAATACAGTTACTTTAAGGAATTTCAAGCCAAAGATCTAAAGATTTTCTATAAATAGCGGCGTATAAACATCATAACGCCATTATACGTAATTATATTTTTTATAAGTGTATAACGTACAGATGTATGACATGTGAAATACCATTTAAGTTTACTTTGGACTGATTAATTGGATTTTGGAATTTGCACCGTTTTGGACCTTCTTTATGCTAGCCGGCTTGATTTTGTCTCAATAGTGCTCGATGTTGTCATTGATGACTGTAGCACTCTAATAGTTGTTATGTTATGTTATGTTATATAATTTGGTAGTTGGTTATTTGCTTATCAGTAGCGTGCTACGTCCAGAGATATAATTCTTTGCAGAGAGTTCGCTGCTTTGATCTCACACTTCGTCTAACGCTGACTATGTCATCACTGGTGGTCTAAACATTCGTGTTGACCAATCACCAGATCAGTCAACTCAGCTGTTCAATAGCTTGCTCAAATCCGCAATGCTGTACACCACGTCAACATTGGCACTCGGATAACCATACCCTAAATCTCTCATCTTCACTCTTAGATCACTTATATCACTATTAGATCACTTAGATCACTTGGATCACATCACAATAGATCTTGTCATCATCACGGACTCTTTGTCAGCGCTTTACCCTGCGAGAGTCGACTCTTTCTTCATCTCTAGTACTCTTCTGCCATCAGAAATGCAGAATCTATAGACACCTGGAACTCATAAAAAACGGCTATTACCCCTTCATGCATGTCATGTAGCCTATAGTGTTGAAAAAAAGTAAACACGCATTATAGTGAAATGATCAACTATGTCGATATCTCTCTTAGTGCACTGCCTACTGGCAGGTCCATGGTACATAACGCCTCCACTCTTCTCTGTCTTCCGCCTTCCTCTTCATTTCCACATATGAGTGGGTCTTTGGGTCTTTAAATCATCTAACATACCTAATCTCGGCATGACCCTGCCTCTTTTTCCTTCCATTCTACCTTCTATAACCTCTTTTAATAGACCTTTACCCCTTAGAATGTGTCCTATCCATCTCTTCTTTCTATTTCTTAATACATTTATCAACTGCCTATCTGTGCCAACTCTCTCCAGGACTTCCTCATTTGTAACCTTTTGAGTCTAGCTAATCCTCTCCATTCTTCTCCAAATCCACATTTCCAATGCCTCCAGTTTCCAAATATCTTCCTTCCTTAAGGTCCATGTTTCACATCCATACAATAGCGTGGTCCAAACCAAAGTTTTCACTATCTTGATCTTTGTGTCTTTCTTTAGACTTTTTGTTAATAGTTCTTTACTACTACCAAAGGCCGCTTTTGCTTGTGCAATCCTACTGCATATTTCCGTCTCACATTTCCCATCATCGGTTATAGTATGACCCAAATATTTGAAACTCCTTACCTGTTTCAATTTCATACCATTTATTGTGATATTACCTTAACCTTTATTATTTGACAATCTCCTAACCTTGGTCTTTTTTATATTAATCTTCATGCCATATCTTAGGGCCGTATCATTCAGCCTATCCATTATCTTCTGCAATCCAATCTCGCTGCCCGCTACCATTCCTCGGTCATCTGCAAATCGTACATCTTGTACAAATTCCCTCCTACTTTTATTTCTTCTTCCAAGTCTTCCATGGCTTCCTCCATCATTGCCTCAGCGTAAATGTTAAACAGCAGCGGCGAAATGCTATAACCTTGTCTTACTCCACGTCCTATTTCACCTTCTTCTGAGTATTCTTGTTGGATTTTGATTACTGCTCTTTGATTCACGTACAAGTTCAAAATTAATCTTCTATCTCTCCAGTAAATTCCTATTCTTTTTAAGATATTCATCTTCGTTATCCAATCAATCCTGTCAAAGGCCTTCTCGAAGTCTACAAAGCATACAAAAACGTCATTTCCATATTCTAAGCTTCTTTCGCAAAGAACCCGCATTATACCTATTGCTTCTCTTGTGCCGCATCCTTTCCTAAAACCAAATTGTGTCTTGCTCAGTATCATCTCTGCTTTCGACTGAATGCGATTATTTACTGTCTTTAATAAGATCTTCGATGCATGAGGTATTAACCTGATTGTTCTGTAATCCGAACATTCCACTGCATTGGTTCTTTTGGGAATTGGAATCATCACTGACTTGGTAAAGTCGTCCGTCTGGCCAAATACCTGTATTGTACACTTCCATACATACCTCCATTAACTTTTTGAGTGTTTCCTTCCAACATTTTCAAGAATTCTGCTGGGATTTCATCTATTCCTGCTGCCATCCCCTTCTTGATACTGTTAATTGCAGAATAAATTTCCTCCTTCAGTAAATCGGGGCCCCTTTTATCGTCTTCTATGATATTTTCTTCTTTTATTATTTATGTCGATATCTATCATTTTTAATACCACATGTCTAAACCGTTAGGCAACTTAGTCCATTTTCCGTATAACCAGTCCAGTGAATGTCCGAGATTTTACTATCAGATCAGCGCAGCTGGGATTCGAACCCACGAGGGTTCAATTTATCTCAGGATCTGCCATTTAAAGCTTCATGACCTTACCCCTACGCTAGACGTTCTAGAACACATGGCGTCATGCACGTCATGTAGGCCTATACATGTAGAATATGTTCAGCATAATTATACAGCTATAAGCTGCAAAGTTGAATTAAAGTACTGCGTACTTGAATTAAAGTACTGCGTACTTGAATTAAACTACGTAGTACTTGAATTAAAGTACGTAGTACTTTCCAGTACTGCGTAATTTAGTCTCCTCGCAGGCCGTGAGTAATTGAGCGTCATAATTACTATGAGTGATCCAAATTTCGAAAGTGTTAATGTTCGTTGCATTTCAGTTAAATACCTATATACCTGTTTGATATTTCTTTCCATCTACATGTTGTCTAGGAATTGGAATCATAGAGAGTATTCCTTTATTCTAATTCGTCTATTGTCTTTTAGAATGTCTTTGTAGCGTAGGGGTATCGTCATGAAGTTGCAAAGTGACAGATCCTGAAGTGAATTGAACTGTCGAAGGTTCGAATCCCAGCCGCTCTGATCTGAGAGTAAAATCTCGGACATTCATGGGACTGGTTGTACGCAAAATGGCCTAAACTGTCTAGCGGTTTAAAAAGGTGGCATTATTAAAAAGTGATATCAACGTAGTTGATCATTTCACACATAAAATAAGGAATTATTCTATATCTTTGATTTCACTATAGATTAAAGCGTGTTACTTTTACTTTACTTTGTAGGATTTGTTCTTCAAGATATAGTCTATAGGATTTACATCGTTAGGTTCCATTTCTTTTCTCTCACTTTTTATCATTGGTTCCATAGTATTCGTTGTTCTCATTAACGGCAGTAACACCCTAATTGCAGTCTTTTGATGTGGTTGCTATTGTTGTCGTCGTAACCGAAAATTTGAGAAAAGTTTTTCCAGCACGATAACAAGTCTACCAATGTTTTTGACTCTATGTAAACAAAGCAATTTCGTAAACAAATCGATGTAATATTAAAATGTTATATTATATAATATAAATCGCCTTATATAATATTCATATAATGTAATTATATTTGTTTACGATTCAAAATAAGAGCTTTAATATCATGCGAGTAAAACATATTAAATAAATTTATTTAACACTATTTTAGTAGTGTTTATTTTTTTGTCGTTGAAGCACAAAAGTATTTGACTTTTTCTGGTATATGGCTATTCTGTTATCCTACTTGAAGAACTGTTAAACCAAAATAACATAATTTAAATCTAATATAGTAGATGTCAGACTTTCTCACTCAGTGATGTTTCTGTTATGTTAAATTATTTAGTATATTTAATTAATATAATTTTCCACATCATTGCTATTTTTACATATAAAATATCACTAATTCAGTAATATTGAAGAACATCAAAAAATTACTATTATTTATTTTACTTTCAGAATTTATGATTTAAGATACCATATTAGATATGATATTCCCCCTGCATTTATGATATGAGATATTAAAGATATGAGATATTGGTCGTAGTTTTATTAATATTGCATGTTATTTAGCTTTTGTTTTTAGTTTCGTTTCATGTTTTAGGAAGTTAAGAAATTTTCTGAGCCGTTATAGGATTCTTATTTAGTACATATATTAAAATTAATAAAAATTGTTAGTAAATATATTCTTAATAAATTTAGCAATCTATTCTTACTAATTTCTTAGTAAATATATATTTTTAAAGTAAATATTAATCATACTAATTAATTAGTACATAATATTAATTAATTAAACTAATAAATATTTTTAGTAAATATATTATCCCAGTGTTGTGTACGGGTCATTTGAAGAATTTGACAAACCGGTGACTGCACGTGTCGTAGAAGGCGACTAAAGCACTAAGATCCATACCAACGTCAGAAAGGGCATTCGATTGGTGAGCGCCTAGGCTCCAGTAGTTGCCATAAAACTTGAACGAATGGATAAACTTCAAAAGTCTTAGGACTGGAGAAAGTCTATTCTTATCTCGACCTTGGTTGAACTGGGATTTGAGGGAAGATGATGATGATGATTCTTAGTAAATAAAGTAAATCTTATGGTCGTACTCAAATGCGAGATAAACCACAGTTTAAACTTCAACAGTGGCATAAACTACAGATTAGTCACTATTTCGTATACAGCTTTGAGTCGCAGTTTAAAGTAAGGCATAGCTGTGCCTCTCTTTTTGGATGTTTACATTGCTAATCCACTGATTTAGAAACTGTGTTCTATTTTTATTTATAACATAAGCTGATTGGTTGAGCATTAGTATACTAATAATAGTAGATTGTCTGAAATATATTCTTAGTTATTAAATATATTAAATTAATATTTATTAGTTTAAAATGTAAATGAAATGTATGGTGTGAAAACTATTCCTTTACTAATTATATATAGTTTAGAAACTATTATAAATAGTTAAACTATTATAAATAGTTAAACTATTATAAATAATTAAACTATTATAAATAGTTTAATAGCAATAGATTAATGAGATGAAAGGTTGCATATAGTATGATTACGATCTTATACACTAATATTTAGTGCACTATTTTTTAATCTGCAGACTTTATAGTCAGTTACCAATTTCTCGTTCCTGCGTATATATGAGATTGTACAATTTGAAATAAATCCATGATAGTCTATGAACTTCGAAATCTGTCATTTAAATCTTATGGGTACATAATCCTCTAGCAAACTCAATTTTCCAGACAAACGTTAATATTTAATTATCGAGATGAATGGATATTCAAATCATCGAGACCATAGTCCTCCATTGCGATCAAGATCTCCTCAACGTGCTAAAGATCATCATGAAGAGTTAGTAGGGCTACTGAGCTCTATATGCAAAGTTGTTTTAAATGGATTTCAAAATTATGTGATATCAAGATTTTCCATAGTCTCAAATACCTGATTGACTGTTGATATGATGTAGGACAGAGAGGATTTGAGACAGTCTATTCGTATCCTCACCCTTGTTGAACTGGGATTCAAGGGAAGATGATGATGATGATGATGTGATATCGAGATTTAACATTATTTTACTTTTTCAGGCTTTTTAAAGTATTTTCTAAGAGTGATTAAAGGACTTGAATTAATCTATCCTTGTTTCAAGTGTTAATTAGTGTTAGTGTTAAGATTTACTTACATTAATAAACCCTATTATATTTGTATTTATGTTTTGCAGTTCATTTGAAATATTTATACTTTTTGTAGTTCTGTATTAACTTATTTCATATTCAGCTGATTGAATTATTTTTTTAGATTAATTTATTTTCTGTTAAACGTATGCTCTAAGTTATAAATTTATGCCTAATGGTAAAGTGTATGAATTGAATTGTATATTAGAGTGGTCAGTGTGATTTTATTTCCAATTTAGTTCAAAGGTGCCAAAATGTTATTTAAATTGTGCTTTTCTGTAGAATACATTTATCTTAAAATTGAAAACTGAAAATTTGTATTTTAATGTTATTTAGAAAGATGTAGTAAAACCTACTAAATATGTTCCACTCATTTTTAAAGAATTCCACGAATCGTAAGATATACAGGACTGTTGAGTAGAAATTTGCAAAATTTGGCTTAATTTCAAAAATAAATATAATGTTGAATAAATCTAAAGCTAAAAAGCTAACGTTAAGATCAGTTTCCTCACTCGAAAGCGATGTCAGTGACGGGCGAGCCCAGGATTTGAACCCCACACATACTGATCGGCGGTCGAGTATCTTAACGACATCATCACTGGCTCCTAAATGTCTAAAATACTCCACTTGGATGTTATTTTTTTACTTATCATTAACAATATTTACTTTAGTGAATTATTTAGATTTATCGCTACATGTCTAGATTTTAAAAGATTTTTTGTTTTATCACTATTTGTCTAGATTCCGCGGTGCAGTGCTGAAGGGAGCCAGGGATCGTGCAGAGCAGACGTTGAAGAATGACGAGAGCAAAGCGGAGATAGAGGCGAGAGAAGCTCAGGAGCGCTACTTCGAGCGGTAGTCAATCAATCAATTAATACTTTGAGGAAATCATTAATCAATTAAATAATTAAGTGGGACTTTGATAGGTGATTGCTGAGCTGGTGACTTGTTTGCATGTTTCTTTGGCAGTGAGTCAGTGGGTGCAGGATTCAAATCCAGAGCTCTCCCAGTCACTGACTTGATATCAAGCAAGAAACTAGCTTTAAACTTGGCGTTGACTTTAATCTATCAATTAATCAGTTAATTAGTGCTTTGTGAGTGTTAATCTATAAATTAAACAATTAAATTGTACTCTTAGAGGTAATTAATAATTTTTCCAGTTATTTATTACTGCTGGGTCAATCTCAGTTAGGCTTTGGCCTAAAGTTAGTTAGGCTTAGGCTATTTTATCTAGAATTACAACCAATACTGTTCTGTATCTTGTTGAAGGAATTGTGTTTTCTGTTAACTTGCTTAGTAATTGCATAATCAGACTGCATACCCCTTAGATTGGTGTTTTAAAGGCACCTTACTTTTTAGTCTGAATTAATGTATGCAAATGCCACTGAACAAAAGCACCTTTTTTACAAGGCAATTCGACCAGTTTTGAAATTTTAACAACTTTAAAAATTGACCAGAACTTTGTAATTGAAGTTAAAATTTAATAAAATTGAAATTGATTTATTTCATTAATTCTATTCTTACTTTTTTATTTCCAGACGTCGCTTAGAGAGGGAGAAGATTTGTCTAGTGGGGGTGGCAGAAGTGTGGGGAGTGGAGCCGAGTCATCCCCCCTCTGATGAGTAAGTGCTTCTTGTATCTTCTTACTTCTGCACGATCCCCCTGCCTAGTATCAGGTAGGTCAGGCCCCCCAGTACAAATATCCCCCCGAGAGAAAGAAAACTATCTGCCATGAGGCACGGTCTTGCTGCAAACAGTACAATACAATACAATACAGTACAATACAGTAAAATACGGTACATTACAGTACAATACAGTACAGTACAGTACATTGCAGTACCATACAGTACAATACAGTACAGTACAATACAGTACAGTACAGTACAACACAGTACAGTACAGTACAATACAATACAATACAATAAAATACAATACAATATTTACAATACAGTACAATACAAAACAATACAATACAGTACTTCAATTTAAGAAGTCATTTTGGTTGCAGGCTATATATTCAAATCAGACTTTTTCCCCATTAAAAGAGATATAATCCCACTACAACAGTTAGCCATACTGAAAAGAAGAGAGCTGAGTGTAATTAAACATTTGAGAACAATAGCAATACAATTATGGTGCTTTAATCCCAGTTTAACTAGGGTCGGGATACGAATGGATCTTCTTCACTCCTCTATGTCCCATACCATATCAAAGTCTCTTCCATTCGTTTTAGAATATTTTGTAGCAATTTCTGGAGCCTAGGCGACCACCAGCCAAATGCCCTTTCTGTCGTCGGTTTGGATCATAGTGCTTTTGTCGCCTTCTACGACACGTGCAGTCACTGGTTGGTCTATTCCTCAAATAACCCGGACACAACACGAGTTCTATGTAGTAAAAATAAAAATAAACTTAAACTTGAAAATTATATTTAATTAAATGCATTTTATCTCTAATTTAGTACACTTTGGTTTATTTGACACTTATTTTCAGTAAGTTACGATTATAAAATTGATCAAACTTTACTAACAAATAGGTATGACTTAATTGTAAACGCCAAATATAAAAAAATTTAATATTGAGATTTTAAGGTACAAATAATTGATTTCTGAATATAATATATTTTCAAACTTGTGCAGTTCTGATCTGGAAACTGAAAATGGAAAGTCCAAAAGGAAAAGACATTCTTCCAGCAACGAAGATCAGAACGACCGAAAACATCGGAAGAAGAAATCAAAGAAGTCGAAGAAGCACAAGAAGAGCTCAAAGTTTGTCAAATTTTTTTGGGAAGTAAATTAATTGTAACCATTGTATATATTTCTATTCTCTTTTTTTCAATTTCGTCGTATTATCATGGAGACTTATGTCACTTTTATATTTTTTGTTACTATAATTATAATTTTAGTGATAGGTTTCAACAGTCTGTACGTCCCACTACATGGCAGCTCAATGCTTATTGCTGTTCTTATTTAAGTTCTCACTGTTCTTATTTAAGTTCCCTAGCGAGTACGATGTGTGTCACTCTTATTTCGCAAACTGAGTTTATGCCACAAGTGTATAAAGAAGAACTAAAAGAATTATTGCAATGAAAGTTGCTAATTTTCTAATTGATTTCTCTAAAATTGGCTAGAAACAATTAGCCATTAAATGCTAGATAGTACTTATACTCGGCTGTGGTTTTTTTAATTGACTACAATCTAATTGCGAGCGTGGAATAATGACTTTTTTCTTATTTGTTAACTAACTATTCAAATTTTCAATTGATTTAAATCATTTGTAAAATATCAATTTTACTGAATGTTGCAAGTTTGATGAGTGTCCGTGACTTTACTCTCTGATATCCTGGAGATAAAGTGTTGTTGTTTTGATGTAATAGGATTATGGAGCTACTAGTGGAATATAATTATAATTATGCCGTTTTGACGATTTAGATAATTTATTTTTGATTAGACTCAGGTAATGGAAGAAGAACCAGTGTACCAACGGACAACAGTTCCGATAGTTTTTTTAATATTATTTTTGTTTGGACACAAAAAGAAGTGCAGATTGGAATTGTCCATGAAGATATTTATATATTTTACATATAAATACTAACTTTATTCTCATATGTTAACTAGCTTATCAAGTATATGTCTAGGTTACATCTGTTGTTGTTGTTGTTTAGACACAAGAAGAAGAAGAAGAAGCAAAGAAAGGATTCCAGTGATAGCGAGTCATCATCATCTGAAGAGGAGGATGAAGTAGAATTGCAGTGGGTGGAGAAAAAGCGTACGTTTTTTTAAAGTGTTAATTTCTAAAAAATGTATAATTAAATTTCCCTAATGTGCAATCGGGGCAATATACATGTATGTTGATAAGGCGTTCTAAATGCAAGTCAGTCCATGCAGGGTTTCAAATCAAGTTCTCCCCCGACAATAACTTCTTTGCTAGACAGGAAACTATACCTTAAGCCCTAACTGTAATCTGTCAAGTTATAGATATATTATACTAGGTGGTTCTATATGAAAAATGATGCAAAAACACTAAGCTATTAGTGAAAATTCAAGTAGTCTTGCTTCATAGGCTACAATCGCTCTAACTATTTTGACCAATATCAGTCTAGACCGCTGTCAATTTCTAATTTTAAAGACTCTCGTAGGATGATTGATTGATTGCTCTATCGATGTAGTCATTAATTAATTGATTGATTGAATTATTAATTAATTGATCTATTGATTATGGACAGAGCCAGTCATAAAAGCTCCTGAGAGAGACACTGAAGTGATTGGTCCTCTGCCTGAAATGAATTCAGAGGTGGACACACTTCAACAGAGTCTAGAGTAAGTGCTATTCTATTTGTTATCATCTAGAGATGATAACAAATAGAAGAGCTCCTGTTTGTTATCATCTCTCCTATTTGTTGTCATCTCTCCTGTTTGTTATCATCTCTCCAATTTGTTATCATCTCTCGTATTTGTTATCATTTTTCCAATTTGTTATCATTTCTCCTATTTGTTATCATCTCTCCTATTTGTTATTATCTCTCCAATTTGTTATCATCTCTCCTATTTGTTATCATCTCTCCTATTTGTTATCATCTCTCCTGTTTGTTATCATTTCTCCTACTTGTTATCATCTCTCCTATTTGTTATCATCTCTCCAATTTGTTATCATTTTTCCAATTTGTTATCATTTCTCCTATTTGTTATCATCTCTCCAATTTGTTATCATCTCTCCTGTTTGTTATCATTTCTCCTACTTGTTATCATCTCTCCTATTTGTTATCATCTCTCCAATTTGTTATCATTTCTCCTGTTTGTTATCATTTCTCCTGTTTGTTATCATCTCTGCTATTTGTTATCATCTCTCCAATTTGTTATCATCTCTTTCTCTCTCTCTTTGGTTTATTTTCATCTCTCTGATTTATGTCATATCTCTCATTTATCATGATCTATCTGATTTATTTTTATCTCTAACTAACTATTTTTTCCCTTAGATTTACTATCATCTCACTGATTTGTTATCGTCTCTCTAAATTATTATTATTGATCTCTGATTTACTCTGATTTATTGCTAGTTCAGTAATTTCTAATCATATATTTTTATTTCTGTCATTTAAAAAATTTATTGCTTGATCCACTTTAATCTGAAGCTATGGTATTGATTTATTAATAATTAATAAATTGGTATCTGTAGATTTGGTGTTGATTGACTGAGTGATTGTTTTCTGCTACTCTGTAATTCATTGATTGTTGATTGGTATTGATTGATTGCTGGTTGTATACTGGTTCAGCTACTGAATTAAGCGACCGATTTGTTTTATTTAAATTTTTAAACAACTGTTTCTATATCAGTGTCATGGTCGGTGACCGGTCTTTGATCTTTCTGTGATTAATCTTATCTTTGCTGTTGATAGCGCTAAAGTTGTAGCAATCTCCGTTACATAAGTAACGGAGATTAACACTGAACTCTCATTAGAATTACTTTTCAGGTGCCCTAGAGGATATTCACTTGCTTTTAATTGACCTGAGCTTTGAACCCAGGCCACATGCTTCCAAGGCGTACACTCTAATCATTGCCTTAATCTCCTCCAGATTGATTGATTTTTGTGTGCAGATTTGATGCCATTAAATAATTGATTGATTGATGGATTGATTGAGGGCTACAGCTATGGTAAGGCTGCGTATAGCAATTAACTGATTGATTGATTGATGGCTACAGCTAGGGTAAGATTTGGTAGTGATGTATCAAATGATTGGTTGATTGATGGCTACAGCTAGGGTAAGATTTGATAGTGATATATCAAATGATTGGTTGATTGATTGATTGATTGATGGCTACAGCTATGGTAAGGCTCTGCTGCCTGGAGAGGGAGCAGCGATGGCGGCGTACATAGCTGAGGGGAAGAGAATTCCTAGGAGAGGTGAGATAGGGCTGACCAGCGATGAGATACAATCCTACGAGGATGTAGGCTACGTCATGAGTGGAAGCAGGTACGTTGTCAGATGTGGAGAACATTGTGTAGAAGAATAGGAGGCAGTTTATAGGAGTAATAGTGAATCAGAGGCTGGAGCCAGTGGCGAAGTCGATAAGATACTCGACCGCGGATCAGTAGATGCGGGTTCAAATCCTGGGCTCGCCCGTCACTGACATCGATTTCGTGTGAGGAAACTGACGTTAACCTTAGCTTTACCAGTTTGGTTTAATAGCACTCCTAAGACTTTAAATTAAACGCAGAGTACGTGTTATTAAAGCCCACTTCAGATTTTATTAATTAAATCTCTAACTTTTATTACCTTTAATTGCTTCTACGTTAATTACTCCCTTAAACAGATGTTTCCGTGTATGGGGGAAGGGGGGGGGGCAGTTTAGTCCCTAAATATCTGTCACTGACTATTTATTTGGGTATTTTTAAAATTTTTGATGAACGATATGCAATGCTCACTTTGTTCTTTTTTGGCAACATTTGGCTCCTGTTTCTTGATCTATTCTTGATAGGTTGTAACAGTGGCATATTAACAATGATGTCATTCAATAAATATAAATCTGAACTAAGAAATAAAAAATTAAGTTTGAAAATGAGAATTAAAATATTTAATATATATTATATATCAAACCTATCCTTTGCCTCAGTTTGAATCAGGATGTATGTACAGAGTTTGTACAAAAGTTGTTCGCTAATTTAAAATTGAGGTTTTGATTCTCGACTAGGTGTTCCTCGTCTGTCTGTTATATGAGTTGGCTAGAAAATAAGCGATGAACGTAACTTAACTTTTAGTGGTTAACCTGTCAACTTTTAACTCAACGACTAACTCTAATTTAAAGGTTATGTTCTAAGTGAGAATGGAAATATAAAAAATGCATGTAGAAATATTAGCTGTTTCCTTTCAGCTAGTTTAAACTATAATTGCTGTCTTTTTAGGGTTGAAGAGAATTTACTTAATAACTGTAATACTTATTACAGCTATTGAGTAAATTCTCTTTATAATTAAAAGAGGCTTGACTGCATTATGTGTTTTATAAGTGGATGGATTGATAGATTGTATGATTGTTTGATTGATTGATTAATTAAATAGCTGCGTGGTTGATTGATATATTGATTTATTTATCAATTGATTGATTGAGAGATTGATTGATTAGTCGAATGACTGATTTGTTGATTGGCATATTGATTGATAGATCTACTGGTTGGTCGAATGATTCTTTGATTGATTGACTGATTAATTGATTGATTGATTGATTTAGACATCGCCGCATGGAGGCAGTACGTCTACGTAAGGAGAACCAGGTGTACAGTGCAGATGAGAAGAGAGCCTTGGCGAGATTTAACCACGAGGAGAGGACCAAGAGAGAGAGCAAGATACTCACTCAGTTCCGTACTCTGGTGCACAAGAAAACACACAAAGATTGAAATCTACTCTTTTAAGAAACTGTTGCTGTCTGTTATGCTATTCTATGACTATATCTTATTGTATGTGCTGTGGGGACATCCCTGACATCATAATTCGGGGATGAGGAAGCGGACGTTAAGCCTTTATTATTATTATTATTATTATTATTATCTGTTGCGGTCTGCTGTGTTATTTTGAGTGTATCGAAATAAACATAGTTCTCTCTTTCATCTCTAAAGGTTTCTGTAATTGTTTTGCGAACGGATAACTTCTTTAATTACGGTAGCATTTGTTTGCCAAACTTTATTACGGAGCTATTGCCCATTCGTCTGGAGTCTTTAAGCGGGAAGGTTCTTATGTTTAGAAGAGTTTCATATTATTATTACCGATCAGTAATGAACTTTCAAAGCTAGAAACTCGAATGCTGAGTTTAACGTCTGTTTCCAGTCTCGAAAAAGTCTCAGTGACAGGGCAAGTATTGAATTTGAGTCCTTCTCCTGTTATTCTGCAGTCGAACGTTTAACCTACCATGCTACTGACTCAGTCTAATGTACTATGCAGAGCATTATGATAGTATTAACATGATACTGTGGTCGTGACGGCTTTATATCGATGCATTATGGTTGTAGTCATATGACTTTTCAGAATTTGTTCAAAATTTTTGGAATTAAAAATATAGATTTGGCATAGATATGTGTCCTTAGACCAATAGTTGACCTGCAATATACACGTATTGCTGGTTTTATATCACCGTCTTTGCATAAATGCTTATAAAATATCCGAGTGCGCAAAATTCATGACAGTAGAAACCTACTATTCAAATATATCCGAGTTCTAACCAGTATACTCCCGTGTTGTTGTGCTCGGGTGTGGTTGGACCACTGCAGAATAGGACAACCGCAAACAATCTACTGCGTGTACGTAAGAGGCGACTAAAGCAGGAGCTGAGGATGGCTAGAGGGGACCCACCTCATCATGAAATATTTCCCCCAGGATTAAATGGTAATTAATCCTTCTAACTATAGGCTACATAGGTTATGGATAAGGCATAGGCTTTGTGAAGGATTAACTTGTTGATCTAAGGAGTGCTCTTGTGGAGCGAGAAAGCAGACTTTGAGTATGAATATTATTATTAATATTAATATTTACAATTATTAATATTAATGAATAATATGCTATATTATTTCCAAGCTATCGGCTACATAAAGATGTGGATAAGACGTAGTCTCATGTAATGATTAACTATTGTAATGGTTAACTCGTTGATCGATGGAGGGCTCTTTATGAAGCGTGAAAGCAGCATATTGTGTAGGAATGTGTACAGTGGACCGCTGACTTAGTCGAACACTAGAGAGATAGAGAGATAGATAGAGAGAGAGAGAGAGAGAGAGAGAGATAGATAGATAGATAGATAGATAGATAGATAGATAGATAGGTAGGTAGGTAGGTAGGTAGATAGGTAGGTAGGTAGAGAGAGAGAGAGATTAGAGTATTCTAAGTACTAACGAATATAGGCTATATGATGAGATAATAATAATAACACACATTATAATGAAACGATCAACTACTTTAATATCTATCACTTTTAATGCCATATGATTAAACCGTTAGGCAATTTGATCCATTTTCATTATAACCAGTCCAGTGAATGTCCGAGATGTTACTCTCGGATCAGCGCGGCTGGGATTCGAACCCGCAAGAGTTCAATTCACTTCAGGATCTGTCATTTAATTAAGGCATTCTAAAGATATTGACATTCCCAAGTTGAGGCGACAATGATGTGGATCTATCGACCTCTTTCAATTCGTTGTAAAAATATAAAAATATATTATTATTATTATTATTATTATTATTCAAATATAAAATCCTCAAACATAATTTTGTCCAGTGTTGTAGCTGTAAATTTTTCCAATTGGGTTGTTAGAGGGGTCGAAGGCTTGATCAGGGCTTTGTCATAGGTGGAGGTTAAATCTGGGAAGTTAGAACTTTAGCAGGGGTTCACAACGGGGGTGATACCTCCCCCCAACCGTCCCAACAAATACAACCCTGAATTTATGCCTAACAGCCTAGGAGCTATAGAGTTCTTGTCTACTTCCTATTGGAGCTCTAGTTTAAGATCGTTACTATGATAAAAGCTTATAAATAACATAGAATATAAAGACAGAGCAGCACGTCTTATAAATATAATAATTTTGATATGATTAGGCCTATAAATATAATAATTTTGATATGATTAGGCCTATAAATATAATAATTTTGATATGATTAGGCCTCTAAATATAATAATTTTGATATGATTAGGCCTATAAATATAATAATTTTGATATCATTAGGCCTATAAATATAATAATTTTGATATCATTAGGCCTATAAATATAATAATTTTGATATCATTAGGCCTATAAATATAATAATTTTGATATCATTAGGCCTATAAATATAATAATTTTGATATCATTAGGCCTATAAATATAACAACTTCACGAACTGAACAGGTTTATGTGATAAATGACAATTGTATATCTCAAATAATTTTCTAACCAGTGATATCACTGCCAATACGATTAGGTCTACGTATCTGGAATCGAAAGTTCATTTGGAGACGACTCACGTTGTCATTATCATCATAATGGTCGTCTCTTGAATACACAGTTTAAATAGTTTAATTAAATAGTTTAACTAGGGTCGGGGCATTGTTTAAATCAAGAGGAACAAAAATTGCGTGGCCAAACTAGTGTAGCTTACAGAAATTTACACCTTTACTAACTATCCATTAACTTTTTTCTCTGTTGTGTGACTCCAAAAAGGTAATTTCCATTAACTTTTAATGTAATTTAATATACTAAACAGTTAATTTTCATTAACTTCTTTCTCTGGCGTGAGCCTCATACAGTCGTACACAATGATTGTTCAATAATCTCCTAGACAAAATTGAGACATGAGCAATAGAAGGCTCTTACCAATTAAGTTTTTTTAACAATTTAGTTATTTCATAAACCTCTTTTCTTTAACTGATTTTCTGGATTTTGGAATTTGAACCGTTTTGTACTTTGTTTTTGCTCACCGGTTTTGCATTCGTCTCAGTTTTGTTCTATGTTGTCATGAATGTCAGTGGCACTCAAATTGTTAAGCTTTCGGCAGAATTTAATTTAAAATAGCGATGTTCGAGTGAATGTTACAGAATGGTTCTATTAACTACATGTACATCCGTAATAGCTGTTCTGTAATCACTACAGAATGGACCAATCGTTAGCCACGTGTGTAGTTTATGAGAAGACAAAAAATGGAGACATTAATGAGATTTCATAAATAATAATAATAATAATACTAATAATAATAATAATTATAACCTCCGACAATTTCTATAATTGCGGTGTCATTGCCGGTGTCCGGTCTTCGAGACCACTTTACAGGTTCCTGGAATGTTATTACTAATCCTTTCCATGATTAACCATATCTTTGCTATTGATAGCGCCAATCGCCATCAATCTCCGATACAAGATTAACCTTCCATAGGCCCAACGGGATATTTATCATTACTTGACCGACCTGGGCTTTGAGCCCAGGCCACTTGTATCCGAGGCGAAACACAATTTATCTCTCCCACGGCATTGTAATGACTCGTTTGATCAATTCAATAGCAATTGCTGAACTTTGTATCCCCAGTCTGGGTGTGTGCTGAAGAGTAGGCCTAGATAGGCTAGAGAGAGAGAGAGAGGGGGGGGGAGAGTATATATATATATATAGAGAGAGAGAGAGAGAGGGAGAGAGAGAGAGAGACAGACAGACAGACAGACAGAGATAGAGAGATAGATACAGATAGATAGAGGGAGATAGACAGAGAGAGTCAGAGAGAAATGGGGAGAGATTGAGATAGAGAGGGAGATAAAGAGAAAGAAAGAGAGAGTTAGCGTTAACTTGGCTGGCTGAGGAATTACTTGAACTTAAAGTTTACCGAGGATGATGTAACTCTTCCACAGTAAGAGCAAGTCGTGACTCGGTGGATTTTTTGCCCCACCTCTCTGGGAAGTGGATCTCTCTCTCTTTCTCTTTCCCTCTCTCTCTCTCTCTCTTGTCTCTATCTCTCTCGCTCTCTTTCCACCTCTCTTAGGGCACTGCCTACTGGCAGATCCATGACATACAATGCCTGAACTTTTTCTATGTCTTCCGTGTTACCTTTTCATGTCCACTTGTGAATGGATCTTTAGTTCAGCTAACATACCTAATCGCGGCCTGCCTCTGCCTCATTTTTCTTCCAATCTACCTCCTTCTAGGACCTCTTTTGATAGCTTTCCCCTCCTTAGAATGTGTAATATATATATATATATATATATATATATATATATATATATATATATATATATAAGGCAGGAGCTGAGGATGGCAAGAGGGGACCCATCTCACCATGAAATATTTTCCCCAGGATTTAATGGTAATTAATTCACCTAACTGAGGAAGGCAACGGGAAACCACCTCAGAAGCCATATTTTTCCCAAGCTATAGGCTACATAAGGTATGGATAAGGCATAGACTTTGTGAAGGGATTAACTTGTTGATCTAAGGAGTGCTTTTATGGAGCGAGAAATCAGACTTTGAGTATGAATATGTACCTTGAACCTGACACTTGGAAGTACAATGAATATATATATATATATATATATATATATATATATATATATATATATATATATAGATAGATAGATAGATAGATATATACACGTACATATATATACACGTATATTGCACTCCATAAACATTTTTCTTAAATCACGCCACAGCCGGAGGACAGGTGAATGTAAACAGTACTGTTATATTCTGGGGTCTTAACTTTCAGTAGACCAGCTAATAGGCATAATAATACAATAAAATGTAATGACCAGAACGAAAGGAAATCTTAAGACTAACTGTACTGTTGTTATAATAATGTGTTAAAGTATTTAATTATATTAGTATACATTGTAGATAACTACCAAAAGAAAGGACAATTACCAATCAAAAACCTACCAGTAATGAGGGATACTTAATTTTATTCGTAAATTGCTAAACTATAATATTACCTATTCGTATCATATTACTAATGATTATTAGTGAGGAATTTATTTTAATTTTCTAATCTAAATTTACCAACCCGTAAGTGAATATATGACTGTCACTGGAGTCTATAGAATGCCTGTTTGATTATTCGTCTGAGTCAAGAATAATTTTGGTGACTACATGTGGATTCATAGTTATCTCATATTTATGTTGATCTGCTTGAGAGTTATGCTAATCGTTGTTTGTCTTATCGTTAGCTCTTATGAAACGTAATAATAAAGTACTCAGTAAAATGTAACCCGGTAAACTTAATTAAAATCAATTTTCGGACATTTCTAAATCTATATCATTACGGCTGTTCTGCACCTTGCTTGGACTGCCATGCTTTAATGTTACTGCACTGAGCCGTACGTTCCAAGAACTTCTGTAGGAGGAAACGTGTAGGTCGTGCTCTGTTGTCTATATCAGGTAAGGAATAGGCCTATTATATTATATATTATATACTGTGCTTGTTAAGGATATATATTCATTCTTGTTAGTTAATTTTGTAGGCCTGTTTCTATTAGTGTTTTGAATGAGTCTTAAACAAGCTGTAATTTGCTTTCTGACTCAAAACTTTTATGGTATGTTATGCTGTAAGTATTTGTCTCTACTGTATTGTAATAGCGCAAGTTCTGTTGCTTTTAGACAGTAAACAGAATGTCGTAATGGCGTAGTGTTAACGTCATGAAGATTGAAATGGCAGATCCGGAGGTGAATTGAACCCTCGTGGATTCGAATCCCGTCCGCGCTGATCTGAGTGTAAAATCTCGGGACATTCACTGGACTGATTATATGGAAAATGATATAAATTACAGAACGGTTTAAACAAGTTGCATTAAAAAGTGATAGATATCAACCGAGTTGATGGTTATTTGAGATTTCATGAGTAGACTATCTAACATGTGATACAATATGTGATTCCAATTCTGAGGTAATTTAAGCTTTCAGGGCAATATTATATAACATGTCCATATGTGTTTCTGATATGCCCCGTCGTTGATGATCATTCGCATAAATTTTTGTTTTGTAATAAAATTATTTACAATATTTTGCATTGGTAATTTTAATTTTATATTTGACTTATATTTTCCCCAAATATTGATTTTGTTACTTTTAATCGAGTCTGAAAAATTCGCGAGAAGGAGTAATTTGTTTATATAATGTGTTGAAAAATAATCATGGGTCTTCCATCGATGATTCTTTTTTATAATTAGCCCATATTTATTTTATGTAATATTTTATTTAACAATAAAATGTAATATCTTTCAAATCGCAATACCATTTATCTATAGCACGATGCGAATGGCGGAAGGTCTTCACATTACCAGTGCTTAAAAGATATTATTTTCGTTATATTTCCACAGTTAAGCGCTATGCTGACACACACTGATTTACATAATTTCAAAAAACACACATAATTTCCAGTTCCTGTCGGTTAAAGTGGGGGGACGCAGGGGAACTACATTCCCCTAGCTTGCATTTTTTTCTGAGGTGTGTTCCCTGCTAGGGGCCCGGACTAGATACTAAGAGGTCTGGAAATACGTTACTGGGGGCCCGAAAAATTCTGAGCGTTCTCCTAGCTCTCAATTCCCACTTTAACCACTGTGACCGGGTACTTAGTCAACTTCTTTCTTTGTTTACTGGGGTTGTCAGCTCGATAGGGTACTTCAGTGCCCTCTCTGATGGCCGTAGTGAGCAAATGTTTTTTCTTTTTGATGCTACATAACTTGATCACACTTTTGAGTTGTTGAGTTGTCTACTTTAACTATTCTTTGTCGGTGTTTGAAGACTTTTAAATAGACACATGTATTACTACTACTTGTTGTTTATTTTGTGTTGGATAGTGGATTGTAACTGGGATAGAAATGAGGAGATCTCCAGCTGTAACTCTCTTGAGAGATGATGCGCTGATGATGCATATGCATCAATATAACCACATCATCATATCCAAGCTTCTGTTGTTGTTGCTCATATGTTGCTGTGTTAACGGAGAATCCACTACTTCAATAGCATCTACATTAACAAACGACTCAACGAGAACTCTAGGAAATGAGAGTTCTCAGAATATCACCGGATTTCAAATCACAATTGAAATTTCTTCAAAATTTCTAACAACTCTGTCTAACGACAGATCTTCTAATAGCAATGAGACAGCGCTAGATAGTGAAAGTTGGTCAACAAGTGAAAGTGTTACTACGACTGCAAGTATTGGCGGGATTAATGACTCTAGCGCTGTCACGGAAGATAATTTCCAGTTCCTGTCGGATCATAGACTGAGCACGAGCGAAGAGGAAGCGTCGGAGCTTCTAACGTCAAAGCTGCAGATGACGACAAGTCCAGGAATGATAAGTCCAGAGACGATAAGTCCAGATATGACTTCGGAAGAAAACACGACGAGTGAACTATATTTAACTGTGGAAAATATCCCGTCGCTTTCTCCGACAACTGAAGACATTTCTCAATCAGGTATAACGGTTGAAGACAAGAAGTCAACAGTTTCGCTGTTTTCTGATAGTCCAGAAGTAGTAACAACACGGACTACTGAGCCAAACTCTGTTAGTTTAGGCATCTTAACGGAATACACTACCCACATGACCACAAGTGAACAACCTTTGATATCTTTTGTATCAACTGATACGGTTCGAATTGAACGGAAAACATCAGGAATTGTCTCTGAAACCATAGCAACAGATGCCTTTCAACCATCAATGGAAACTCAAGAGAATTTTAGTTCAGTCAGTGGCGCTATGGTCGACCAGACAATGACGTACATCGTCACAGAACAATCTACGGAGTCAGATTTGAGGGATTCTACAAATCCTACAGCTGTAGACATGGAAAGAAGTTCTCGTTTTTCTACAGAAGGAGAAATAACGCAATCTAGCAGCTTGTCAGCTGAATACAACGAAACGATGGAACCTACAGCTGCTGCTACCAACGAAAGTATTTTCACTCGTTCCGTGACCTCAGCCAGTTCAGAACAACTCAAAAAAACGGACTCTTTAAAGTCTAAAGATGACATATCAGCTGATACTAGAGACTATACATTGGTTTCTGGAACGAGTGAAGAGAATTTAGAGATAAGAACGACCAAGAGCCAGGATGAATTAACAGTGTCAAAAACCTTGTCTCTCACAGGTGCTGCTTCATCAACGAAATATTCAACGGAGAATACTACTGATGAGGAAATAGAACCAAGCACTCACTCTGCGTCAATTGAGATGGTAACAGAGTCCATCACACTGGCTGATTCAAAAGATTTCCTGACATTAACTAATGAAATTAATTCATCAACTTTTAATACCGTTCAGCTCAAGTATGATACAACATCCAGTGTCGTTATATCGACAGCAGTGCGTACCACAGGCGATACGACACCTGTGTCTACCACAGGTGATACGACACCAGTGTCTATCACAGGTGATACGACACCAGTGTCTATCACAGGTGATACGACACCAATGTTTGCCACAGGTGGTACGACACCCGTTGATTTTCATCACGGCGCTGACATTTCTACGAAGACCAAGGCGTTTTTTCAAACGACACCAGTTTCTGGATTTACAATTTCATACCTATCACAGAGCAGAGTTGATACCTCGCAGGAAACCACAGGCACCGCTTTAGCACAAACAAGCACTCAAACCGATAGCACAGTTTTAGCACAAACAGTCACTCAAACCAATGTAGCCACGTCAGATGCTGTGGATGATCACGTGACTTCATTAGGAACATCTGACGCTTCCACCGAACTACAAACAGATGAGAAATTTATCTCCGAAAGGAATCCGACCATCGAATCTTCTGAGAGTCATCTAAGTACAGGGTTGTCAGGTAGGTTGGAGTCTGAGGCTGTTTCATTAACTAGTGGTAGTGTGACACCAGAGCTTGGCGGTAACACGGAAGACTTCAGTTTTGGTACTGCAAGAAATACCAGTGAAATAGAAACGGGTTCATCTGTCACATCTCAGCAATCCACAGAGACACTTGAATATCAGAGCCCTACTTTTGAAAATCTCTCTACAGAAACCAATTTTAAATTTAATTTGACTTCACTCGCATCCGAATCCTTCCATCAAACTGGAACCACTTTATTAGGTTCCTCATCAGAATCATCGTCATCGTTTTCTCTATCATCATCATCATCATCATCGTCATCATCATCATCATCGTCATCATCATCATCATCGTCATCCAGCAATACCGTTGAAGAAACAACGAATGATCAGCTGCTTACGTCTGAACAAATTTCAAAAGACTATATTTCTACAAAGCTAACCATAGAAAGTGGAATAGAGTCAACATTGATGCGTGAGACCAAATCTGTAACAGAGTCAATAGTGATGACCGAGTCAACAGTTATGTCAGTGCCATCTTTGATGACTGAATCAACGATGAGGGAAGAGTCAACGGTGAGAGAGGAGTCAACGATGAGGGATGAGTCAACGATGAGAGAGGAGTCAACGATGAGGGAGGAGTCAACAATGAGGGAGGAGTCAACGATGAGGGAGGAGTCAACGATGAAGGAGGGGTCAACGATGAGAGAGGAGTCAACGATGGTGTTTGATTTAACTTCATCCAACGAATCGCCATCTATGACAGAGCAAATCACGATAAATGAGAAAGTGTCAGCATGGTTGACTGAGTCAATCGTTACGAATGAGTCAATAATTAGTCTCGACCGAGTATCTCATAATTACTATTCAAGTATCACATCATTACCTGATACTTTATTTTCTGAAGCGATATCGTCCGTGATTTTAGAAACAGAATCTCAGTTAATCTCCGAATCAACGTCTCCCGTAGTCTCTGAAACAATATCTCCTCTAATCTCTGATACAATATCTCCATTAATCTCAGAATCAATAATTCCCTTAATATCTGAAACAACATCTCCCTTTATCTCTGAAACAGAATCTCCAATAATATCGACATCAAGCACTTCTACCATCGGCGAAACTATTTCTGTAAAAATAACGGAAACAAAATTTCCTGCAATTTCTGAAACCATATCTGCTGATAGACTCGAACCAATCTCATCTCTTTTCTCTAGCTCTGTTCCTCTCGGGTTGTCTGAAGCAGAGTCTCATGCAAAATCTGAAGCAACTCGTGCAATCTATGATATAACATCTCCCATAACTCATGAGATAACATCTCTAGTTATTTCTGAAATAACAACTCCCTCGATTCGTGAAATAATAACTCCTGCACTTCATCAAATAACATCTCCAGCTATTTCTGAAATAACAGCTGCTTCAGTTCATGAAATAACTACTTCTTCAATTCATGAAATAACTATTCCGTCAATTCATGAAATAACTACTCCTTCAATTCAAGAAATAACATCTCCTTCAATTCAAGAAATAACATCTCCTTCAATTCATGAAATAACATCTCCTTCAATTCAAGAAATAACATCTTCAATTCATGAAATAACTACTCCTTCAATTCATGAAATAACATCTCCATCAATTCATGAAATAACATCTCCTTCAATTCAAGAAATAACATCTCCTTCAATTCATGAAATAACATCTCCTTCAATTCAAGAAATAACATCTTCAATTCATGAAATAACTACTCCTTCAATTCATGAAATAACATCTCCTTCAATTCATGAAATAACTTCTCCTTCAATTCAAGAAATAACATCTTCAATTCATGAAATAACTACTCCTTCAATTCATGAAATAACATCTCCTTCAATTCATGAAATAACATCTTCAATTCATGAAATAACTACTCCTTCAATTCTTAAAGTAACATCTTCAATTCATGAAATAACTACTCCTTCAATTCATGAAATAACTACTCCTACAATTCATAAAATAACATCTCCTTCAATTCAAGAAATAACATCTTCAATTCATGAAATAACTACTCCTTCAATTCATGAAATAACATCTCCTTCAATTCATGAAATAACTTCTCCTTCAATTCAAGAAATAACATCTTCAATTCATGAAATAACTACTCCTTCAATTCATGAAATAACATCTCCTTCAATTCATGAAATAACATCTCCTTCAATTCAAGAAATAACATCTCCTTCAATTCTAAAAATAACATCTTCAATTCATGAAATAACTACTCCTTTAATTCATGAAATAACTACTCCTACAATTCATGAAATAACATCTCCTTCAATTCAAGAAATAACTACTTCAATTCATGAGATAACTACTTCAATTTATGAAATAACTACTCCTTCAATTCATGAAATAACATCTCCTTCAATTCATGAAATAACATCTCCTTCAATTCAAGAAACAACATCTCCTTCAATTCAAGAAGTAACATCTTCAATTCATGAAATAACTACTCCTTTATTTCATGAAATAACTACTACTTCAATTCATGAAATAACATCTCCTTCAATTCAAGAAATAACATCTCCTTCAATTCAAGAAATAACATCTCCTTCAATTCAAGAAATAACATCTTCAATTCATGAAATATCATCTCCTTCAATTCATGAAATAACATCTCCTTCAATTCAAGAAATAACTACTTCAATTCATGAGATAACTACTTCAATTCATGAAGCAACTACTCCCATAATTCATGAAACTACATCTCTTTCAATTCAAGAAATAACATCTCCTTCAATTCAAGAAATAACATCTCCTTCAATTCAAGAAACAACATCTCCTTCAATTCAAGAAGTAACATCTTCAATTCATGAAATAACTACTCTTTCAATTCATGAAATAACATCTCCTTCAATTCAAGAAATAACATCTCCTTCAATTCATGAAATAACATCTCCTTCAATTCAAGAAATAACATCTCCTTCAATTCTAAAAATAACATCTTCAATTCATGAAATAACTACTCCTTTAATTCATGAAATAACTACTCCTACAATTCATGAAATAACATCTCCTTCAATTCAAGAAATAACTACTTCAATTCATGAGATAACTACTTCAATTTATGAAATAACTACTCCTTCAATTCATGAAATAACATCTCCTTCAATTCATGAAATAACATCTCCTTCAATTCAAGAAGACACAAACAGTAACTTCAATTCATGAAATAACTACTCCTTTATTTCATGAAATAACTACTACTTCAATTCATGAAATAACATCTCCTTCAATTCAAGAAATAACATCTCCTTCAATTCAAGAAATAACATCTCCTTCAATTCAAGAAATAACATCTTCAATTCATGAAATATCATCTCCTTCAATTCATGAAATAACATCTCCTTCAATTCAAGAAATAACTACTTCAATTCATGAGATAACTACTTCAATTCATGAAGCAACTACTCCCTTAATTCATGAAACTACATCTCTTTCAATTCAAGAAATAGCATCTCCTTCAATTCAAGAAATAACATCTCCTTCAATTCAAGAAACAACATCTCCTTCAATTCAAGAAGTAACATCTTCAATTCATGAAATAACTACTCTTTCAATTCATGAAATAACATCTCCTTCAATTCAAGAAATAACATCTCCTTCTGAAGAAATAACATCTTCAATTCATGAAATAACATCTCCTTCAATTCATGAAATAACATCTCCTTCATTCAAGAAATAAATACTTCAATTCATGAATAACTACTTCAATTCATGAAATAACTACTCCTTTAATTCATGAAATAACATCTCCTTCATTCAGATTCAACATCTCCTTCAATTCAAGAAATAAACTTCAATTCATGAGATTCATGATAATAATTCATGACTTCAATTCATGAAATAACATCTCCCTCAATTCATGAAATAACATCTCCTTCAATTCATGAAATAACATCTCCTTCAATTCAAGAAATAAATACTTCAATTTATGAAATCATTACTCCTTCAATTCATGAAATAACTACTCCTTCAATTCATGAAATAACATCTCCTTCAATTCTAGAAATAACATCTTTAATTCATGAAATAACTACTCCTTCAATTCATGAAATAACTACTTCAATTCAAGAAATAACATCTCCTTCAATTCAAGAAATAACATCTCCCTCAATTCATGAAATAACATCTCCTTCAATTCAAGAAATAACATCTCCTTCAATTCATGAAATAACATCTCCTTCAATTGAAGAAATAACATCTTCAATTCATGAAATAACATCTCCTTCAATTCATGAAATAACATCTCCTTCAATTCAAGAAATAACTACTTCAATTCATGAGATAACTACTTCAATTCATGAAATAACTACTCCTTCAATTCATGAAATAACATCTTCTTCAATTCATGAAATAACATCTCCTTCAATTCATGAAATAACATCTCCTTCAATTCAAGAAACAACATCTCCTTCAATTCAAGAAGTAACATCTTCAATTCATGAAATAACTACTCCTTCATTTCATGAAATAACTACTACTTCAATTCATGAAATAACATCTCCTTCAATTCAAGAAATAACATCTTCTTCAATTCAAGAAATAACATCTCCTTCAATTCAAGAAATAACATCTTCAATTCATGAAATAACAACTCCTTCAATTAATGAAATAACATCTCGTTCAATTCAAGAAATAACTACTTCAATTCATGAGATAACTACTTCAATTCATGAAATAACTACTCCTTCAATTCATGAAATAACATCTCCTTCAATTCATGAAATAACATCTCCTTCAATTCAAAAAACAACATCTCCTTCAATTCAAGAAGTAACATCTTCAATTCATGAAATAACTACTCTTTCAATTCATGAAATAACTACTCCTTCAATTCAAGAAATAGCATCTCCTTCAATTCTAGAAATAACATCTTCAATTCGTGAAATAACTACTCCTTTAATTCATGAAATAACATCTCCTTCAATTCTAGAAATAACATCTTCAATTCGTGAAATAACTACTCCTTTAATTCATGAAATAACATCTCCTTCAATTCAAGACATAACATCTCCTTCATTTCAAGAAATAACTACTTCAATTCATGAAATAACATCTCCTTCAATTCATGAAATAACTACTCCTTCAGTTCATGAAGTAACTACTCCTTCAATTCATGAAACAACAACTCAGATGATAGCAGATTCAACAACATCAGGAATGTCTGATTCAATATATCTCTACTCTACCAATAAATCTTATACGAGTGAAGAGCTCACCAGTAAGAGTTGGAATGCCACAGATCTACCACACACACTCTTATCAAGAGAGAGCAGTCCAGCTGAAACAACGTCTGATAGATCACAGTCTATCAGGAGCGTTTCCGGTGCACCTTCCACTAAAGAGACCTCACCCATATCTTCAATAGCTGTTGATATCTTTTCTAACACGTCCACCAGTGAAATAGAAACGGGTTCATCTGTCACATCTCAGCAATCCACAGAGACACTTGAATATCAGAGCCCTACTTTTGAAAATCTCTCTACAGAAACCAATTTTAAATTTAATTTGACTTCACTCGCATCCGAATCCTTCCATCAAACTGGAACCACTTTATTAGGTTCCTCATCAGAATCATCGTCATCGTTTTCTCTATCATCATCATCATCATCATCATCATCATCGTCATCATCATCATCATCCAGCAATACCGTTGAAGAAACAACGAATGATCAGCTGCTTACGTCTGAACAAATTTCAAAAGACTATATTTCTACAAAGCTAACCATAGAAAGTGGAATAGAGTCAACATTGATGCGTGAGACCAAATCTGTAACAGAGTCAATAGTGATGACCGAGTCAACAGTTATGTCAGTGCCATCTTTGATGACTGAATCAACGATGAGGGAAGAGTCAACGGTGAGAGAGGAGTCAACGATGAGGGATGAGTCAACGATGAGAGAGGAGTCAACGATGAGGGATGAGTCAACGATGAGAGAGGAGTCAACGATGAGGGAGGAGTCAACGATGAGGGATGAGTCAACGATGTGGGAGGAGTCAACAATGAGGGAGGAATCTCATGACACCAAAGCAGCAATGACACTTAATAATGTCACAAACGTCACGTCTATTACAGCTGTCTCACGCGGGGTGGTCACAGAGGCTTCTGTCACACTTCTGCGCGACAACAGAAGCTCTAGTCACTCGTCACTGACGGCGACAGTTGTCGCTGGCTCAACTGTCACAACAGAACGTGTGACAAGCAGTTCAATTGCTACGATATTTGTCGTTAGTTTTCGCATTCTCGACAGACCTTTCACCTCAGATCTGGAACAGACTGACAGTCTGAGCTACAGAGAACTATCTCTGATCATCATAAACTTCGTAAGATTCTCCTTTTCTTTTTTTCTTTTCTTTTGATAGAAACTAGTAACGTTTATTTGTTCATCACAGCACAGATTATACAAGCAAAAGGAACGTGCATGTAGTTAGATAAACAAATAACAATACAAAAGAGGCTACCATAAAAGAGCCATAGCTCTGTTCCTTTCTAGCCAAAATTTACTTTAAATTTTAGCTTAGTTGGTAGAACGTCGGTAAATGTTTCTCGAGAACCAGTGGGTGCATGATTTAAATTCTGGTCCTTTGCTCTAGCCTGTTACTTTATCATTACGTATTATATACTTCGAAATTGACCGTCTGGTTTAATGAATATAAATTATCTTTGTTCAAACCCAAAACATTCTTCTATAATTCTAAAGTACTCAAGATGATATCTATGATGTGCTATTGAAGCCATGGAGTCATGACAGGCATTAATTTATTGGATGATTATGTGGATCGAATATTATGATATTTTCAGGAAACACTAGGCATGTTCCAGGACTGTACACTAGAATTACTATCGCGAATACAACTAAAACTTATTACAGATATATATATATATATATATATACACACACACACACACACACACATATATATATATATATATATATATATATATATATGAGCTGGAATGAGAGGATTAGTATTTATTGTATCACAATAAATGGTATGAAATTGGAACAGGTAAGGAGTTTCAAATATTTGGGTCATACTATAACCGATGATGGGAAATGTGAGACAGAAATATGCAGTAGGATTGCACAAGCAAAAAGCGGCCTTTGACAGTAGAAAAGAACCATTAACAAAAAGTCTAAAGAAGGACACAAAGATAAAGATAGTGAAAACTTTGGTTTAGACCACGCTATTATATGGATGTGAAACATGGACCTTAAGAAAGGAAGACATTAGGAAACTGGATGCATTGGAAATGTGGATTTGAAGAAGAATGGAGAGGATTAGCTGGACTCAAAAGGTTACAAATGAGGAAGTCCTGGAGAGAGTTGGCACAGATAGACAGTTGATAGATGTATTAAGAAATAGAAGAAGAGATGGATATGACACATTCTAAGGGGGGAAGGTCTATTAAAAGAGGTCATAGAAGGTAGAATGGAGGAAAAAAGAGGCAGGGGCAGGCCGAGATTAGGTATGTTTCATGATTTAAAGACCCACTCATATGTGGAAATGAAGAGGAAGGCGGAAGACAGAGAAGAGTGGAGGCGTTATGTACCATGGACCAGCCAGTAGGCAGTGCACTAAGAGAGAAGATATATATATATAATAGAAGGAAAAAGATTCAAGTCAAAACTGCATCCATTTGCTAAGACTCTTAATAAACGTCATTCGTTGACGACCCTTGCATCTTTTTCCTTCTATTATATACATATATATATATATATATATATATATATACGCATATATATATATATATATATATATATATATATATATATGAAACAACTGAAATAACTGAAACAAAGATGATCAGAGCAACAATAAACAGAGACATATGGAGGAATATGACCATGACCGCCGAGGCTTGGAACAGGCACGGCACTTAGAGAAGAAGCTATATATATATATATATATATATATATATATATATATATATATATATATATATATATATATATATATATATTTATATATACATGTATATATATTATATATATATATAATATATATATATAAATCCCGTGTTGTGCTCGTTGTGGTTGGACCACTGCAGACTGCAGGGCAACCGCAAACAATCTGCTGCGTGTACGTAAGAGGCGACTAAAGGCAGGAGCAGAGGATGGCAAGAGAGGACCCACCTCACCATGAAATATCCCCCCCAGGATTAAATGGTAATTAATCCATCTAACTGAGGAAGGCAACAGGAAACCACCTCAGAAGCCTTACTTTTCCCAAGCTATAGTCTACATAAGGTATGGATAAGGCATAGACTTTGTGAAGGGATTGGCTTGTTGATCTATGGAGTGTACTTACAGAGCGAGAAAGCAGACTTTGAGTATATATATGTACCTTGTACCTGCCACTTGGCAGTGCACTGAAGAGAATATATATATATATATATATATATATATATATATATACGCACATGTATATATACATGTATATCTTCTTCTCTAAGTGCCGTGCCTGTTCCAAGGCAGTCATGGTCATATTCCTCCATATGTCTCTGTTCATTGTTGCTCTGATCATCTCTGTTTCAGTTAACTTTCAGTTTTGTTTTAGTTGCATCCATTTGCTAAGACTCTTAATAAACGTCATTCGTTGTCGACCCTTGCATCTTTTTCCTTATATTATTCCTGTCACTACGGTATTTTCAACTATTTTGTTCCGCATAATGTGTCCAAAAAATGTCATCTGTTGTCGTCTTATTCGGTTCAAAAGGTCACGACAAGTTGACATTCTTTATAGAACATCTTCATTTTCTTATACATGTATATATATATATATACATGTATATATATATATATATATATATATATATATATATATACAGTGTTCTAGAGTCTAGTTGCAGGCCTAAGTTACATATTCCTACTTATATGCTGCTTAAGAATTTGTACTTTGACCTGCCACGAAGGAGTTGAATGTGGAACTAAGGATTTACAAATAATTCCCACTCCCTGTTCATATATAGTCAATACTGCATAACATAACGGTGCTTATTTGTAGCTACTGCATTTTATATTTAGGCTTGATATACCTAAATGACCATATTTTATTACATTTAAAAGACATATCCTGGTATATTTTAACAATACCTATGTATAACGCTCTACAGGATCTTGTTAGAAGCCACCAATTATTATTATACTAAATTATTACTATACTAAATTATTATTATACTAAATTATTATTATACTAAATTATTATTATACTAAATTATTATTATTATCAAAGTATAGATTATAAAATTTAAAAGCTACAATTTGAAATGCTGCACTTGAGCTCGTAGATTTTTTAACTTTACTTGCACTAATAATCCTACCTGCAGATCACGACTGATGCGATGATGAAGAATTTAAATCTGAGAAAAGTTCACCGAATCATATTTAGGTTGGTTTCATTTCTGGTTTTAAATTGAATTTACTCAGATCTACAATAAATATCATCGGTTTTATATAAGGCTTTTACCCCGAGTTAATGTTTTTTGCTATTATTTATAATCTCCGACTAATTCAACAACTACTGGAAAAGTCAGAAAAATGCTTCTAGATAATTATTTTTAAAAATAACAACAAGACGTTAAGTGTCGTCATAATATGTTAAAAGCTATATTTTTTTGTTATATAAACTTGTAAAGGTATGACCAATTTGCTGGAGTGATCGAAGCTTGTGAGCGAATGAGACAGATGTTTGTCTGCGCAAATATGTCGTATATTGCTTAATCACCACAGTTGATTAGATAAGTGCAGTTCTGATTTAACAGTGGCTAATTTGGGCATTTACAGAGGTAGATAATAAGTAAGTCATCACTCAATAACAGTTACTTTGTAGAAATAGTCAAATTAAATCTGAAATAATAACTTTTAAATCTAAAATAACTCGGCTGGAAATTTAAATTTCTCTAACTGAAATGATTGTAAATTGTGGGGACGTCCCTGACATCATCCTTGGATGAGGAAACGGACGCTAAACCTTATAATAATAATATTAATAATAGTAATTATTATTA
Source organism: Enchytraeus crypticus (assembly GCA_905160935.1). Lineage (NCBI taxonomy): Eukaryota > Metazoa > Annelida > Clitellata > Enchytraeida > Enchytraeidae > Enchytraeus > Enchytraeus crypticus. The sequence continues at coordinate 1,659,104 of CAJHZI010000811.1, read as the reverse complement.
TTATTATCATTAATATTATTAAATGTAAATTTTATGAATCTCTCGGGAATAGCGAATTATATATTACACCTCGATGCCATGTTTAAAAGAAAATAATTTTAACTACTGAGCCACAACTTCTGCAATTCTATATGTTTAAATCTCAGACAGGGGAGCATCAGAGTGAGCATGGAGCTGGAATTCGAAGGTCAAAGGTTAATGGAAGTAGTAATGGAAAGTCTTAGAAAGATTCTTGAGAGGTTTCCATTTACTGTGGAAAAAGCCAGCATTCTGGTGGATCGTATGTAATTCTGCGCTGATATCTTTTATTTTATCATTTGATAATCTCAAAAGTTTCAATTTTATCATCATAGTGTTAGTATTAGTGTTAGTGCTGATGTTTGTGTTAGTGTTAGTGTTAGTATTAGTGTTAGCATATGAACAACATTATGGTGCATACACTAATGTATTACTTACATTTTTCACTTTAAATTTTGGCTGAAGCAGTAGCTTCTTTGAATGCTGTTCGACTACGGATAAGTGGGTTCAGGGTTCAACTTTAGTGGCCTTCGACATAATGGTCATCGACATAATGTGGATCAGAAAACTGACGTCAAACTTGGCTTTTACTTACGAATATTTCTTAGCAACTCAATTGATTGGGTAGGTTTCCAAATAGAACAGTTTATGAGGGCGAGACTGGGCTAAAATCCTGGGCTCTACCGTCACTGATGACTTTTGAAAAGATGAAACTGACGCTAACATATCGGGTGTTTATCTCTCTCAGAATTGCAGGACGCTCAAGATAACCCTAATGGCTACTCTGGCATCGTTGTCATCAGCAGTGTTATCATGGTTGGAATTGCCGGGGTGTCTCTTGTTCTCATCGGAATCAATCTTCAGAAATCTCACAAGAAGCGCCCTCTGCTAGCGTCTCCGTGGTTGAATGAGAGGCGCCGCCCACTTCTAAATCAAACTTCAACCAAGTCACCGGATGTCCGGTTTTATAACAGTGGTAGGGTTCCAGGACCTACAGGAAATCCGTATGTTGTGGATAAGTATTCAAGGTCAGAATTGAGGCTTGCTTGTAACAGAGCCTATATCGAAGGAAGAAGACTTTGGTTGAACCACCGAACCGTTCCATGGACTGATAGTGCTTCAGCTGATAGAGATGTGGTATGTGATAATACATTTAACATAACAATGATGAAATGATTCTTAGCTAAATAAATAACTTGCTTAGCGTAAAATGCGAGTTCTCCTTATTTCACTTATCAATAGAGATAACAATATGTATATCAATGATATCTCTTTCTCTCTTAGTGCATTGCCTACTGGCAGGTCCATGGTATAAAACGCCTCCACTCTTCTCTGTATCAATGATATATACTATGATATATTATATATATAAATGAAATTTACTATGATTTATCAACGAAGAGAATACTGGGAAAACAATAATCTTGTGTTTAAGATTATTTACAAATTTATTACATTATCCGTTTGTTACAGGAAATTTTGCAATGGCCTCTGTATTGTTGATTAATATCTTTAACTTCATCTATTGATTAACGTTAACTAATTATTTAATTAATTAGTTATAATTTTTAAATTAATAATCTATTTATCTATTATTTAATCACTAATGATTCTTTCAGGAAAAAATTAATCATTTGTTTGCATTTTTTTATTGTTTTATTAACTGCAGTTAGCAATTAATCTATTTTCATATTTCACGGATTTAAAGCATAGATTTCTAGTAATTGAATAAATAATAATAAAATTAATAATAATAATAACAATATTAATAATGATAACGATAATGATAACGATATTGATAACGATAATGATAACGATAATGATAACAATATTAATAACGATATTAATAACGATATTAATAATGATAACGATAATGATAACGATAACGATAAAGAAGCTGGTACAGCTAATGTTAACGTCAGTTTCTGGAAAGCGATGTCAGTGACAGGAGAGCCCAGGATTTGATCCAATAACAATAGAAATAACTATAACAATAACACTAACTATAATCATAATCATAATCATAACCATAACCATAACCATAACCATAATCATAATCATAATCATAATCATAATCATAATCATAACCATAATCATAACCATAACCATAACCATAATCATAATCATAATCATAATCATAATCATAATCATAATCATAATCATAATCATAATCATAATCATAACCATAACCATAACCATAATCATAATCATAATCATAATCATAATCATAATCATAACCATAACCATAACCATAATCATAATCATAATCATAATCATAACCATAACCATAACCATAATCGTAATCGTAATCGTAATCATAAGTATTATAGTAAAGGTTTAACGCCCGTTTCCTATTTACCATGATGATATGACTGATGACGGACATCATCCTTGTAAATTAATACATAATTATGTAGTCTGTTAAATATGACCGTTCAGAAACACAAAGCTTCACTTCTAGACGACTCGACACACTCGAGCTACCGAAGTAAAAGCTAGTTCAAGCTTATTACAGCTTTAGTCTACTAGACAGGATTCGTTTAATGGATGCATAAATAATATTGTATAGTGTTCCATATCAACGACTAAGATTTCGTTGTATGATAAATTGATATTTTATGATATATTCTAGGATTATGGTATTTTTATATTTTTTTATTTTTTACCAAGTGGAAAAGATTTCCTTAATAAAGTAATGATTCTATTCGCGCAATGGTCTACCATTGATATTTATTAAATTGGAATAAATTCGATTATAAAATAATATTTTTACAAGACTTAGCACGCATATAGATTAAAAATAAGTAATAAGATTACGAGCCTACAAAGATTAAACAATAAAAATAAACGCTATGGTTAAAAAATTGTTAATTTTCTCTGAGTAGAATTCAATCAACTACTGGAAGCCAAACCTGTTCATAAGTGAAAGGAAGCCCGTACAAAATAGGCAACAACGCTTAATTCCTCGACAACAACAACAACGACAACAACAACAACAACAACCAAAGCAACATCATCCGCTGAAACAGAAGGTAACGCAACACGTTCCGTTGCCTGAGCAACCGTTGCTAGAACAGCAACGGAAGCAGAGTTGTCCAATCCGGAAGCATGGAGCAACGTTGCTAGAACCATATAGGTTGTGGTTGCACCGACAACAACAATTACAACAAGAACAAGCGGAAAATTTACAAGCTAGACATCTAAACGGATCTACAATGTTCTCAAGCAGTCAACCACCGGAAGTCTCAAGACATGAAATGATGTCGAATGATTGTTGTCGGATAAATCCCAACGACCTTGTCAGAAATTATTGTCCACGTGGAGTGTACCACGGTGGATATGTGGATACCAAATGGTTTCCCGGATACCCGTGATCTTAAATAGCATTAACTAAAATACGCTCTATGTAGTGTAGTTACAACGAAATGAACCGATTTAGAAAGTTGTTGCTGTTGTTGTAGAAAAATGACGGTTGTTCACATTACAACCTGTGTGATAATCGAGTAATAGGCTTAAATGCATTGCTTGTAGAGTTATAATGTAACTAACAGCATAACGTAATAGTATTATAGAATAACGTATGTATAACAGTAGAACTTAAGAGAAAATTTCGGAAGAATTGAATAGTTTGACCTGAATTATCTGACCTCCGGCTCCTAAGGCAAGTGCGCTGTCTAATAAGCCAACTGCGACTACGGTACTCTAGACCCGGTGTTGAGTTTCTGCTGCTACAATGGGCCATACTTGACGTCCCTGACATTTCCTTATGGCGAGGAACCGAACGTTAAATTCTTATTGATTGAATGATTACTTAGCTGGAGTCGCTTTCTGATACATGTTTATTACATTGTGTGATGAAGGTTATTTTTTGTAATAGAAACGAGTGAAGTTAACTATTTCCTTCGATGAAGCGAAAGAGCCTAACGTAGTGGTTTTTTTCGGATCCGATGAGTACAGGAATGAGACATGTATGATATAAGATTTCAATTGCGGTTCCTTAGGTACAAGGTGGTGTCATTTAAATACAACCGGATCACCCAGCCGGAAGTGAACTGAACCCTCGTGGGTTCGAATCCCAGCCGCGCTTATCTGAGAGTAAAATATCGTACATTAACTGGACTGGTTGTAGGGAAAATAGACTAAATTGCCTAACGGTTTAAACATGCTGTACTAGCATTGATAGATATAAACGTAGTTGATCATTTCATTATAATGCTTGTTTACTTTTACTGTTTACTTACAGAGTTGATATAACGTTATCATTGATCTTACAACAAAGTAAACCTTTAACATTATTGCACGTGCATTTTTTAGGCCGACTGATCTATAATTTTCGCTAGTATTCTGTGAGTGGAAAGTGCAAGGTATATTTTTACCTTCTACTGTAATTTCTTAAGAGTACGCTATCAATCTATGCGATTATCCCATTAAGATTGGCTGTGCTTTTCCCAAGATTAATGTAATGTTTAGATTGGAAAATATAACGAATGAGGTGGTTTTCCACATCCTTCCTAAGTTACAGTTTAATCTCCTCTTACAATAAGTACACTTTTCGGTTGTTTTAGTCTCCAGTGTGAAGGGTTTATCAATAGTAGATAATAGAATTTGTTTGTTTTGTTTCGTTACATTGCTGCTTATGTGTACAATTTGTTGCGTTGCCGGTAATTGTTTCTCGTTTTCATTTCCGTATTTTTTAAAATTTTATTTCTGTCACTGATTAAGTTTAGACACCATAATTTATAGATCAGAAAGATTGAGTTGCATGGATACTAGATCATAATCTTTATTTCTGAATTCATCAACAACCTAATTATAATATCGTTGTACAATTTTTAGACATCCAATATCCAGAATGTGACCTTCAGCTGTCGAAGTTATAAGTTAAGATTGCTCATTATGTTAGATCTTTCAGCCTTCGTGAGAAGAACTAGGTTAATTATAATATAGTATTTGTTAATTTGGTTACTTATAAATAGTGTTATTTGTTATCTTTGCCTTCATTTCACTTTTTCTAGTTATTATTTTTGGAATCGTTACTTTAAAAATCTTTACTCTGTAAATTGTAGACTGTAGATTTTGTAATTGAAATGTATTTCTCGTTACTGTTTAAACAATTCGTCGTAGTCAAAATTAGTTAAATTATGCTACTTTCTGCAATATAATCATTTATATGGCATTTCAATTTATTAATAAATGTTTTTTATTAAAAATAAAAGTTTTCCGTAACATTTTTTGTTTTGATATGTGTTTTGAATATTATACATAGGATAAAAGTGGAAATGTTAAATTTATAATAGATATTAGAGTAGTTATACAGAAGGACTGTGATAGTTTTATGGGTAATCGTAGTCCACAGTATTACACAATATTCAGCGATGCATTTTAATCAGGTAGACCACGTAATTATTATAATATAATGTTTAATAATACGATTACCCATAAAACTATCACAGTCCTTCTGTATAACTACTCTAATATCTGTTATAAATTTAACATTTCCACTTTTATCCTATGTATAATATTCAAAACACATATCAAAATAAAAAATGTGTAATTTCACGCGCTTTGTGGTATTTCCTTGCCAGATGTTATGCAGTCTTGAAAACCACATAATTTGATCCAAATTGTTAAACAGGTTCTGGTAAAGCATTGATCTTTAATTTTCTTGTTTTCTGTAGCCTTCGAAGAGAGATATTCTCTCTTTCTCTCTCTCTCTCTCTCTGTCTCTCTCTCTCTCTCTCTCTCTCTCTCTATCTCTGTCTCTCTCTCTCTCTTTCTCTCTAAGTATTGCACAATTACAAGCTTAAGGTACACATTCCTACTCACAGTTTTCTTTCTCACTCACTGGCTGGAGCTAGTGGAGAAGTCGGTAAGACACTCGACCTCGGATCAGTATGAGCGGGGTTCAAATCCTGGGCTCTCCTACTGACATCTCTTTCGTGTTAGGAAACTCACATTAACTTTAGCTGTAACTTTTTAAACGAGCACTCGTTTGAGCTCCTATTTGATTATCGGCCTTTGCCTTAGATAAAAAATAGCGTAGTTAGCTTTAATTAGATTGAGAAAACTTGACTTCAGAGATTATCTATCAAGCTGCTATTCTCAGTTCTTGCTTAGTCGCCCCTTACTAAACGTTTATGTTATTGTTAGTCTAAATTATTCATTGACTGGGTCACAAAAAGTGAATGATAAGTACTCACAATAAAATGTTCTAAATAGTCCTAAATTATTCACACTTTTTAACTGAAATATTTATAAATCGCTTTAAGGAAAATACAATTTACGGAAAGTTTATATATATAGCAATTTTGAAATTTTGATCTAAACCATAATATAATAAGTAAAGAATAAAAAAAAGAAATATATGAAAATAAATGCAAATATACACTAAACTAAATCTACAAGTGTAGTACACTATTGGAACTGTATGCTGGTAGACCTTTAACAACACATTTAATAAACCAAGTGTCAGTCTAAGCTATTCGCTTCACCTGCGTTTATTTCACCTGGCTTGAATTTGAAATCCACTCCTTTTTGCACTCCATTAGGTGTTCGACAAGAATTTAATTTCATCTAATTATTTTTATATTAACTATCCGCTGAGTTCTCCCTCTCTAGTAGTCGTCAGGAAATGTTCTATTTACTCCCTAATAATTGTTATCTATCATGAAGTGTGTTGACCTGCAATATTTAATTAGCATCACTTTGTGGTAATACTGAACTCGTATTTATCATGAATAATTCTGTAACTCTCTGTAACTCTTTCTGTCTGTTTGTCTGTTTATCTCTGTCTATCACTACCTCTTTTTTCTATTTCTATCGGTATCTCTGTCTCTGTTTCTCTTCTTCTCTCGCTCTCCCTCTCTCTGTCTCTATGTTTAATATTGTCTATGTTCCCTCTTTCTGTCTCCGTCTCTCTCCTTCCTCTCTCTCTCTCTCTCTCTCTCTCTCTCTCTCTCTCTCTCAGTACCCCTCTCTCTGGTTTTGTCGGTAGATTTCTCGTTTTTGTTCGTCGGTGAAGCAGCTTAGATAATAGCTAAGAATAGCTACAACTTAGATAATAGCTAATAAAAGCTACAGCTTAAATAATAGCTAATAGTAGCTACAGCGTAGATAATAGCTAATAATACTGGTAATGGAGTCGATGTTCTGATGAAGGAAAATAGACAATCCTTTGGTAGATCTACATGTGAACATCAGGAAATTTATCAGGACTTTCTCTGTTGGCATAAAACACTAAGAGGTTCAATCAACTTTTCAATTAATGAAAATTAATGAAAATTTATTTAAAAGCAACAAAATACGTATAAAAAGCCTTTTTGAATGAACGCGGTTTATTAGTGACACATTAATACAAGGTATTATGAAGTAATGAAAATGTCACAACTTCTTTTGAAATTTTCTAATAATCATATTTGAGACTAAAGAGGCTTTTATCTGAGAATAACACCAAAGGCCGTGCTGCTATTAAAACTTCACAAGTATATCATATTCTATTTCAATATCAGAACTATTATTAACAATTAATGATTTAATTAAAACTAATGAAATCTCAATACGATGCGTTAATAGCTTTAATGAGAACTGCCAATAATTAGCAGGTCCTTAACATCAGAACATCGACTCCATTACCAGTATTATTAGCTATTATCTAAGCTGTAGCTATTAGCAGCCTAGAAAACTGATACTCTTGCTGTTGTAATTAGACTTTTTCCTGTAACTGACGTAAGCACTTCAGAAATGAAAAAAATGGGTTAGCTGCAACGATGGTAGCTGGACCTGATGACCGGTTCCCTGTTGCTTCAAATTAATTATCAATTATTAATTAATTATTAATTGAAATTATTATCAAATCCAAACTACATTTAATAATAGCAGCTAATTTTTTCTCACTGCTATCTAAATAATTCTGTTCATATTAAGTTAGAATATCGCGTGTAATGACATTTCTAATTAAATCACCATTCATCTTTTGTATTTGAAGTTATAGCATTTATATCTATACGTACTTCAATGCAAGCATGCGTACAATGCGTGCACGTACTATAAGATACCGTGGATACGCTGGTCGTCTATTAGCTCTGCAGTACAGATTGGTTATCTGAAATAAGAAGATTTGGTACATATTGGGGGCGAAAATCGCTGAGGGGATAAGAACCCCCGGGTTAGGTGAAATCCTCAATTTGGATGGGAGTGTCAATAGGGCGGTGTCAGCCCTTGAGTATATTGAGGGCTTTGGAACAGCAGAAAAGGGCAATGCTGCATATAGATGAAAGACATCAATGAAAGAAGAAATTAAGACTCGTTTATCTGCTATACACTACTATTACTACTACTCCCCTCTCCCTTTTTCTCGCTCTCTCTCAGTCAGTCTCTCTCCCTTTCTCTCTTTCTCTTTCTCTCTCTTTCTCTCTCATTTCTCTCTCTCTCCCTCTCTCTCTCTCTCTCTCTCTCTCTCTCTCTATCTCTCTCTCTTTGTAATGTTCTGCCAAAATACTACTTACTCAATATCTACTTTCGTACCTTCTAAATGGTACTCCATTGATACACAAGATGAGATATACTAAGGTCTTCGCCGTTATCAAACGCTAATGTAACCATTAGCTTCAGCAAATAAGGCTTCTGAAGAAGTTTCTCCTTACCTTCCTCCGTTCCAGCTTAGTTTCCTTCTACAGCCCTTGTAGACCACGTTAGGCCTATTCCTGTGCTTTCTTGGACACATCACGGACAGTTTTTTCACAATATTATTGAGATAATTTACACGAAATAATAAACTAAGAAACCTCCAGAAATATTGTGTGCAATCAATTAAGCAGTGTATTGAAATGGATGTGATGTGGAATCTATAAACAGTTTTTAGAGCTTCTTAGACCTTTACAGTCCTAATTAACATTACTAATAGGAAAGTTCATTCCGAGACACGATCATAAAAGTCGTTCAACCATTTTCCTATGAAAGAACTACACTGTCACGTAATATATTCAATATTTTCAGCAACAATGATGCAGGTTTGAGCAAACATGAATCGAAAGAGAACTTATAAATGTCAGCTATGCTAACTCTGTTCGTGCTGCCGTTCTTTGATTAAGTTATTTTCTAACAAAATAAAATCCAAGAGACTGCAGTCTCTGGTGCAGAAGTCAATCCTGGATTTAAAGAAAATTGAACAAATCGCGAATCGTACGTGCAAGTTAATGTAAATTAAATTGCATCAGCTGCTTTATTGTGAAGTTATTTGGAATTGAATTCCTCTGTGTTGTGCTCGAGTGTGGCTGGACCACTGCAAAATAGGGCAACCGCAAAATATCATCTGCGCGTACGTAAGAGGGGACTAAGGCAGGAGCTGAGGATGGCAAGAGGAGACCCACCTCACCATGGAATATTTCCCCCAGTATTAAATGGTAATTAATCAATTTAACTGAGAAAGACAACGGGAAAACACTTCAGAAGCCATATTTTTCCCAAGCTATAGGCTAGCTATATAAGGTATGGATAAGGCATAGACTTTGTGACAGTTTAACTTGTTGATCTAAGGAGTGCTCTTATGGAGCGAGAAAACAGACTTTGAGTATGAATATGTACCTTGAACCTGCCACTTGGCAGCGGACTGAGGAAATTTTGAATTGGAGATGTTTAAGTTCTATACGATTCAGCAGCAGGTTTCTTTATAACACCCTATTGGGGCAAGTTATAACAAAATTTTAGAACTACAGAGTCAGGAAGCAATTACATGCTTGCTTAATAAGATTCACAAAACATCTAACTAGCAACAATAGTACTATAATCTTTTTCACCAAATTCATGGCAGTAAGAAATGCATACAATTGAAATCAAACACAACATAGATCAACATACAGAAAACTCGCTCTCTCTCTCTCTCTCTCTCTCGCTCTCTCTCTCTCTCTCGCTCTCTCTCGCTCTCTCGCTCTCTCTCTCGCTCTCTCTCTCTCTCTCGCTCTCTCTCTCTGTTTGGATTTTCTTCTACAGTTACGTGGATAAATAAGTCTATGCCACTAATCAGAATCTCAATTAAATATGTAAAAAGATATATATATATATATATATATATATATATATATATATATAAATTTCTAATTTATTTAAAGGATAGCGAAACCTTTGTAAGAATTTGTTTAGAAGGGTTACTATTAACCGCTAATGATATCATAACATGCCGACTTAATTATATCTACTAATGTTTCTCTCACACAATGCAGGTGTATATGTGACTCAGCCTACATATCGATTTAGCATACATACATGTGTAATTGCAATCCAATAATGTGTGTGAGAGAGAACTATGTTTATTTCAAAAACACTCAAATATGAAATAACACACACTAGGCCGTCAAAGAGGTTATAAAAATACTATCCAGTTGACCACCCATCATGCATACAAGTGATGCCATATTTCTCTAGTAGGCCTACAGTAATCCTGCCACTTGAACAAAGTTCTTAGTACACACAATGCATTAGAAAATATCTAATTTTAACTGTTGGCATTCTTCTACTGTGACGCAGAATCGGTATTATGATGTAGAGTTGAAATTAATACTCTGGATTGCCACTTCGTTAATGCATTTGCTAAATCGTACTATTGTAGATTTTTCAATATTAATTTCTTCTCGTTTGAAATGGAAAGGGTTTTCCACAAACAACGGAATTCTCTTTTTTCTCTCTATCTCTCATTCTTTCTCTGTCTCTCTCTCTCATTCTCTTTCTCATTCTCTATCTCTCATTCTCTCTCTCTCTCTTTCATTCTTTCTCTCATTCTCTCTCGCTCTCTCTCTCTCTCTGTGTTTCATTCTCTTTCTCCCTCTTTCTCTCTCTATTTCTCTTTCTCGCTCTCTCTCTCTCTCTCTCTCTCTCTCTCTCTCTCTCTATTATCGGTGCTGCATGAGAAAGCAGCAGACGGCGTCAGCTAGCATGACAATTTGCTTGAACTATTTCAAATAACTTGAAATACTGTACTAGTCTACAAGAAGCCTTGATTTTACTTGTTGAGAAGCGTCTTCCTCACTTAATCTACTTTGATTATAGATTCTAAAAATGTCTAAATAAATAACTTTTCTTAAACTTAGATATGCTCACATATGAACTTATTTTATGACTTTGCTTACGTTATATTTAAGGAATTACAATTTCAAGTAAACTGTTTATAATTCCATTGAATTGTAATATCATAGATTCATGACGAAATGTTTGAAACATCCTCACTTTTGGCTTCATATCCTTAACTATGCATCATCGTCATCTTCACCTGAATCCCAGTTTAACTAGGGTCGGGATAAAAATAGACATTTTCCACTCGTCATTGTAGGTTGGGGAATTTTTTAATTCGTTTAGAATTATTATAGCTATTTCTGAAGCCTAGGCTCTTCGCAATCGAATGCCCTTTTTGGGAATTCTGGGCATTGGTTTGGATCTTAGTGATTTATCATCTTTTACGACATGATCAGTCTACGATTGGTCTATTCTTCAGCAACCCCAGCAGCACTTGAGTAAAAATCCCTAAACAATAATGTTGGTATATCACAGTTAGCTTGTTTCGGAACGCCAGATTCTAATTATAACACAGAAACCTTTCCATTGTTCAATAAAAAATTATTAGTACTTACATCATAGCAGCATGACGATATTCGTTTAAAAACACTATAGTAGCGAGATTTAACGCAGTCAGTTTAGCTGCGCCTTAATCAAACGAAGCTTATCTACGTCGGGCTCGGTTAGTACACGATTTAGTGATCACCTTTGAGGACTCAGCATTGACAGCCTAAAATGAAATAAATTCCTTTAGGTGCCCAGAGCGCAGGTTCAACATACAAAAAGCTGGTAAAGCTGATGTTAATATCAGTTTCCTCACTCGAAAGCGATGTCAGTGACGGGATCCCAGGGTTGGAACCCCGCACATACTAATCCGCGGTCGAGTACCTTACCGACATCGCCATTGGCTCCGGCCATACAATAACTCAGGACGTGCTCAACCGCAATATGACGTGAATATTGTCGGCTGACTATAGCCTAACATTATGCAGTAGGCTGAATATAGCCTAAAATTAGGCTGGAATCCATAAAAAGAGAATCTCGACCATCGTCGTAACAGTCAAGACGGAGTATTGGAAAATGTCTTTGGCTCTTCTAATGTTTTAATTTTTTTTGAATATCCTTCGTAACGTGATATATAATGGGGCTGGAGTTTGACTAATCGGTTTAGATTAATGCACGAAGTTAAACGACATCTGGCTAGGTTAGTACTTGGATGGGTGACAACTATGATTGATCAAGTGGTGAGAGACGTCATCGGAAGAGTGATTTGAACAGAAACTATCGAAAGTTGAAAGGTTGTTCCTAATCTAAGGCTATTGCAATAGTTAACCACCGTTAACAATAGTTGAAAGAAGACAATAAGAAAAATCTACAAAATTGTAAACTAAAACAAGAAATTGTAGGCTAATGCAGCATCTTCGTTTGTCTCGAGTGAAGCCAAAGGAAATTTTAAGAAACTAATATATAGTCATCATCATTATCTCACTTCAATCCCAGTTTAACCAGGGTCGGGATACAAAAAAAACTGTCTCAAAGCCTCTCTGCCCTGCTTCATGTCATCAGTCAATCCCCTATTTGAGACTTTTTCATTGGTTTAAATATTTGTAGCAATTTCTGGAGCCTAGGAGCTTCAGTCGCCATCTACCACATGTGCAGTCACGGGTTGGTCAATTCTTCATACAACCCGGACACAATACGGGGAAAATGATAATAATAAGCATAAATAAATTTTATTTTTATTTACTCAGATCCATTGAACGAAGTGACATTATATTCATTGTTATATTAAAAAATTTAGGCTAATGTACTGCCAATTAAATTGTTAGTTAATAAATGCTGAATTGATTCTTAAATAAATAATTGATAGTGATTAGTGAACAATTAACAGGTAATTTGAAAATAATATCATATTCCTGTTAAGTATTTTATCATGCAATAATATAAAATTGATGTTGAAGATAAATAGTCATTTTGTAGAGAGAAGTAAATTTACATTACTATGAATCTTCCTTGCGAAATATCATTGCAATCTACTCTAGCTTCAGCTGTATTCAGCGCAGCAATTCATCTACAGATGCTATTTCTCAGTGTTTTAAGTTCAGAAAGGACGGCGACACAAAGTGAAACATCTGCTGAAATTTATAAAAACACCACAGTGATACCCTATGTACCGGTTTCGACATACGAACAAGCTCTTCAGGCAATCGAGAGTGGCAACGCTGGGGAAATCAGAGTTGGATATATAGCGGATATGACAGATTTCTACAATGGCGGAGCAATACAGCTAGCGATAGAAAAAGCGCAGAAAAATGGGTATATGACTGAATACAATATCAGGTGAGAATTCAAAACGTTAAAGTAACAGTAAAGCTAAGTCTAACGTCCCCGTGTTGTGTCCGGGTTGTTTGAAGAATTGACCAACCGGTGACTGCACGTGTCGTCGAAGGCGACTAAAGCACTAAGATCCATACCAATGTCAGAAAGTGCATTTGGTTGGTGAGCGGCTAGGCTCCAGAAATTGCTAGAAAAATTTAAACGAATGGAAAAGTCTCAAACAGGGTATTGACTGATGGATGATATGATGTAGGAAAGAGAGGGTTTGAGACAATCTATTCGCATCCCGACCCTAGTTCAACTGGGATTCAAGGGAAGATGACGATGATGATTAAAGCTAAGATTAACGTCCCTTTTGCGTATCACAAGTGGCTAACAGATGTGGTCATTTCAATTTGTAAGCCAGTCGTTCTTTAAACACTGGGAAAGCATGCAATTATGTCTTATTGTTTAGAAATTTTATTGACATTTGAGTCATAATCGTCGCATTGCACTCTATTGTTTCCTCCCTTTAAACTGTTTGGTAGCCCGTTTAGATTCTGGTCAACAATTATTATATGTGAAAAGAAAATAAACATAAGTTAATTATGAATCAAGTAATTTAAAATTGACAGAAGGATTGATAAAAATAAAATTAAGGAGATACAATTGTCAAAAAGCAAATTTCTCATAAATTGTTGTCTGATCGGAACCTTTCTTGTAGTTTGCTGAATTATGCAAGATGTTCGCAGGAGTAACTTTTGCAAGTTATTAGAAATAATTACTGCACTTAAACGCTGATTCCACACTTGCATCAACTTATCCTGACACACATATGTAGCCACTTTATGCTGATTGTTCACATGTCTGTACAATTTTATAAACTGTACACAAATTCATCCACTTTATGCAATTGTACACACGTATACACTTTATCTTAACCGCACATTTATATACACATTTTATACTGATTGTACACCCCTATATCTACACGGTTCTGAACTTGTCTATGTTTAGCTACCACTATCGGTACGGGGGTTGTGATGGACGACGCGCACTAAGTTCTGTCATAGACCTGGTAACCATGGACAACGTTGATGTCGTCTTTGGTCCATTCTGTTCTGCATGTGAGTTCAACCCTCCATTGTCACAACTTTCTATTTTATTTTCTATTTTAATTTTTATTTATTTTTTATATCTTTTATATTTTATATTTATAAAAATATTTTGAAATATTTTAATATTTTAAATTTTAATTTTTTTATATATTTTTATGTGATTTATATTTTTATCTTTATTTTTACAACTTTCTATTTTTCTTTTTCAATTGTCACAAATTTCAGTAGTCACACTAAATCATTACCTTCAATTGTTACAACTTTCTAGCATTTCAGTAGACACACTAAATCATTACCTTCAATTGTCACAACTTTCTAGCATTTCAGTAGTCACACTAAATAATAACCCTCAGTTGTCATAACTTTCTAGCATTTCAACAGACACTATAAATCATAGCCATCAATTATTACAACTTTCTAGTACTTCAGTATCCACATTGAGTTCATACCTCAATTGTCGCAATTGACTTTCACTAACCGAATGTTCTCTCTGACGTTGTTTTGGCGATTTGTCGCCTTTTACGACGCATGCAGTCCACGGTTACTCTATTCTTCAGCAACCCAGCCTCGACGCGGTATGTAAGTGATATATAACAACTAGAATATGTTAATATTAACGTTACAGCTTGTAGTATAGCCGGCTACGGAGCGTCTCACTGGAGTCTACCCCTGTTTCCTGAGTCGTGCATTGTGTCATCATTGGACAACAAAACTGTATACAACACTCTCGTTAGAATAGTTGGGTCATTCAGGTACAGATAAGTCAACTGACATTTACTATTATTAAACGTCTCAGTGTTCTTAAATTTGTTCAAGGTCTACTCACGTTTCTCTCGCTCTCTCTCTCTCTCTCTCTCTCTCTCTCTCTCTCTTCAGTGCACTGCCAAGTGGCCGGTTCATGGTACATATTCATACTCAGAGTCTGCTTTCTCGCTCCTTAAGAGCACTCCTTAGATCAAAAAGTTAATTCTTTCACAAAGTCTATGCCTTTTTAATACCATATGTAGCCTATAGCTAGGGAAAAGTACGGCTTCTGAGGTGGTTTCCCGTTGCCTTCCTCAGTTAGATGGATTAATTACCATTTAATTATGGGGGAAATATTTCATGGTTAGGTAGGTCCCCTCTTGCCTTCCTCAGTTCTAGCCTTAGTCGCCTCTTACACGTAGCAGATTGTTTAAGGCTGCCCTCTTCTGCAGTGGTCCAACCACACACGAGCATAACACACGTCTATTACAACTTCAAGATGTTTTAGTTTTTTAGTTAATTAATATTTAATTTAATATTTAATTTAATATTTAATTTAATATTTAATTTAATATTTAATTTAATATTTTATTTAATGGTTAATACACCTCCCCGTCTTTGTGTCGTTTTACTTTCATCTTAAATCTTCTTAACATTTACCCATGTAAGTACGAGAAGACTTAGAAACGATAGAAACATACCTGCCGATATATGCGAGTGTTCGATAGTGGGGACTGATGCAGATATAGCATTGCAAAATTTTGCCGTTATATAAAAATTGTCTTCAGGTATACAAAAATTGAATCATATTCCAGAAAGCTTTTGTAAATGTATTACTGTAATTGGTATATGATCCATTGTTTGATGAGAGATGCAGGAATTTAGCTTGTTCTGTATGTTCCCTCATGCAAAGGATTTCAAATTAAGGTCATGTTCGTCTTGTAAAAAGTGAATAGAGAGAGAGAGACAGAGAGAGAGAGAGAGCGAGAGAGAGAGAGAGAGAGGAAATGCATGTATGACTGGATGGGTGATGGATGGATGGATGAATGGATGATTGAATTGGATGAATTGATGGAGGGATGATTGGATGGATGGTTGGATGGATGGATGGATAGATGGATATATATATATATATATATACACATATATAGATGGATTGAATGATTGACTAACGATTGATTGAAAAATTATTAGATTGATTGATTGATCGATTTATTGCCAATTGATTGATTGAATGATTGATTGAATGAGTGAATTATTGATTGAATGAATGATTGATTTACTGCCGATTGATTGATTGATTGATGAACAGAACACTCGGGAAGGTCTTCGTGCAGATGTGTGGTATGTACGGCTGGAAGAGAGTTGTAATGCTCGTCAACAGCTATACTGTATCCGGGACCTGCAACTACTGGGCGACCAGCGTCAGAGCCGAACTCGCAACCTCTGACATCCAGATTCTCGAATGGATTGAAGTAACTCCGGACCCGCTACCGTACGAACTGGAAAACTATATGACCAGAGTCAAGCAGCGAGGAAGAAGTAACAATTGCATTGATTGGTTAAAATAAGCTGGTAAAGCTGATGTTAACGTCAATTTCCTCACTCGAAAGCGACGTCAGAGACGGGCGGTCCCAGGATTTGAACACCGCAACATATTGATCCGCGGTCGAATATCATACTGACATCGCAACTGGCTCCAGCCAGTGATTATATCGGTATAATGTGACATATTTGAATAATTTTTAATGTAACATATTTTAAGAATATTTAATGTGACATATTTTATTTTTTTCATATTATCATTACTGGCTGGAGCCAGTGGCGAAGTCGGTAAGATATTCGACCGCGGATCAGTAGATGCGGGTTCAAATTCTGGGCTCGTCCGTCACTGACATCGCTTTCGAGTGAGGAAACTGGCGTTAACCTTAGCTTTTCCAGCTTATTACAGAGAGACAGTTAATAGATTTGATAAGAAATACAAAAAAGCTGGATAGGACGTTGTATAAGGGGAACGTTAGCTGAATGATGTAATAGAAAGAAGATTCCAGGGGAAATAAGTTATAGACAGATCCAAGATCCAACACTAAAAATTGGATGATGGATGATTTTGTAACAAATTCTTAAATAGAGATGAAAAGAAAAGCTGAGGCTGCAATTTGTTGAAATAGTTCGATGCCGTGAATCTGCCGTTAGGCAGTGCACTAGAAAATGAGCAGACATTTTTCTCTTCAGTGCACTGCCAAGTGGCAGGTTCAAGGTACATATTCATACTCAAAGTCTGCTTTCTCGCTCCATAAGAGCACTCCTTAGATCAACAAATTAATCCCTTCAGAAAGTCTATGCTTTAACCATACCTTATGTAGCCTATAGCTTGGGTAAAGTATGGCTTCTGAGGTGATTTCCCGTTGCATTCTTCAGTTAGATGTATTAATTAACATTTAATTCTGGGGGAAAATATTTTCTAGTGAGGTGGATCCCCTCTTGCCATCCTCAGCTCCTGCCTTAGTCGCCTCTTACGTACACGTAGCAGATCCATTTGCGGTTGCGGAGCAGACAGTAAGTAACTAATTTTATCTACAGGGTGAGTAAAAAAAATAATAACACCTGCAAAAAGTTTGAATATCTCAGGCTATTGTTAATATTTGTGAATTAAACTTTTACCAATTAATAAGGGACTAACTTCTGCTTGGATGGCCAATTTTCATCCATTTTGGTGCATAGATTGTCCAGTTATGCAAGTTTCAGCAGAGCAACCCCCCATTTTTACCTTAAAATGGAGTTTGCTACAACGGTAAGGGCAGATTGCACTTCATTGACGAGAAGGTAAGGTTGAACTCTCATTATTACGTTAGTACTTTGCTTCCGGAGCTGTTTGATGATTGCCATGCTCTTCTACCAAATGATTTCATCTTTCAGCAGAATGGTGCTCCGGCTGATGCATCTAGTCATGCACAGGAAAGGATCAGCGAGAGAAACCCGGATTACATCAAGAAGAATGAATGGCCTCCAAACTCACCCGATCATAATCCTCTGGATTACCATATCTGGGGAACCATGCTGCCTCTCTATCAGAAACACCAGCCGAAGCCTAAAAACAAGACAGAACTGCAGGAGGTGCTTTACGCCATTGTTAGGTAAAAATAGGGGGTTGCTCTGCTGAAACTTGCATAACTGTCCTGTCTATGTACCAAAACGGATGAAAATTGGCCACCCCATCAAAAGTTAGTCCTCTAGTAATTGGTAAAAGTTTTATTGTAAAATATTAACAATAGCCTGAGATATTCAAACTTTTTGCAGGTGTTATCTTTTTTTTACTCACCCTGTATACAGTTAACTGCAGCCTTCAGATGCCAGGCCACTATCTTTAAATCTATCTCTATCTTTTTCTCAACAGTTGTTGGAATATGTCATGATAACATGGACGTTCAGAAGAAATTAATATTTGCCGCCCAGGACGCGGGTTTTACCCAGAATGGGGATTTCGTGTTCATAACATATGGCAGCGCTGCCCCTTACACCAGTCCTATACAGCCCAGTGCTTACAACATGACAGGCTATAATGCTACCTACCGCAGGCAGGCGTTCACTTCTGTTAAACAGGTACTGCGTGTTCACAAGTTAATATACTATACACTTATATATAGGCCTATATACGTACATATATACTATATATATATATATATATATATATATATATATATATATAAATATATATATATATACGTATATATATACTATATTGAATGACTCAATAGCGTAGGGGTAACGTCTTGAAGTTTTAAATGACATATCCTGAGGTGATTTGAATCCTCGTGGGTTAAAATCCCAGCCGCGCTTATCCGATAGTAAAATATCGGACATTCTCTTGGCTGGCAATACGGAAAATGGTCTAAATTGCCTAACGGTTTAATCGTATGGTATTAAACAGTGACAGATATCAATATAGTTGATCATTTCATTATAATGCATGTTTACTTTTTATTCAATTGTGTAATACAAACTACACAACTATACAAACTATGCCAGTTAAGACAATAACTTATAATATACAAATTAGCATAACAACACGAGCGTTGCATAAACAAACTATTAATTGTACATATAAGTTAATCAAAGACACGTTTGTAAAAGATTGTTTTCTCAGGGAATGACGCCCCTGCCCAGTATATATTAGTCGAAGCTGAGCGTGGCATAGGGGCCCACCTCGTCATAAGCAAAATACCCGTAGAATAATGATATATGAAAAAGAATTTTAGGTGATTTAATGATCCACTCATAAGTGGACACGAAGAGGAAAACAGTAAATAGACATGAGTTGAGGTATTATATACAATGGTCCTGCCAGTAGACAGTGAACTAAGAGAGAGAGAGAGAGAGAGAGAAACTCTACACATTTGGTCTATCTAATTTGAATCACCTCTTATTTCACTAACAGACTTTAAGGAACCTCTCACTAACAAACGAAGCCTCTTAAAATAATATCTAGACTATCTATAGCAACTTCGATTAACTACATTTCGCATCAACATTAATATTCACAAATTTGTAAGTGAATGTGAAATTTTAAAGGATAAATATCCTAAGGCAATAATTACTCTCCTCTAATTTCATAAAATTTAATGATCTAGTTAGCGAACAAATATATTTATTATTCCCTTTATCGAAATTCAGCACCGCGATACATTTTAGTTTAATTGGAGATTATCAATAAAATAATAATTCAAATTGCAGTAATGCCATCTAATTGCTTCGTTAATTTCATGGCATAGAATTTTAATAGCTTTTCATGAAATTAAAACTCAGTTACAGGTAGAGAATTCATGAATTGATGACTACTTTGCAAGCTTCATTTTGCAGTTAAAATTCTCTATTTGTTATAATATTGAATACATTGCAATTTTACATACGTTAGGAAAGAATTTATAGCTTCACTCTTAATTTCTGTTGCATATTTTGTTGCTTAGATGGCTTTTGGAAAGTTATCAAGCGAATCAATCAGTTCTTTTCTGGATTTGGTAAATCAGCAAAACAGAAAGAAGCCATGGAATTCTTTTCTTTCTAACGTTCCTAACGTAAGCTTTAAATAGCGTCCTAATATTTTATATTACCAAAATCATCATTTCTTTTTATCAAAATCAATATTATTAAAAGCGCATTGAATATTTCACTTTTTTTATCATATAATACCCCTTTTTATTTCGACATATCAATATAAGTATTACTTAGATCATGACAATTCTCTCGTTTTAGCTGATGTGGATGAGGTCTCAATCAAAATTTATATTACGTGTCGAATGTCAGATCAAGTTTATGGTTAGCGTACCTGATGATGTCTTCAAGAAAACAAATTAGTTAAATATTAACTGTGCTTACCTATAGTCCTATATCATGGACAAGTCAGATTCCAATTTTGGTAATTAAATTAATATTTCCATGGGCTTCGATTTGTGATATAATTTAGTCTCGAATTTAGATGCAGCTGTCAAAATTATCCCAAATAATTATGCAATACAAGTTTTTTCTGAATTGATATTTTGCATATGCATATAGCTGAGTATACAATATAGTGATCATAGCGAAATAATATTGTCAGAAGGTTTGTTATTAATTTATTAGTCGTCGTATAATTTAGCATTGTAGTTGTGTTACATCGTTGTTATATTTTAAAGGCCTCTAGCTCAGCCATGCAGCTATACGACGCTGTATATCTCTACATGATGATCAGTAACGAGACGTCACATGTCGACAGGGGATTTAGAAACGGGAGTAAAATTCTGTCTCTCGCTAGTGATAGGTTCTTTAAAGGTAAGAATATGCGTTAAAACATCCTAATGTCAATATTTTTGACTTCATCTTCTGTATATTTCTTGTTAATTTGTGATTACATTTTCGCGTCATTTTAATTATTTTACTGAAATACATCGGAATGTGCTTGATCTATCTCTCTCTCTTTCTCTCTCTCTCTTCTCTCTCTCTCTCTCTCTATATATATATATCTCCATCTCTCTCTTAGTGCAATGCCTATTGGTAGGTCCACTGCATATAACTCCTCCACATAATTACTCATTTTCCTTATACGTCAAAACCAGACAGGATCAAGATACATCACACATACACACACACACATACGATCATAAAACAATTATATTCTCTGCCTTTCTCTTTCATATCAAATATATTCCGCTCAAAAGTTAAATAGAAGGAGTGACGTGTAGCAGCCGTGTCTTGCTCCCCTTGTCTGAAACTGATTTTCGCTTGAGATCTTCGCAAAATTAACTGCAATTTACAAATTAAGTGATTTGCAGATATCATCGGAATATATGAAACGCGGTTCGTTCTAAAAGTTTTCAAACGCAAACCTCAGAATTGGATAAAACAATTAGTCACAGCTCATGTTCTTGCGGAATGTCATTATTACTGAAAAATCGGAAAGTTTCGGGCTCAATAATGCCAAAATGAGGTCGGTGTGGTCGTAACTAAAAACAAGTTGACAAAGAAAAGTTTGAGAACCGCAAGTCTAATTAGCCATATCTCTCTTAGTGCGCTGCCTATTGGAAGAGCCAGAACTCCTCACATTTCTATTACCTGCTTTTCTCTTCACTTCAACATACTAAGTAAATCTAAAAAGCTACTGTTAATGTCAGTTTTCTCACTCGAAAGCGATGTGAGTGACGGGCGAGCCCAGGATTTGAACCCCGCACACACTAATCCGCGGTCGAATATCTTACCGACATTGCAAATGGCTCCAGCCATAACAGCTTGTTATCAAATCATCCAGTATCCCAAGTCTCAGTTTTCTCTAGCCTCTTTTTAATTGGTCACATTTTACTGGTTTTTTTCTCTTTTGCAACACTTCAAGGTATTACAGGCAACATATCGATGAACGACAATGGAGACAGAGAAAGGCAGGTGGAGCTATGGACATACGGGTTGAATGGATCAATGCAGTACCAGTCCTACGCCTCCATTGATCTAGCTCACAACAAGGTCCTCTCCTTACTTTCTATTGCAATAAAAAAAGCCCATGTTAACGTCAGTTTCCTCACCCGAAAGCGATTTCAGGGACAAGATTACCCAGGATTTGAACCCCGCACATACTGATCCGCGGTCGAATATCTCACAGACATCGCCACTGGCTCCAGCCAGTGTCGTTAATAATTACTATTATTTCCTGCATATACTTGTGCCCAGTTTTCTATAACATTATACATATACTTCTAAGGGGATTTGTATTTCATATTATTGTCTAACATTCTGACTGTAACGCATACAGTGTGCACATAGGCCTACAGAATCTTGAATCAAAACTATTGTTCATATGCGTTAATTGCTACACAACAGATCTGGACTAGTTCTCAGCAAGAATCTTTGGTATATTCTATAGCCAGGAATTAGATTTATGCATTATTTCCATATCACGCTTTCAGATCCTGGCAATGATCATTCAAAAAAAAGATTTGTAGTGACATGTGATGGGGACGTCCCTGACATGACATCATCCTTGTATGAGGAAACGGACGTTAAACCTTCATTATTATTATTATTATTATTCATTGTTATGAAGTCTCGTTGGTATTCAAAGCTTCTGCTTCATTTCATTTCACAATACCTATAATGCACAGCTTAATACAAACCTTCAGTACAACATTACAATACTTACAGTACAATACTGCAATACAACATTATAATACGTACAGTACAATACTGCAATACAACATTACAATACCTACAGTACAATACTGCAATACAACATTACAATACCTACAGTACAGTACTGCAATA
This sequence comes from Enchytraeus crypticus, assembly GCA_905160935.1. Classification (NCBI taxonomy): domain Eukaryota; kingdom Metazoa; phylum Annelida; class Clitellata; order Enchytraeida; family Enchytraeidae; genus Enchytraeus; species Enchytraeus crypticus. The sequence goes on along the minus strand of CAJHZI010000811.1, from coordinate 1,636,080 downwards.
CAATATTACAATACCTACAGTACAATACTGCAATACAACATTACAATGCCTACAGTACAATACTGCAATACAACATTACAATACCTACAGTACAATACTGCAATACAACATTACAATACCTACAGTACAATACTGCAATACAACATTACAATACCTACAGTACAATACTGCAATACAACATTACAATACCTACAGTACAATACTGCAATACAACATTACAATACCTACAGTACAATACTGCAATACAACATTACAATACCTACAGTACAATACTGCAATACAACATTACAATACCTACAGTACAATACTGCAATGCAACATTGCAATGCCTACAGTACAATACTGCAATACAACATTACAATGCCTACAGTACAATACTGCAATACAATATTACAATACCTACAGTACAATACTGCAATACAACCTTTCAATACCTACAGTACAATACTGCAATACAACCTTTCAATACCTACAGTACAATACTGCAATACAACATTACAATACCTACATTACAATACTGCAATACAACATTACAATACCTACAGTACAATACTGCAATACAACATTACAATGCCTACAGTACAATACTGCAATACAACATTACAATGCCTACAGTACAATACTGCAATACAACATTACAATACCTGCAGTACAATACTGCAATACAACATTACAATGCCTACAGTACAATACTGCAATAAAACATTACAATGCCTACAGTACAATACTGCAATACAATGTACAACTATGAAACAATCTGAGACGGCTTGTAGGATTTTAGACTTTCGATTATCAGGCAAAACATGTTTTGATAGTAATAATCATAATAGTAATAATAATAATAATAATATTAATAGTTATAATTACGTTCATCATCACGAATACTTTTAATCATCATTGATTGAATAATAATGATAATAATAGTAATACTATTATTATTATTATTATTATTAATAATAAAAGTTTAACGTCTGTTTCCACATCTAAGGGTGATGTCAGGGACGTCAACTCGCCAATAAACGCTAAAGCTAAGCGTAACTTCTGTTGCCGTATCAAAACGGAATATGACAGAGACCGTAAAACTAGCATTAGAGCCAATGACTTCTTGCTTCATAGGTTTCTTATCCATTCTGCCATCCTAGCTGTGCAATTTTAATATTAATTACATCACTAAGTGATATATTCCTTTTGTAAAACTATCGGGTATCGTTAAGAAAAATGCTTCTGTGGTACTCACCTGATAAACATATCAATCAACTATACAGATTGCGTCACGCTATCTGTATAGTTTGGTATGTTTATCAGGTGAGTACCACAGGTGTATCGTTAATAATATGTTTTACCCAATACTGAGATGTATCACTGTTGATATGTTTTACCCAACACTGAGATGTATCACTGTTGATATGTTTTACCCAACACTGAGATGTATCACTGTTGATATGTTTTACCCAACACTGAGATGTATCACTGTTGATATGTTTTACCCAACACTGAGATGTATCACTGTTGATATGTTTTACCCAACACTGAGATGTATCACTGTTGATATGTTTTACCCAACACTGAGATGTATCACTGTTGATATGTTTTACCCAACACTGAGATGTATCACTGTTGATATGTTTTACCCAACACTGAGATGTATCACTGTTGATATGTTTTACCCAACACTGAGATATATCATTGATGATATGTTTTAGATCACACTGAGATATATCATTGATGATGTGTTTTAGACCACACTGAGATATATCATTGATGATGTGTTTTAGATCACACTGAGATATATCATTGATGATGTGTTTTAGACCACACTGAGATGTATCATTGGTGATATGTTCAGGTTTATCATTGGTAATATAATTTTCAGGTAACGCGGCTGATAGATCCTGTTAACTGGGGTTTGACCAGCACCAGGGTTCCTATGGATATGCCGGACTGCGGATTCATGGGAGAACTCTGTCCTGTCATTACGCAATCAAGTAGGCGATAAAGTACAGATCTTTCTAAAAGAAAAATTTTGCCAAGTTTAGTTCAGAATTTGTTTCTGTATAAAAATAAAATTTAAAATATGCACAACTGAAAAGCCATCAAAGAAATATTAAATTAAGACAATTAAGATTTAAAATTATAGCAAAATGAATAATTAATTATTGGCTAAATTCTTAAGCATAGTTTAATGCTGTTTCCCTGCCTAGAACGTATGTCAGTGACGCAATAGTGTGGACTAAAATTTTACTTTTTTCTGTTCGCCAATTCTGGATAGACGCTCGTTAAAAAAGTGAAAACATTGAGACAAAGCAGTATGAAGCTTCATCACGTGCATTCTTTAGTGCGCCCTCTAAGTGATGCTCAATAGTTCATATTAATTAGTACTAAGCGCTTGTGAACATGTGGTCTAGTGGTTTGTGGTGATTAATGTAAATAAATAAATGAAATAAATGAATAAATAGTCAGCAAACTCGCCGGTGAAGCCACCATAAGCTGTGAAATGTGTAGCAGTATATGATGGTACAATTTTACAAATAGTAAAGTTCAAGATAAGTCTGATAGTATAGCAATTTCTAGAACTATGAACTAATGTACATGTATATTAAATTAATTCAACATAATTCTAGTAATCAGCTACACAAGTGAAGTAATTTACACTATTAGAATATAAGCATAATAGCGGATATTGGTTTGTTTATAAGTATTGTTGAAACGTTATGTTTAATTTAATAAAATGTAAATATATTCAAAAATGCATTCTATATTGTTCCGTAGATTTAATATTTCGTTATATTAGTCGAATTAATTTCATATTTGTTTCTCAACCAGCTGACAAGGCAATAGAACAGTTGCTCTGTTTCTGAATCTGCATGCATGCCGATTCTGAAACAAAGCCTCAAAGATAGCCTCTGCTCTCTCTCTCTCTTAGTGCACTGCCTACTGGCAGGTCCATGGTACATAAAGCCTCCACTCTTCTCTGTCTTCCGCCTTCCTCTTCATTTCCACATATAAGTGGGTCTTTAAATCATCTAACATACCTAATATCGGCCTGCCCCTGCCTCTTTTTCCTTCCATTCTACCTTCTATGACCTCTTTTAATAGACCTTCCCCTTAGAATGTGTCCTATCCATCTCTTCTACCTATTTCTTAATACATTTAGCAACTGTCTATCTGTGCCAATTCTCTCCAGGACTTCCTCATTTGTAACCTCTTTTGTAGGCTATCTTTTTTAAAGGTTACAAATGAGCCTCTGCTATCTTTGTTATTTCTCTTCACTCTATTATATAAGGTATCTGTCGTCTTTATTATCTCTGCTATATCGGTTCTGTCTGTTAGCTATACTCCTCTATAGTTTGCTATCTATGCCCATCTATAGTTTGTTATCTATGCCCATCTATTGTATGTTATCTATGCCTATCTATTGTTTGTTATCTATGCCCATCTATAGTTTGTTATCTATGCTATATCTGTTATTTATGCTATCTCTACTGAAAATTGCAAGTTTGTTACAGGTTTGCTGAAAATGCGCATAAAGGATTCGTACCTGAAGCCCATCTGATTAGAAAGTGTACCAGTAGAACTAACTTTAAATCTAACATTGACTTATCTCTCTCTTAGTGCACTGCCCACTGGCAGGTTCATGGTATCTAACGCACCCACTTCTCTTTGTCTTTCGTGTTCTCTTCATGTCCACATACAGGTGGATCTCTAAATCATCTAACATGATATTCCATTATTTTTGGGGGATTCAACTTATGACGAGGTGGGCCCCTATGCCCTTCTTTGCTTCGACTAGCATTTACAAAACAGGGGCGTCATTCCATGAGGAAACTATCCTGTCTACCCATTGCCTTATATTTTTAGAAATTCATTCTAGTCTACATTGAGTAAATTCTGAGTAAAATGTAGAAAACTATGATTGTAAATGATGATTGTGTTTTACTTTCAGTTGACATAGCCGGGGTGATTGGCGGAGCCGTGTCTGCGTGTATTGCCATCATACTGGTGGTCTTTGCGGTTTACTTCATAAGGTTGGCAATTTAATCAGTCAAATTAATGAATTAACTTCAAGGGAAATGTTCTTTCTCTCTTTCTAGGCAAATACGTGTCAATAGCAGACGACTAAGTCAATATATATGCCAGTAATAATACATATGCCAGTAATTTTTGTCTTTCCGAAATCCTTTAAAAATTCAGAAATCTTATACGACATCACTATATAAATCTGATCAATTTAAATTCAGACCAAAAAATATAAAGATGAATATTGCCTTTCTCCGTGTAATAATTAAATGCCAGTTTAGAATAGATAGCTACAAATTATACAGGATACTATTTCTTTCGACTAGAGCGAAATTTACAATTTTTAAATATAATTGTCTAGAAATATTCATATTGCTGAATTTGCCTTGGAATTTAGTGACATAGCCAGTAGCAATGTCGGTAGATATTCGACCGCGGATCAATATGTGCGGGGTTCAGATCCTGAGCTCACCAGTCATTGACTTCGCTTTCAAGTGAGGAAACTGACGTTAACATTAGCTTTACTAGCTTTTAATTTGCTATTTAATGTCTTCATTTTTACTTCCGGCTATATATCAAATATCCTGCAATAGTTATTCCTTACCTTCTTCGGTGTATGCTTTTTTAATCGGCTAATTAGAAACAATGGGAGTCTTCTGATGGTGGTTCTGCTTTCAAGATTCCTGCAATCCTTAAATCACTGGACTTCTAAATGCTGATAACGAGGTTGTTGAACGTGAATGAGTATAACTTAACGGCACACATGGTCAGGAAGTAAAGAGGCTTGTTTAATACCCATATCCTCCTTCCTCTCCATTGTTATTAGTAATTGTTGCCTTTTGTTGGCGCAGCAATTGCCGATTTAATTGCAGCAATTATCGGCGCAAATTTAAGAATAATCTTCCAACACTCTGGGATTTTTTCAATCAAAGCTGTCAGCACTCGGTCTTCCAAGCTGGTCACCAAACCATGTATTAACCGAGGCCGATGGAGCTCAACTTCGATTATTGATGAGCAATTAAAAACGTTCGCTAAATCCCGAATTGAATATCTGCCTGTAGAGCAAGGAGGTTATCAATGAAGATAGAGCAAATGTTGTGGTCCATCAACCCTGAGGAGCTAATCAAAGTCAAGTCTAGACATTACGGGACAGCGTTAAGCGTTGAGGTTTGAAGCTATTTAAATATCGATGCTGTCGTGAACGAATATTTACGTCTAATAATTGAGTCAAATTTAAGTCTATTAAATTAATTGTTTCGTCTCTTTCTGTCACAGACACACACACAAAATCTCTCCATCTCTCTGTCTCTGTCTCTCTCTGTCTTTGTCTCGCCTTCGCTATGCAAGTGGCACGTTAGAGGCACATATTCTGCCACTGATGAAAGCACAATGCTCTCGTAAACTTATAGAAATGCTATCATATCATCCTTTCATATTAGCTGCTACTTATTTTGCAGACATAGGATTGTCGGTGAAATTCATTATATGACATTATATGATACAAAATACTGGTGGTTTAATGCATTACTTAATAGCAATCGAGCACTATTGGGACGAATCCAAGCTAACGAAAACAAAGTAGGTCCAAAACTGAGCAAATTCCAAAATCCAAAAGCAGTCCTAAGATTTACATATAGCAAATCACAGTTGATAATTTTGAACACGATTGATGGTAATTTGGTTACAGTTATTGAGCAGAGCTGGTTCTGAGAATGGTGTAACGCAATCGAGGCAGTCTTTAGCCTTAGCACTCCGAGCTCCTTCGACGCTCAACTCCAACGAATACGCCGCCCTGTACCGAGGAAGACCCGTGATCGTTGTAGAAGTCCCTTCCAACTCTGGGGAGATCAGCCTGACAAAAGCTGATCTCAGAGAACTCGTTACAGTATGTCATTAAATGTCACGATTTTGAAATTAGACTTCTCAGCAACTGTACGTATTTGTTAAAGGCGATCTACCAAATGCTACGGTATTTGGTGAAAGTATCAACTAGTGAATATACACTACCATGTACAAGGTCGACTGCTCTACTTTACAATGAAATTGTAGATAATTATTTTAATCATTAAATAATTTCTGGACATTACTAGACGGTAGAGCGATAAATCCTCCAAGTCAAAGTTGTACGTCTAAAGAATGAAACAAAATATATTAATTTTTCTTTTGAAATAACTCCATTGTTATTAGCGTTACTTTTATTAACCTGTTATTGATTTTATCGAGTGAACAATAGCTAGCAAGGTTGTGCAATAGCTAACAAGATTATATGATAGCTAAGAAGATCATGTGATAGCTAACAAGATCATGTGATAGCTAACAAGATCATGTAATAGCTAACAAGATCATGAAATAGCTAACAAGATCATGTAATAGCTAACAAGATCATGTGATAGCTAACAAGATCATGTGATAGCTAACAAGATCATGTGATAGCTAACAAGATCATGTAATAGCTAAGAAGATCAAAAAATAGCTAACAAGGTCATGTAATAGCTAACAAGATCATGTGATAGCTAACAGGATCATGTAATAGCTAACAAGATCATGTGATAGCTAACAGGATCATGTAATAGCTAACAAGATCATGTAATAGCTAACAAGATCATGTGTAACAAGATCATGTGATATCTAACAAGATGATGTGATAGCTAAGAAGATCATGTAATAGCTAACAAGATCATGTGATGGCTAACAAGATCATGTGATAGCTAACAAGATCATGTGATAGCTTGATAGTAAGCCAAGCCGGTAGCATGCCGCTAAGTAGTCTGAATACCTCTCAGCAGGTGCAGGGTTCAAATCCACTGCTTGTCCCGTTACAGTATTGAATGGTCAAGGCAGAAAGCATACTGATAGACTAGACTTTATCTCCTATCTTTTAGTTTCGAAACTATGTTTTGTCTGCGTACTTCGGAAAAAAATTTCTTTCAAGAAAAAAGCTAATTTTATTACTATTTGTGCTCTTCACAGTTAAAGGAGATGACTCACGACAACCTACAGCTGTTCATAGGAGCCTGTGTCCTACCCAACAACAACTTCTACGTCACCCAGCTCTGTACCAGGGGTTCTCTTGTGGTAGGTGTCCTGGTAGATCTGTTCTAATAACTGAGAAATTCCTTGTGATTTGATTACTTCAGCTTGGGCATTAATTATAAGGATTTGCAATAGATTATTTTCTAATGTTCAATAAATCCAATAAAAGTAGCTAACTTAGAATGTTCAGTGTAGACAATACGATCATTACCAAACCCTGACGAATAAGCATAGCGAGAGGTGGCAGTCCATTTATCAATCATAATTAATAGACTAGACTAAATGGAGTTAATATTTAACCATTAAAAGTTACCTTCCTACTATTTCCTATTACTTTTTATTCCGGTTGTAAAGAACCCGGGGTTGGATAAATGCGATTAGAGCAATGTGGGTTTAATCGCCGCCCGGCTACTCTCGAAACCAGTTGCTTAAAAGGATGCTGAAGTAAACTGCATAAAATATTTTCGTGAGTTTACGATTAATGTCCAAAAGTTAAATATACGTTGTTTTAATAGCTAATTAATATAACAAATTAACATAATCGTCTTTTAGCAAAAGTTCAAAATCCCGACTCATATTATTCAGTCGTTTCTACTGTATGTTCCTTTATTGTAATGAAATTTATTTAAAAGCTAAAAGTTTACATATATTTGCTAAAATTCTCAGCTTTTAAATTATCCTAATCTTGCGTTGTTAAACAGGATATACTGGACACGGATGAGATAAATCTGGATTGGTTCTTTCAGATCTGTCTTGTGTCCGACATCATCAATGTAAGGTACTTCCTTAGTACGTGTAAAAGAAATATTCCTGGTAAAATAGCACTAATACCCGTGTTGCTTCATTACCGTGTTGTGTCCTCCCCGTGTTGTGTTCGAGTTGTTTGAAGTATTGACCAACCGGTGACTGCACGTGTCGTAGAAGACCACTAAAGCACTAAGATCCATACTAACGCCAGAAAGGGCATTTGGTTGGTAAGCGCCTAGACTCTAGAAATTGCTACAAAAATATAAACTAATTGGAATGTTTTAAATAAGGGATTTGCTGGTGATGTTTTTAAGGAGAGAGAGGATTTGAGGCAGTCAATTTGGATCCCGACCCTGGTTAAACTGGGATTCAAGGGACGATGACGATGATGAAGATGATGATGATGAAAATAGCACTAATCCCAAATTTTGAACTCAGCAGTGTGAGAAGATTCACTAAACTGACAAAATTACGAACGTATAAGTGCTAAATGGCTGGTAAAGCTAATGTTACCATCGGTTTCCTCACTCGAAAGCGACGTCAGTGACGGTAAAGCCCAGGAATGGAGCCTCTCATGTACTTATCCGCGGTCGAGTATCGTACCTACATCGCCACTGCTTCGAGTCATAGATTTGGTTGGCATAAATAGACAATTGATAAAGAATATAAAAAATATCAAGATCTCAATGAAACGAAATCTGCCTAATCTTAAAGGCTACTGTTCAGCCGTACAGTGTACAATAAGTGTATGTTTAATGATCGTCTACAGGGAATGTCGTACATACACAAATCAGATCTTCGCTCTCACGGTCATCTCACGAGCTCTTCTTGTTTAGTGGACAACCGCTGGACTCTAAAGATCTCTACGCCCGCACCCACTGTCTTCTTGAGACAATTACTAGAAACTCTTTCACACGACACGAACAGCGTTGAAGAAATGGATAAGGAAGACCATGAGTACCGAGAGCTTATTTGGACAGCTCCGGAGCTTCTACGTTTGACTGATCGACCTTTAAGAGGAACTCAGAAAGGTGACGTGTACAGTTTCTCCATTATCGCTCAGGAGATCTTGTTCAGAGCTTCTCCGTTCTTTGTTGAGGATGCAAATTCATGGAAAGGTATGAACTTGGCTACAATTAAAGATACACTAGTTGTAGTTTTATTATTTTCGTGGAAGTTCTGTTATTTTTATCATTACGTTTTTAAAAAGAATTTTTAGTGTTAGAAATTACAAAGCTCTTCCTCTCGGATACCAGAAAGGTATTATCGAAGTTTCTTTCATTTTATGTGTGTTTCTTTATTTATATTTCATTTTTGAAAAAGAGGAAACTAGGTCTATTAAATGAAAGCGGATTAAGTCTTGATTCATTCATAGAATTTGAGTATTCACACATATCATATCTTTTAAACTTCATTTACGACACTGTATTGCTACTTCTTGTTGGTTTAATCTCTCATTATATATTTTTGCTGATTAATACTAAAGCTATAGTGGAGAAAATAAAGCAAGGAGGGGAAAAGCCCACCCGTCCCGCCCTTCCACATACCTTGAGTGAAGGTCAGGAAATGTTTTCCATGTTGAATGCTTGCTGGTCTGAGGAACCTCAGAGCAGACCCTCATTCGATGAGCTACAGCAGAGGATGAAGAGGTTCAGAAAGGGAGGGTTAGTTCATGATTTAGCAATTTTAATAGATATTATTTACCCGTGTTGTGTCCGAGTTGTTGATTAATAGACAACCTGTGGACTGGACGTATTGCAAAAGGCGACAAAGCACTAAGATCCAAACCAACATCAGAATGGACATTCGGTTTGTGGGCGCCTAGATTCCAGAAATAGCAGCAAAATTTGTCTAAATCCCGACCACAGTACAACTGGGATTCAAGGGACAATGACGATGATGATGATGATGCTTAAATAGTATTCTCTGTTATTCACATTAACATTACCAATGCAGTTTGGAAATTTTTCATAGACATATACGCTAAGTATAATTTCAACGTTATGCGGTTAAAAAGCTGGTAAAGCTAATGTTAATGTCAATTTCCTCACTCGAAAGCAATATCAGTGACGGAAGAGCCCAGGATTAACGCACATATTCGATATGCCCGATGTCTAATTAATGGAAAATGGTCTAAGTTTCTAAACAGTTTAAACATGTGGTATTAAAAGTGATAGATATCAAAATAGTTGATCATTTCACTATAATGTTTTTATACTTTTTTGGTATTTATATAATTGATGCAATGATATCAAAATACAAAAAATTAATTTTTTAAATAAATTTTTATCAATGTTTGTATAAATTCTCACAAATTTTCCAGTTAACATGAGTGTAATTTCAAATTCTTCCCTTTTTTTGTTTTTTTTGTTCTTTTTGGCTTTTTGTTTTTTTTGTTGTTCCTTTAGTTACACACGTGACATACCGCATGTGCTACATGGTTTCCTTTCTTGGTTTCTGTTTTTGTAGTTTTCAGTATTTCCTCCATTCCTTTTCATGGTTATTAGTAATCGTTGCCTTCTTGTTAGCGCATCAATTGCAGCCGGCGCGGATTTAACAATAACCTTCCAACACCCTCGGGATTTTTATTTTATTTTATTTTTTTCTTTCAAAGCTGTCAACACTCGGTCTTTCAAGGTAGTCGCCCACAAAGTACTAACCGGCGCGATGGAGCTTAACTTTGTTCAACTGACGCGCAGCTTAACCGACTGCGCTAATCCTGCCCCCCTTCACTGCATCAAATGAAGAACTTTCTACAGTTTAATATTTGTACAATACATCTTTGATTTTAGAAAGACGGAGCTCATGGATCACGTGCTGGAGAAACTGGAAAAGTACGCCAACAACTTGGAATCAATTGTGGAGCAAAGGACTTCTGAACTCATGGATGAAAAGAGAAAGACTGACATACTCTTAAACCAAATGTTGCCACCGTAAGCATACTTGTGAAACTAAATGTCTCAGCATTTTAGCATTGTAAAATTACGAATTATTAAAAAATCTTGTTCATAAATCACTGAAGATCTCTTTTTCTTTCTTTCTCTCTCTCTCTCTCTCTCTCTCTATTTCTCTTTATACCGAAATTTTAAGTGGTTATTTCACAGTTTTTACGTAGTTTACTGTTTTATTTATTCTTAATTTAATTCCGGCATAATAGTCCATACGTCGTGTACACAAATAAATGCATCAGGTGCAACTACAACTAAAAAAATCAACTGTGATAGCAGATCCAGGTAAATAGCTCGCTCAAACCCAGAAATGCACTGAAAGATATTAGCAGATATTTACAATAACTAATATCTACTGAATAATAACTTCAGCGAAGCACCAATAGGCCTAGCACCAGCACCTATCATGTATGCAACCGATAGAACATTTGCATCATCTACCACAGATATTTCGCCTTGCGTATATACATTTGACTAAAATAGAGATAATACACTCCCCTGACGAGTACCGCTCTCAAGATGAAAGAATATAGACATAGAATTACATCATAAAATAAATAATTGCCTTCTGAAATATCAGAATGTTAGAAAATACAATTTTATTCAAATATGAGCTCTCTTAGCTATTTTCAATAATCCACGTTGTCGAAAGCATTAGGGAAGTCAACAAAAAATAAATACATGATTACCAATTTACTATCATAACCATAGTAGTCATTTTTTTGTTTTATCACGAAGTTCTTTGCCCAGTAGAATATCCTTACAAAAATACCCAAAATGAAAATTATCGTATTCTGAAATGTTATGCAATGGTTGCACTATGATCAATTTTAACCATTTAGACACAGCGGTAGACACTGCAATTGTTCATTAATGTAATTACATGTATTGCAATTATTTAGGCTGGATTAATCACCACATGAATGACTGAAAATAGTTGAACCCGTCAAAGAGCTTTATTACACTTTGCTTATGAATTTGACATTTTTATCCCAAGAGATAAAAATTGACGAATTGGCAAAGTTTTAAAAGACATGGAGCACACGCAGCCCATAATTAATTATTAAAGACAAAAATATTTATTTAATTTTATTCTAGAAGAATCCACTTTCTAACTTTATAGTAGATTCCGTAGGAAGATGAAGAAGGCAAGTTTTCAAGATTTCATTTTCAACTTTTACAGTTGTGATTCTCTAAAATATGACATTTTTAATTTTCTAAGTATACGAAATATCTATCATTATCTTTCAAAACTCAGTAAAGTTTAATTATATTAAATTAGTACACTAATTACTTCAAGTAATTAAGTGCTTTGAACAGATACGTAGCAGATCAGCTGAAGATGGGTAAAACCGTTCCACCAGAAATGTTTGACAGTGTTACCATTTACTTCTCAGACATAGCAGGCTTCACGTCTCTCTCCTCAGAGTCGACTCCTATGCAGGTCGTTGATCTACTCAATGATCTCTATGGAACATTCGACGATACTATATCTAGACATGATGTCTATAAGGTTAGTCAATCAATCAATCACTTTTTACTTCTCTCGTAACTAAGAATGGACTACTCTGAGAACTCTGAATTCATCTTCGCTCCTCAGTGAGGAGCGAAGATGAACATAGTTATATGCATGGAATATTTGATTATTTCTGTCTCAAGCAAACGATGTTTATAGGGCTAATTAAGCAATAAATCAGTAGTTAATGCATTGAATGATTAGCTAATTTAGTATTTAATCAAATTAATTCATCAAGAATCAAACTTTCTGTAACGAATCGACTCTAGGTCATAGATATATTGGCACGGTAGACGAACTTCTGTAGATTTTAGTTTTTACTTGCTGTCGATATGCTAGCCTGATGAAGTCAAGAATTTTTCAAATAAGATATTAAATTGAATTGATTATAGATTTAATTTACTGATGGATCGATCTCTATAACCCCAGCTTGATTGATTGGTTGATTGATGGATTGGCTGATTGGTTGATTGATTGGTTGACTGATTAATTTATTGATTGGTTCACTGATTGAATAATTGATTGGTTGATTGATGGATTGATTTGATGAATTTATTGATTGGTTGATTGATTGACTGACTGACTGATTGATTGACTGATTGGTTGGTTGAGTGATTGATTTGATTAATTCATTGATTGGTTGATTGATTGACTGACTGACTGATTGAGTGACTGACAGACTGACTGATTGAGTGATTTATTGACTGATTGATTGATTGACTGGTTTATTGATTGATTGATTGATTGATTGAGTGATTGATTGATTGATTGATTGACTCTTTGATTGATTGATTGATTGATTGATTGATTGATTGATTGACGGATGGATTGGTTGAATGAATGATTGATTGATTGATTGATACAGGTAGAGACGATAGGAGACGCATACATGGTGGTCAGTGGAGCACCGAGACTTAATGAAGGACGTCACGTGTGTGAGATATCCAACATGGCGCTGGATTTACTTAAAGAAGCCTCGCGCTTCCGTATCCGTCATAAACCGGACACTCCTCTTCTACTCCGCATTGGAATCCACACCGGACCCTGTGCGGCGGGTCTGTCATAAAACTTTAAATTTTATTTAAACTTTACCTCGTGTTAGCTCAGCAATTCATTACGAATCAGTATTTGCATTGAACTTACGGTTCCAGTGCAGTTTCATTATAATCTAACTCTAATTAAAGGAGAACATTTAAAATTTCATGGGAAGAAGCTGTGAGGATTGTTGCCGATAGATGCTAATGTTGCCGCCCTATATTCTGTTCGAGAATGCAAGGAACCGATGATGATTTAAAGGCAATCAAGAAGTGAAGGTGTATCTCAGCTGCAGAGTTATTGAAGTACACGATTACTGAGTATTATATATGCAGCTCTAAATCATTCAAACGCTATAACAGCATAAGTTAATTAAGTAGAAAAATATTGTTTATATTTCAGGTTCGGAAATTGTTCGCAGTTCTTAATAACGTTTTAGGCAGAATTTTTTAACTTTGAGTGGAGTCGTTGGCTTGTTGGCATGTTGTTCGACAGCCGATCAGTAGGTGCAAGGTTCAAATCCAGTGTTCTCCATGTCAATGACATGCTATTAGAGCAAGAAACTGACGTTAAACTTCGCCTTAGCCTTAACTAACTTTTTAAAACTTGCAATGCCTGAAAATAAAACCATATTTAATTAGCAGCAAACAAATAATCAGGAAGTAGTTTACCCAAAAGAGCCTAAGCCCGGTGAGGTAATGCTGTCAGTAATATAATGTTTTAAAATGTTTTGGAACTTGTTTTCTAGATTTTTAATTTTGTAGTGTTTTTGGGCGTTTTCTATTGATCACATTGAATTAAGCTTAATGGTGCATGATAATATCATAGACGGTAGTAAAACGTTGCTGTTGTGACCTATATTACGCCATAGTGATTTTAAATAAAACATACGTTCAAGCTATTCTCTGCCGTAATTATTTGTAAAAGTATGACGATTTAACTGTTAAGATTGAACGATGTAGCCAATAGGAAATAAGTAAACAGACACTAAAAGGTGAATGTCGTACGCAGTTTGTAGACCAATGTTGTTTTTGCATTGTCGATCCTTGTAGGTTGATTTTAATTGCACGAAATAATCGTTTGTAAGGTGTTTTTTTCTTATTATAAGATAGGAAATGGTAAACTGCTTTGCAACCAGATGTAATCATTAGCTTCTACGGGGTAAATGCCAATATACGTATATATGTCAATTTCAAAAAAATATATATTTTTTATATTTAATACAGTGTTAAATGCATTATTTGGAAACATATGACTGTCAGCTGTTACATCGTCACGTGAACTGTGACGTAATGACTTTTACGGACAATTAATCTTCAACAGCCTCATCTGTGACCCCTTCAGTAGTCTTATCAGTAGTCTTATCAGTAGTCTTATCAGTAGTCTTATCAGTAGTCTTATCAGTAGTCTTATCAGTAGTCTTATCAGTAGTCTTATCAGTAGTCTTATCAGTAGTCTTATCAGTAGTCTTATCAGTAGTCTTATCAGTAGTCTTATCAGTATTCTTATCAGTATTCTTATCAGTAGTCTTATCAGTAGTCTTATCAGTAGTCTTATCAGTATTCTTATCAGTATTCTTATCAGTATTCTTATCAGTAGTCTTATCAGTATTCTTATCAGTATTCTTATCAGTATTCTTATCAGTAGTCTTATCAGTAGTCTTATCAGTAGTCTTATCAGTAGTCTTATCAGTAGTCTTATCAGTAGTCTTATCAGTAGTCTTATCAGTAGTCTTATCAGTAGTCTTATCAGTAGTCTTATCAGTAGTCTTATCAGTAGTCTTATCAGTAGCCACTTTTTACGCTTTCATATCGTTTATTTGTTCATCTCAGCACAGATTATACAAACAGTAGGAACGTGCATGTAGTTAGACAAACAAGCAACAATACAAGTGAGGAGACCATAAAGGGAGCCTGGGCTCTCTGCGGTAATACCATAATTAGCAGATGTATTTTTTTGGTTTTACTTACAAAATACCGTTACACTTTTACTCTAATTTAGATGCTAGCATGTAGTATCAATCTGGACCTGATTACCAAATCAGAGGCATCAAGAAATGAAGTTCTTAGATATAGACAACAAGACATTTCATAACCCTTTAATTAATCATAGCCCATAACTCTATATTTACCCAGAACCTTAACTCTAGACTTAACTCTAACCCTAAAGGAGCCTATTTACGGATGCATTCAATGCCTTCAAATAAGACTTTGTCAATCGAAAGAAATATTGTAAAATTAAAAATGCAAATGCGAAATGTCCTGCGAAATTTTTCACTTTTTTACTCAATGTATTTGTTTCCTGGTACGCAGGGGTTGTTGGTCACGTTATGCCTCGCTACTGTTTGTTTGGAGACACCGTCAACGTCGCCTCCAGGATGGAATCTACTGGAGAAGGTATGGTGGCTCCTTTAATTACAGCAGCTTTAAGCTGAACATTTTAATGTATAAATAGCATTAGTTAAAATGTATAGTGCACGAAATGGAAAAGTATATAAATAATAAGTCTATATATATACATATGTTTATATATATATGTATATATATACATACAACATAGTATATATATATAACATAGATATATATACTATATATTACATATATATATATATATATATATATATATATATATATATATATATATAGGGGCCTATTTATTTACTATTTAAAATAAATATTTTTCAATTTCTTTAGTGTCCGCTTACAAGAGGAAACGTTCTGATTAAAAAGTACGGAAGATGATGGTGATGATGACATGTTCAGTTAAGATATGTTGTATTCCTTGTTGTAAACTTTTACAAATGTTTAGCCACTAAAATAAGTCATATGTGTTGTTCTAAACTATTTCATATGCGCAGCCACTAAGATATGGTGCATCTGTTGTTTTAAACTATTTCACATGTGTAACTACTAAGATGTATTGTATGTATTGTTTTAAACTATTTCACAAGTGCAGCCACTAACATGTGTTATATGTGTTGTTTTTAACTGTTTCACATTTGTGGCCATTAAGATAATTATGTTGTATGTGTTGTTTTAAACTATTTCACATATGCAAACACTAGGATATTATGCTGTATGTGTTGTTTTAAACTATTTCATATGTGTAACCTCCAAGATGTATTGTATGTGCTGCTTTAAACTATTTGATATTTGTAACCACTAAGATGTGTTGTATATGTTGTTTTAAACTATTTCACATTTGTAGCCATTAACCCTCGGATGCAGAACCCATGGGTCACCCCTGACTCGGGACTCGCATTGTGTCCTATATTTTTAACGCTACAAAATGAAAACTTGTCCGTCTAGGTATTCCTCATTCAATCTATTTTGCATATTTATATATATTTGTTAAATTTTTGGCATCTATCCCCTACTTAGTTGCGAGCTGAAATGGAGAGGTCATAGGTCGTCATATCGAAATGCTGTGCGATAGTATAATGGTAATGGGATCTGTTGATTTATATAAGTACAATAATTTGATATGAGTCACATGACCTAACGAGCCTAGAGAATCCTAGCTCTAAGGTCCCTATAGGTCTCTTTACGCAGAATTTGATCCAAGAAATATGTGAAAAACCCCATATTCCCAGCTTTCATGTCAGGATCGAGGTTTGCTGAAATACTTTCGCTTTTGCGATTTGATGACAAAGATACTAGAGATATGAGAAGAGCAGTTGCTAAGTTTGCACCCATCAGAGACTTGTGGAATTCCTTTACTGAACAATGTCGATCTCTCTACACACCATCAGATTTCGTGACAGTCGATGAACAGATGTTGAGGTTTAGAGGAAAATGTCCTTTTCGACAAGTCTATCAAGTCTAAGCTCGATCGATATGGAATTAAGTTTTGGATTTGTGCTGATGCAGAAACATTATGTATTCAATCTCAAACCATATCTTGGGCGGGAGGAAAGTACAAGAACTCAACCTCTAGGTTCAGAGGTTGTTCTCAGTCTCCTGCAACCAATAGAACAATCTGGCAGAAATATCACGTGCGACAACTTCTTTACAAGTACACATCTAGCTGATAAACTGTACGAGAAGAAGTTGACAATTTTGGGTACAGTCCAAAAAGTAACCGTGACATTCCACAAAAATTTTTAGCTAATAGGTCAAGAGAGGCTGGTTCGCCATTGTTTGCTTTTAGTGAAGCAAGACAATAGTATCATATGTTCTTAATGTAACAGAGCAGTTGTTCTTCTCTCTACAATGCACAATGACGACAAGATTGATGGAAATACCAACAAACTTGAAATGATCATGGATTATAATAGAACGAAAGGAGGGGTTGGCAGTGTTGACTAACTTTGCCATAGATATACTGTGAAGCGGTCAACTCGTCGTTGGCTATTGTGCATTTTCTATGGACTTCTTGATATTGCAGCAGTAAATTTATTCATTGTGTTTTTCCATAACAAGCCTGATCTTAATTCCAAGGAAAGTTGCAAGCGCATGGACTTGATGAAATCACAACTGCAGTATCGACGGGATAATGCTTAGGGCTTATATGATCGTATTCGTTTATCCATGAGTGCCGTTGGCTACACCTGTGCAAGTCAACGTAAACCACCACGGAAAATGTCGACAAGATCCGCAGCTCGTAAGAGAAAGATATGTTTCTACTGCCTGCCGCAAGAGACAGGAAAGTGATCACTGAATGCTCTATCTGTCATAATCGTGCCTGTCCTGACCACTCCTCAACTACAGCTAACATGACGATGATGGCGTCCCTAACATCATCTCTCGATGAGGAAATGGACGTTAAATCGTGTATTATAATTGTTACCATTAATTGCAGTGATAAAAGTTGAAAGTTTTGCATACTGCTTTATTTCTTTCTAATTTCTGCGAGCAATTATGACACTAAATGAAACGGGTCAGGTGTGATCCAGGGGTTTTGCATTAACGTCAGTCAAAATACTTTATGCATCCGAACGTTAAGATATGTTGTATGTGTTGTTTTAAACTATTTCACATATGCAAACACTAGGATATGTTGTATGTGTTGTTTTAAACTATTTCACATGTGTAGCCTCTAAGATACACTTGAGCGCCGCAGCCAAAATTTCTCTGTCATCATTCGACGGGTACATCACTGAAGAGAGAGGAGACACTTTCATAAAAGTAAGTAAAGCTTATAACAGCATTGAGACAACCAATCAATTATTTCTATCAATAATAGCTATATTAATAATATCTATTAACAATCAATCATTTAAGTAATCTTTTTATAAACAAATCAATCAATAATTCGATTAATCGTTCTATAAACACGTCAATAAATCATTTGATTAATCTTTCTATAAACACGTCAATCAAGCAGGGGATTATACATCAATCAATAATTTCATTAATCACTCTATTTACACATCAATCAATCATTCGATTAATCGCTCTAATCGCTCTATTAACATATTACTCAATCGTTCGACTGATCAATCAATCATTCGGTTAATCAATCTAACATATCGATCATTCTGGCCATTAGGCCAGCAGTCAATTTGCGAAGCAATCAGCCCATATTTGCATCAATAAGTCAATGCCCTCCCATGTCGATTTCTTTGGAAGATAATGATTTCCCAAAGACAGTTCAATTACGCATAGGGAATCAGTTAATGAGTAATTCTCAGAATCAGTTAATAGTAATTCTCAGAATCAGTTAATGAGTAATTCTCAGAATCACAATAAGAGTAGCTTAGAGATATTATGATAACACAAATGCAGCAACAGCGATTCGTAGGACGTTGTGAAGCATAGGTTGCCTATCAAAAGCTTATCGCCTATTCTATTTCAGTAAGTGAAATTCAAAAATTATTAAACAACCTTTAACGGGGATCGGATCACATATGAAAAGAGTAGAGCGTAGCTTAGCTAGCTTTATTAGCTAGCTTTATTAGCTAGCTTTATTAGCTAGCTTTATTAGCTAGCTTTATTAGCTAGCTTTATTAGCTAGATTTATTAGCTAGCTTTATTGGCTAGCTTTATTAGCTAGCTTTATTAGCTAGCTTTATTAGCTAGCTTTATTAGCTAGCTTTATTAGCTAGATTTATTAGCTAGATTTATTAGCTAGCTTTATTAGCTAGCTTTATTAGCTAGATTTATTAGCTAGATTTATTAGCTAGCTTTATTAGCTAGCTTTATTAGTTAGCTTTATTAGCTAGCTTTATTATTAGCTTCCGATCTCGAAAACATGTCAGCGACCGAGCAAGCACAAGATTTGAACCTGATGGTTGTAGATCCTTAGTCAAACTACTTAGCAACAAGCTATACGGTGCTTGAGATAGAACCAAGAGAGAATAGAATTGCAGGTTGAAACATATGTTTTTTTGGTTTCATTGGGACAAATCTTTTCGACAAAGGTTCGATTGATTTGTATACTTATTAATTAAATGTATATTTGAAACGAATTGAATTCAACAACGGAAGATTGCTGAGATTGATTAAATGACTAATAGATTGATTAAATGACTAATAGATTGATTAAATGACTAATAGATTGATTAAATGACTAATAGATTGATTAAATGACTAATAGATTGATTAAATGACTAATAGATTGATTAAATGACTAATAGATTGATTAAATGACTAATAGATTGATTAAATGACTAATAGATTGATTAAATGACTAATAGATTGATTAAATGACTAATAGATTGATTAAATGACTAATAGATTGATTAAATGACTAATAGATTGATTAAATGACTAATAGATTGATTAAATGACTAATAGATTGATTAAATGACTAATAGATTGATTAAATGACTAATAGATTGATTAAATGACTAATAGATTGATTAAATGACTAATAGATTGATTAAATGACTAATAGATTGGTTGAAGATTTTGTTGATTAATTGTTCATTGACTAATTTATTTATACTATTTTTTAAATATTTATTGATATGTTGGCATGCTTTATTTGATTGCGTTGCTTGATTTGTTGAGTGGTTGTTTGATAAATAGATGGATTAATTGTCTGAGATTGATTGTAAGACTGGGTGATTGATTGGTTGATTGATATATAAATTTATTGAATGACTGATAGATTGCTTTATGAATTGATTGATTGGTTGTTTTATTTATTTATTTGTTAACTGTTGAACTGATTAATTATTTTACTTATTTATTTATTGATATATTTATTTATAAATTGATTAATTGACTTATTTATTGATTGATTGATTGATTGATATAGGGAAAGGGCGTAATGACGACATACTGGCTGTTAGAAAATAGATCAGCTAATCTCTCAGACTCTAAGCATTAATTAAATATCTCATTTTGTAATTGACTTGGACATGCTGCCATAAAATCAGACCTCGAGTCAGTGGTTTTAATAGTTTATCAATTTCGACGAATTACGGAATTTATTGTGTTTTGGAGTAATAAGGTGATCGTTTAAGCAGATCAGTACTGAATCAGCTGACCATAATTTAAACTAATCAGCTAATAAATCATCCGTTCATTTTATCGTTCCATCAATTATAAATTCTCGAAATTCTTCTTTTTCTTCTTCTTTTAGCTTATCTCACGCTCGTTGAGCCATGGGTTAGATATCACTTGCCTGTGTTACGAAGGGCTGTTAAAACGAGTATGGCAGAGAATCCTTAATTTATCTGTGAAATTCGGCCGTCTGGTATATTTTATTCAGCCTATAATATTCTTATTGGCAAAGTTAAATATTTCAACTGAGCAGGTCTTGCATTATGTACGTTGAACCTATTTTCACGTGGAGTGGATTACGTGTTGCCTGACCTGAGCCTTGAACTCGGGCCACTTGCATCCGAGGCGAACACGCTATCCGTTGCGCCATATCTCTTCCCCATGAAATTCTCATTGTATGTAGCCAACAATGACTTCATCATGGAATTGAAAATTGGTTGATATTTGGTAAAATCATTTAAAATCATTATCACTAAGCATCATTCATGCCGTTTATTTAGAGAGTTTAGTTTAATTAGGTGAACAGGTAAGGAGTTTCAAATATTTGGGTCATACTATAACCGATGATGGGAAATGTGAGACAAAAATATGCAGTAGGATTGCACAAGCAAAAGCGGCCTTTGACAGTAGAAAAGAACTATTAACAAAAAGTCTAAAGAAGGACACAAAGATAAAGATAGTGAAAACTTTGGTTTAGACCACGCTATTATATGGATGTGAAACATGGACCTTAAGAAAGGAAGACATTAGGAAACTGGATGCATTGGAAATGTGGATTTGAAGAAGAATGGAGAGGATTAGCTGGACTCAAAAGGTTACAAATGAGGAAGTCCTGGAGAGAGTTGGCACAGATAGACAGTTAATAAATGTATTAAGAAATAGGAAGAAGAGATGGATAGGACACATTCTAAGGGGGGAAGGTCTATTAAAAGAGGTCATAGAAGGTAGAATGGAAGGAAAAAGAGGCAGGGGCAGGCCGAGATTAGGTATGTTAGATGATTTAAAGACCCACTCATATGTGGAAATGAAGAGGAAGGCGGAAGACAGAGAAGAGTGGAGGCGTTATGTACCATGGACCAGCCAGTAGGCAGTGCACTAAGAGAGAGATTTTAATTAGAGAGTTTTTTATTTCTATGTTTATCTCAGCAACAGCATGATACGGATGAACAGAGAGAACGAAACATGAATTAAAGTTAAAAAAGGAACATATAAAAGGAAACACAAGAACACACGAAACACAAAGTAAATGAAAAACATCCAAAGAGATGGCAAATAAAACGAGTGCTACACGCGTGTTTACCATTGTAATGTAATTATCGGTTTTATTTTGACGCAAATTATTCCAAGGTAATTATCTTGACACAATTATTCTAATTACTCGGAGAATTCTACGTTCCATAGTGCACAATGTTGTCGTGGAAAACATATCTTATTGTTTAATTAAGTTAACAGAAATGGAAGTCTTGATTGTAACGCAGTTCTATATCTGTGACATTACGTTGACAACATTTTCCGGACTTTATAATTGGTCATTAGACATGGGCCACTAAAGTCACAGCAGTCAACTTCACATGGGAAAACTCATGTAATTATATGCAGCGATTGACATACGAATTGGTTTATAGAGAAACAATTCCTGTTGAAATTACTATCTTAATTACAAGTCATCATCATCATCATCCTCCTCCCTTAATTCCCAGTCCAACCAGTGTCTGGATACGAATAGACTTTCTTTAAGTCTATCCATTCTTTTAAGTTTTTGTAGCAATTTCTGGAGCCTAGGCGCTCACCAACCGAATGCCCTTTCTTACGTTGGTTTGGATCTTGCTTTTATGTCGCCTTCTACGACACGCGCATAGTTACACGGTTGGTCTATTCCTCAAGCAACCCGGACACAACACGTGGATTACTATCTTAATTACAGGTAATACTACAAAATTATGCTCGTAAAAAATGTGAAGATTTGTGGAGTGTGATCAATTGATGGAGTCTATTTGTCTATAGGTTTCAAGCTGTGTAGTATTTTAATCATAAAATTAAAACAAACATATGGAGCCTGCTGTCTAGCCGAATTATACAAAATTCAGAACAGCAATAAAATTAAATGGTATTGGTAGCCTTTCAAAAAATTCTTCTGTTTTTAAATACATTTTTCATCATAATAAAGCGTGCAAGCGAAATTATATATATATATATATATATATATATATATATATATATATATATATATCAAACTATGAATTAAGTCCAATCTAAATATATCAAACTATGAATTAAGTCCAAACTCTCTCGCCCTCTCCCCTCTCTCATTCTCTCTCTCTCACTCTCACTCTCACTCACTCTCTCTCTCTCTCTCTTTATCTGTAACTCTCTCTCTCTCTCTACATTGTTTGTGACAAGTCCATGGTACATATTCCTACTTACATGGTGCTTTCACTCGCCATAAAGAGCACTCCATCGATTAGCAAAGTAAACTATTAGCAAAAAGACTATCGTTGATCTACAACTTCAGATAGCCTACAGCTTGGGAAAATATACCGTTTGAGGGGGTTTTCCCTTTGACTTTTCAGTTCATTCGCAGTTGCCTTTAACGAGACCTGCCGGTTACGGTTTATCTATTCTTCTTTTGACGAGTAAAACACGGGGAATTTATTACTTGTAATATTTAGTTATAATAAGAATATTATAAGTTGTAACCTACCATTAATGAAGGAAGATATCAGGAACCTAGAGGCATTTGAAATATGGACACAGAATATTATGGAAAGGATTAGCTGGACCCGAAATGTTAGAAATGAGGAAGTTCTGGAGAGAGTTAGTACAGATAGACAGATGATAAATGTACTAAGAAGTAGTAGGAAGAAGAGTTGGATAGGACATATTCTAAGGGTGGGAAGAATCTACAAAAAGAGATCATATTTATAGAAAGCAGAATTGAAGGAAATTGAGGCCGAGGCAGACCGATATGAGAAACGCTGAATGATTTAAAGATTCTCTCATACGTGGAAATGAAGAGAAAATCGGAAAACAGAGAAGAATGGAGGCGTTATATATCATGGACCTATCAGTGGGCAGTGCAATAAGAGAGAGAGAGAGAGAGAGAGAGAGAGAGAGAGAGAGAGAGAGGGAGAGAGAGAGAGAGAGAGAGAACGTCAGTTTGCTAATAAAAGTTGAAATTATCATTGTCCATGAGAAACTGTTCAGTACAAACATTGCACAAAATAAGAGTTGCACAAAAGTGATTTAATTTTGTGTGTACATTGTCTGCATGAGACGTTCCTGACATTGGCTTTTGGCGAGGAACAGAGCGTTAAATTCATATAGATTTATTGATAGATTAATTAATTAAATTCGACATCGGAATTAATTATCTCATTTAATTACCCTATCAACGAATTTTACGTTTTTTGTATTATTGCATGACGTTGGAGTAAAATGTATTTAATTAATTATTTATAGTTTTAGTGGCGACAATGCAGCGGTAGACTGGTTCTTGCTTAGTTTTATTTATCACTTAATACATGTACTTCTCTAAAATGTAAACGAATGGAAGTCTCAAATGGGGATTGACTGGTGGTGTGGTGTACGACAGAGAGGATTTGAGACAGTCTATTTGTATCCAGACCCTGGTTAAACTGGGATTCAAGGGAGGATGATGATGATGAATACATGTGCTGTCGTAGGTTTTTATCGTGTTTAAGTGTAGAAGTGTATACGTGTAGAAGTGTAGAAGTGCAGAAGTGTAGAAGTGTATATAAGTGTATAAGTGTATAAGTGTCTTTTCTTACATTTTAGCTGCAGCGGCTGTTGCATAAGCCGTGGCTTAAGACAGTGGCTCATCTCCAGGCTAAGTATTCTAGCACACTTCGCCATGATGCGCTGGTTCATTAGCCACACTTGATTAGCGCTTTAACAAACTTTCTGAACAGAAATCTGTGCTAATAAATATTAGCAAATGTATTTGCAAGTGTTCATGCGCCTACGTGTGTCTATCGTAATATATTTTAATAAACTTTAATTGTAGAAAGTAGCGAGCTATGCATAAATGAAGGCACTCAAGATGGCGAAGGAAATATTTAGGCACCTTATATATAAATATTAATTTTGTTAATATACTATATAATTTTAAGTAAGAAAAATTTAATTTAAATTACTTCTTTTAAACGTGATATATACACAGCGTCTCTTTACCTCAATGTCATTATAGTAAAGGAGTAACGAACTGGCCGATGTTCAAAACTTTACAGAACTAGACCAGCGGCCAATTCTCACAAATTACGAGAAATTTCATGGAAAAAATTTAAAATGAAATATTTTGAAAATATTTAATAATAGGAAAGGTCTACATTTACGAATATGAGTAAAATTAAACGATAAAACTTCAGTATAACAGCAACAACAATATCACTACGATTAGAGTTCTACTTTTATCCATGACAACATCGAGCACTGTGGCACCAAAATGCATGTTTCATTCAGCGTCAGAAAATTTAACAAATGTAGCATGCATCGCTTTAAGGTGAGAACACACGAAACAAATTCCGCATAAAAGTGTGACGATTCATTGTCAAGGTTGCGCGATAGCCAATAGGAAATAAATAGACACTTTAAAGTGAAGGCCGGACGCAGTTTGTTGACACACAAATGCTGTTGTGTGTATTGTCGATCATAGTAGTTTGATCTAAAAGCACAAAATATACGTTTACATTGTGTTTCTTTCTTATTGGAAGATAGGAAATGGTAAAATGCTTTGCAGCCGTATGAAATCATCAGCTTCTACGGGGTAAATGCCAATGTAAATGCCAATATAAATGTCAATTTAGGGAATATTTTATAATTTTTCCTGTATTTTTCATTGTGTTCAATGCGCTGTCTATCAACAAACGACTGTCAGCTGTAGCGTCGTGTATCGTAACGATTTCTTTTGCCCAATTAAGTGTACAGCCCAATTTAAACTTAAAGGAAAACAGGATTGACCCAGTTACCCGGCATCAGGCTTGACCTAGTTAAAAGGCAATATGTTTGACCTAGTTACCCGGCATAGGACTTGACCTAGTTACCCGGCAAACAACCCTTAGTCTGCTGTCCCACTCACTCAGGTAGTTCGTGTGCTAGGCTAGAGCGCATCTACTGTAGTCTAAACCGCACCGATAGAAATAAGGTATTGGTAGATTTTCTGTATGAACCACATACTCTACACTAAAAGTTTAAGAACAATATTAAGAAATATTCTTGAACTAATTTAACTCTATTATTAGTTCACATTTTTCCTCATTTTGAAAAGAAATGCTCGTGCTTTACGAAAGCAGTAGCAGAAATATATTTAACGTTTGCCTTTTGTTTAATCGCAGTAATCAGAGGGGTGTCGAATATAAAGAAACACAGTGTAAAATATCAGAGTAAAAAAAACATTTCGATAATATGCATTCTGAAAGCTACATTACACTTATTTCTAACATCATATGCGTAATAATTGCTACTCAGTTATTTCTCAGTACTGGCGTGGTTCATTCAAAGGTCGAAACCAGGATACCTGAGGCGGCGACAATAGGGTCTACCGAAATAGTCTCTGTGTCCAAGACTAGTTCCTCTAATACAAGCCATTTTATGGAACTATCATTTTCTAGATTAATTGATTCATCATCTCCTATGTTAATTGATTCATCATCTCCTGGGTTAATTGATTCATCGTCTCCTGGATTAATTGATTCATCGTCTCCTGGATTAATTGATTCATCATCTCCTGGATTAATTGATTCATCATCTCCTGGATTAATTGATTCATCATCTCCTGAATTAATTGATTCATCATCTCCTGGATTAATCGATTCATCATCACCTGAATTAATTAATTCATCATCTCCTGGATTAATTGATTCATCGTCTCATGGGCTAATGAATTCATCATTTGTCAGGCTCATGGAATCATCATCTCCAGTGTTAAGTCATTCGTCATATCTTAGGTTAAATTATTCGTCGTCTCCTGCGCTAATTGATTCATCGATGTGTAGGGCAATTGAAACATCTTCATCTGGAGCCTCTCTGGTTGACGAAGCCATAAGATTGGCTCCAATTACGAGAGTTGGGCAGGTTAGGAGGGAGATAAGGCTTGGATATATCTCTGACTCAACAGATCGAAACAATGCAGGAGCGGTGCAGCTTGCTGTAGAGAAAGCCCAGCGAGATGGCTACATGGCGTCCAATAGCTTCAGGTATGGTGAATACTATTATTATTATTACTTTTTTAAATTTTATTTATTTATTATTAGTATTATTATTATTATTATTATAAATATTATGATTATGATTATTAGTATTATCATTATTATTATTACTATTTTTAATATTTATTATTATTATTATTTTTTAATGCTCTGGGCTGTATAAGGCCCTGGGCTAAAATATAAGATAAAAAAGACTTTATTTAATTAAAAGAAAGATCACAAATATTTAAAATAGTTCCTCTACGCTCTGGGAGGCCGCATTCGCCAATGTGCCACGAGTGCATACAGCATTAAAACGCTGGAGTGCTATAGATAG
Organism: Enchytraeus crypticus; assembly: GCA_905160935.1. NCBI lineage: Eukaryota > Metazoa > Annelida > Clitellata > Enchytraeida > Enchytraeidae > Enchytraeus > Enchytraeus crypticus. The sequence goes on along the minus strand of CAJHZI010000811.1, from coordinate 1,608,793 downwards.
GCGCTGCCATAGAAAGGCTTTTTCACGTTGGTCGCCTGTAATGGCACTGGTTCTCCTGCCTAATTCGTTAATGAAGTCAGACGCGGCAGAGTTGATGGGGCCCAATGTCTCAAAAGCAATCGGCAGTAAGATGTAGCTGCTAGAGACTGCGGCATATTTAAGTGTCTTCCTATTGGCAGCGGCTTCAGCAGCTGAGCCAGAAGCAGCGCATGAAAGACTGAGATTGCTTGCTGAGAATGTGTCCGTCACAGTGACATCCCAGCTGATACACTTGCCTTCTGCCCGAGGAATCTGAGATACACCGTCCGGTCGTTTCCCATCAGAGCGGCTCAAACCCTGGGGCTCTTTATGGCCGGAATATTTGCGCGAGTTAGAGCACGCCATATCAGATCATTCAGATACTGGTGTCTGCTGATTCTGCCAGCGCTCCGCATGCACGAAAGGCCGTGAGTGTCCAGAGCATTGACCGATGCTCCGCAGACACAGTTGTGTGGCTCACAAAGCGTAGAGCCCAGCCGAAGACCAACCTCTACTCTCACTGCCTCACTCTATTATTATTATTATCCTTGTCATTATCATTATCATTATTAGTATTATGATAATGATGACGACTATTATTATTATTATTATTATTATTATTATTTTTAATATTTACCCCGGGTGTAAAGAACCTGGGGTGTGATAAAAACGATTCAAGCAATACGTGCTGAATCGCCGCCCGGCTACTCGAGGTCATCAAACGGCTTAAAAGAATTATTGAAGCAGACTGCATTAAATCTTTGCAAAGTCATGGAAAGCCTTTGCCAAAGAAAAGAAGTGTCTCGCTTATCGCCGGTTTGCTCTGCAATAAGTCTGCCTATGCCATTAATAAAGTCATCTCCTTCGGGATTCATCGGGCCCATGGTTTCAATGGCCACTGGAACAACTTCATATCCTAAGGACAGATCACGGTATTATCCAACTTCCTAGAGGCGGCATGAACAGCAGCTCCACCGGCTGTGACTGAAGTCGTATTCAGGTAGGAGTTTGCCATAGTGTCGATGACCGTGACGTCCCACACGGCACATTTACCGTTGCACCAGGGCACTAAAGTCAAGCCGTCCGGACGCTTGCCGTCTGATCTGGGCAACCCACTTGGTTCCTTGGAGGAAGGAATGCCTGTTCTTGAAAGTGCTCGCCTTATTAAGTCATTTAAATTGTGATGGCGAGACATTCTACCTGAGCTTCGTTTGCAGGAGAGGCCGTGGAGACCTAAAGCGTCGACTTCATAACCGCAGGGGCACATGTGAGGCTCGCAAGTTTTCGCCCCTAAACGGAAACTAACGGCTACTCGAATCGCCTCATTGTCTAAAAGAAGCCCACAAGAAGCAACAGGGAGAGCGTGAAGCCAGTCGCTGCTACTTTTGGTTGATACAGCTAGGAGTCGTGCTCTGTCTACTGCATTGGACTGGGATTCTAGCAGACTGGTATAAATCCGATCCACTATAAGACGGTCCCATGATTTCTGGTTACTGACTGAGGTAGAAGGTGGAGCACTGGAGGTGAGGCTTTTGGACCAAACTGACAACGCAACGTCAATGGATCTATCGGCAGAAAGGGAGCACTTATGAAGGATGGCGTCTTGCAAAGGAGTCTCGCCTCGTTCCCATCGCTGATGCCAAGAAGGCTGAAGGCGCGATATGAGAAACAAGACGAATTCCAAGACCACCTTTGCTCACCGGTAAACTGGCTTGCTGCCACTGCAAATCAGACAAATCTGCGTTGATAACGGCGCACAAGCATTGCCTAAGAGCCTCGTCGTAGTCTAAAAGCCGCGGATTAGAGAAGCTCGGACTAGAGCGCAGAATGTGCATAAGTTTAGGTGCACTTAATGAAAAGCGAAGGATTGTCAAAGCATCATGAGCGGCTAGCGACTTCAAGCGCGATGCTGAACGTTTGAGAACCTCCAAGCGACTAGATAAAGCGGTGGTAGTAGCTTCTTCTCCAGAGAGTGGCGCGCCGAGTAGAGTACTATGGGATAGACCCATTATTATTATTATTTTTTTTTTTTTAATTTTATTATTATTATTATTATTTTTTTATTTACCCCGGTGTAAAGAACCTGGGGTTTGATAAAAACGATTCAAGCAATATGTGCTGAATCGCCGCCCGGCTACTCGAGGTTATTATTATTATTATTATTATTATTATTATTATTAATATTATCACTACCATTATTATTATTATTATTATTATCGGAATAAGTTAATACAACATCTGCTCTCCTCTTGCGAAAGCCAAACGCCGCCGATCGCAGCAGCGGGCGACATTGCAATATTATTATTATTATTACTTTTAAATTGATTGAGTACTATTGTACTCAATCAATAATTGAGTGTTAACGCCAGTTTCCTCAATCGAAAGCGTTGTCAGTGTTTATCATTATTATTATAATTATAACTATTTTTTTTATTTTATATATTTTTTATTATTTTACCCCGGTGTAAAGAACCTGGGGTTTGATAAAAACGATTCAAGCAATACGTGCTGAATCGCCGCCCGGCCACTCGAGGTCATCAATCGGCTTGAAAGAATTGTTGAAGCAGCCTGCATTAAATCTTTGCAAAGTCATGGAAGGCCTTTGCCAAAGAAAAGATGTCTCCCGCTTATCGCCGGTTTGCTCTGCAATAAGTCTGCCTATGCCATTAATAAAGTCAGCTCCTTATTATTATTGATATTATTATTATTATATAAATGAAATACTATTATTTAACCAAAATAAGACCTACGTAACTTAGATATAGTATACATATTTTAATGAAAAAATATTATAAAGATAGTAAAATGGTAATGCATATTTCTATTCATATTATTTAATAATGTGAAAGTTCAATTTCTTCAGATGTACACAAGTGCAGTACTGACTAGTACTAACAAGTATTTGCAAGTATTAACAAGTACTAACAAGTATTAACAAGTACTAACAAGTATTAACAAATACTGACAAGCATTAACAAGTACTAACAAGTATTAACAAATACTGACAAGCACTAACAGGTACTAACAAGTACTAACAAGTATTAGCAAGTATTAACAAGTACTAACAAGTATTATCAAGTACTAACAAGTACTAGCAAGTACTAACAAGTACTAACAAGTACTAGCCAGTACTAACAAGTACTAACAAGTATTAACAACCACTAACAAGTCACAGGTGCATGGCATACAATAATACCTCATCCACTTAGCTCATTCCTCTTTCATCACTTAACTAAAAAGCTGGCAAAGCTAATGTTAACGTCAGTTTTCTCACTCGAAAGTGATATCAGTGACGGAAAAGCCCACGCTTGGAACCCCAGCAAATACTGATCCGCGGTCGAGCAATTTACTGACATCGCCACTGGCTCCATCCATAAGTCTCCAAATATCTTCTTTAGAAATCTTTATCAAGTTTTGTTCTCAAAATATAAACCTCATCGTTATTTTAACTATTTGCTTACCTGTATTACTGTGCAACATTGGGAATTAACCTAACTAAATTTAACTAAATATTTTTAGTGTTATTGCCTTCAAAATTAAACAGATATTATTTTCGTGAATTTTTCGAAATGCCTTCATCATCATCATCCTCCCTTAAATCCCAGTTTAACCAGGGTCGGGATACAAATAGACTATCTCAAATCCTCTCTGTCCTACACCACACCACCACCCAATCCCCTATTCGAGACTTAATACCTTAATGGTAATAAATATACTATTAATAATATAATGATTATAATGAATAATGATTAAATATCTATGTGAAATCGTTTTAAATTAACTTAATCTGTAAGAAATCTTCCGTTTTGTGACATGTATTCTCTTTGATTTGAGTCGCATCTGTCCACAGATTTTGCCTATTCTATTAGGTATTCTGACGAGTGTTTGCTAGATTGATTTCATTAACTTACAGCTAACTTAATCCTTTTATTTACCTTCAAACTTGCTTTATTTGTTTATCTTTTGCTAATTGATTGACAGCTATCTGTTTGGAATTGGTAATTGTGACGGACGTACGGCTCTGAGCGCTGTCATAAATCTTGTGACCAAGAACAAAATCGACGCTCTGTTTGGCCCCTTCTGTTCAGTGTGTAAGTTGGCTGTTTTATGGCTTATTGTTCGTGAATTACGTCCCTGACATCATCCTTGAACAACTTAACTATGGATAATGGGTGTTCAACTAGATAGAACTTGTGGCGTTCTCTTTGATGGACTATTGTTCGTGAATTGATTAATGGTTTGGTTGTTACAATGTTTGTGTGCATTTTGCATTCAATTTGCCTGATTGTATGAATTTTGTGTGACGTTTTTCTTTTCTTAAATAAATACATTCCTGATGTCATTCTGCATAAATTTATATTAGAAGAACACCTCATTCTCACATCATTGGGCAGACGTTCATTTTCTTACGCAGCACCCACAATCTGGAACTCTTTACCTGCTAATCTTCGCTCTTGTTTTTCTCCTTCAACATTCTCTAGCAAGCTTAAAACTTACCTTTTCCCACCATAGACATAATCAATCTACCTTGACCACTTTTTGATCACCGGACTGGCTTTCGTTTAGGACCTTACTTCTTCTCAGCACATTTCTTTCGCAGATTGGTCTGGGTGAATTGATCTGTAGTGATATGCGCTGTTGGGGACGTCCCTGACATCATCCCTGGATGAGAAAACGGACGTTAAACCTTTATTATTATTATTATTATTATTATTCTACGTATTGAGCTTCATGTCATTCCACACAATGAGTCTGTGTTACTGGATGTGGGTTAGGGTACTGTGGAAGATGTGCTAACATCCTAAACCTTGGTGTAATGATGAAATATGCGGTCCATCTTCCCTATCAATCAAGCATGTTGACATTCAATTATGCAAGTACATGTAAATAACGCACAAGTTCAGTAATGCAAGAATTTTTTAAAATTTAAGAACTGCAAATATCGAATATATTGCAATACAACTCAAATAGCGTATAACCTTACTGATAATATACATGTATTTATAGAAATGATTTCTTGCTTTGCAGCATTGAGCATAGCAGGGTACGGAGCCTCGCATTGGAATGTTCCAATATTTCCAGAATCTTGTATATCGGCAACATTCGACAATAAGACAGCTTACGACACCACAGTGAGGATGTCTGGCTCATTTAGGTCTGTCTTATTTATTAACTATTTGTATTTACTTTTAATTTATTTATTTATTTTTATTTATTTAGTTACTAATGACATTTAACTATTTCCAACAGAGACTGGTTGCTAAATGTATTAAATTTTCGTTGCTTGTACAATGAATTTTATTGAAGATATTTAAAAAGAAAGGCAAATTATGCATTGTACTATTTTAAATAAGACAAGTTTGTTGAATTTTGTTCAACGGACATAACAAGGCCAAGGCCAAGTTTAGCGTCAGTTTCTTGCACGAATAGCATGTCAGTGACGGGGAGAACACTGGATTTGAACCCTGCACCTATTGATCCGCTGTCGAACAACTTGCCAACAAGCCACTGGCTCAGCCCAACACGAGAACCATCTCCAATAGCGAGGTGATATATTTAAATACTAGTCAAATTTAATTTTCCTTTTTAAAGTAGCAGAAATCTGCGGCTTAACATTATACAGTGTGAGATTATGGGATTTCTATCATGTAATAGCACTAATTAAATATTTTCTATAATGAAAAGCCAAAATTTTGTAATATAAAAACTAGAATAGTATCAAATGCTTATTGAAAATAACAAAACTGAGATCAAATAAAATTCTTGAAAGTAGTCTCATTAGTGGTAACTTGGTTTAAAAGAACGCATTGGCATAATATCGTTACTGTAAAAACCGAAAGAATTAATTAGCTCCTTCTGTCTGAAAAATGATTCCTAAGTTAAGAGAATAGCCTTTCATTAAGCTATGTTGTCTGCTTCCTATGAAACCCTGCATATGTCACTTAGACTTTGAACTAAATTAACAATTTTAAGTGCATATACTATATATACTAAGCTTTCAAGGCCACCTTCCATGCACAATTCAACAAGTTTCAGTACTACATCACATTCAATAATTTTTAGAAATTGAGCCGATACGTTATCTATGCCTGCCTCTTTTTTCATATCTCTAATTGCCTAAAGAATTTCTTCTTTCATTATTCCTGGTCACTTCAGTATCCCATATCATGATTTTTTCTTCTGTTTCAAAATCAATTACTTTTGGTTTTCCATCTTTGCCATACAAGTCCTTAATTTTATTCTTTCCACTTTTCCTTTATATCACTCATCTCAGTATTCAGCTCACCATCCTTGTTGTTTATACTGAAGTTCTTTGATGCTTCTCTCTTTTCGATTTTTGTTAATTTTCGAACTTCCTGGTGCAGCAGATCAGAACGTTCTCTTTTTATCCTAATCCTTTAGCTCGTCATACTTATCATTCCATCATTGTTCTCTAGCTTTGTCAGTTGTTCTTCTAAACTCATTATTTAATCTTACATATTCCTTCCGTCAACTGTTCCTGTTATTGTTTTCCATTTCCTTCTTTCATCCAGTTTATGTAACATTGTAGCTGTGATCCAAGGTTTCTAAGCAACTTTTGCTCTTTGAAAATTAAAAATTTAAGCAATCCAGCGATAAATCGCTCGAGAAATTGATCTCATGAAATGAATTAACAAACATACCAAGGCTTATATGTCTCTTTTTAATGCAACTATGATTTTACTTAATTGTCGAGCGGACTTACGTGTAATAAAATGTATTCTATTTTAATATATTTTGTTTTCATTTCATCTTATTTATTTTATTCACTTATTAAAATCACGCGACGCCAATTCCTATGACAAACAACAACTGTACAGGTTATATGAAGCGAAATTCAAGCAATGGGCAAATGACAGTGATGTGTGCTCTCTGACTAAAAATTTTAAAAAGTTTACATAAACATATAAATCGTAATCAACAACATCATAATGTAATTTAAAATAAGGTATTTACTAAAATTTGTTTGATATAATCGACGCATAAAACAAAGAATATTTTTTGACATCACCACAGATTTTGGTCAAAAGTTTAAAGGTTCACAAACTCGAATTGCTAGTAAAACTAGCTTTATCGGCATATGCGGGTGGGCACGCGAGTTACTAGTGGACAGTTTTAAACCATAACTCTTTGGTGTTAAATCCATATGACCATTCAAAATATTGAAGCAGAATTGACATACTAAATAACAATGCAACCTTCTATGTTTAATAGTATATTGGATTTAATATAGTTGATTTAAGAAGTTTACAAAAAACGTAGAAATAGAGTAATTTCGAGATATCAATATGGCCATTCAAAATATTGAAGCATAATTGACTTAATAAATCACAATGCAACCTTCTCTGTTCAATAATATATTTGATTTAAGAAGTTTGTCGACCGTAAAACGCTAGAAATAGAGTATTTCCGTGAAACTCAACTGCGTGGATTGTGATGAACAGTTGCAGCTAATTAGAGCACCAGTCGAATTCAATATAATGAACAACTTTTGGTGCAATTAAATCAAACTAGGACAAATTACTCTTATTTCCCAAGGTCGATGCCTTATTGAAATCTTCATTTGTCATTCATTTCTTATTAACCTCACTTGACCTGCAATTGTTTTGACTTTGTAAATATCACAACTACAATTAGTGTAATTGGACCATGAACTACAATTCTTATAACATTATGTAGGCATAAGGAGTTTTAAGCAATACATTTTTTATGCAGCAAATTATCAAAAGTTCAGAAGCAATCTAGGCCTCCGGCAATTTAATAATTATGATAAGAATAAACAATAATAATAATAATTATTATTATTATTATTGTGACCATTTTTAGTTTTAACCTGGGTATACAGAACCTGAGGTTTGATAAAAACGATTCGAGCAATACGTGCTAAATCGCCGCCCGGCTACTCGAGGACATAAATTATTATTATTATTATTATTTTTAATGTTATTATTATTACTATTATTATTGTTACTATTATTATTATTATTATTATTATTATTATTATAAAGGCTTAGCGTCCATTTCATCATACAGAGATGTCAGGGGCGTCCCCCAATCACATGTGACAACAAATCGCTTCACCCAAACCACCTGAAAAAACATGTGCTGAAGAGAAAGAAAAGAGATCCTAAATGGAGCCGGTCCGGTGATACAAACAGTCAGAAAAAATGATAAACTTATATTACTTATGACTTATGTTATAACTCTATGGTGGATAGGAATAAGTTTTAAGCCTACTACATAAAGTGGATATAGTAGAAATTGAGCGAAGATCAGGAGATATGATGCTCTAGACAGTGGGAGCTGCAAAGGAAAACGAGCTTCTACCTATTACACAGTGAAAATATTTGGAGTTTTGAGCAAATTGGCAAAAGTAGAACGAAACTTGAGAGGATGTTGATATGAGATTAGGAGATGAGAAAGGTAAGATCGTTTCCCACAGATAGGCCTACATGTAACTGTTTGGAGAGTCAAATGAGCAATTAGAAACTTGATTCTTTGAACCACGGAGTGAATATTATTAAGTAAGGCCTGGAGCCTTGAGGTCCGACAGACAGCACGTGCTTGAGAATTCTGGACACGTTGTAGACGCATGAGAAAAGAAGTTTAACCTTATAGCAATAAATAACAGTGGTCAAGGTTTGCATGAACAGTTTAGTTAGCGAGAATTATATCTTATTTTTGTGAAAAGAAAACTGTAGTTGTTTAATTTGACGGAACTGGAATATAAATGACAGACAGAAGAGGTATGAGACTAGAAGTTGATTTTTCATCAAATACGGCTCCAAGATTTTTAGCCTTGGGATTAGGAATGAGAGCAAGGATTTGAAAAGAGATAGAAGAATTGGCTATTTTGTTCCTTTGCTCGGAGGTATCAATGAAAATATATTCGATTATAGAAGGATTGACAAAAAGACGATTGGTCAGAACCATGAGTAAACTTTATAATGAACGGATGAGTGGTGTTGTAGGACTCTTCTCGTGGCCATTACTGTCTGATTCACATCATTTTTATTCTCATCCATCGCGAGACTAATCCAACAGTTCTAATAGCATCCATTTGTTGCTTGTACAACTTGTTTATTATTTCTCCAAGATGTGAAATAATTCAAGTTTCTATCATCATTAATGACAACTGAGAATGACGTACCATATCAAAGGCAATTTTGAAATCGAAAAGCACATACGGGTTTATAACGGTTTATATTTGATGGCAAATAAGCAAGAAGTAAATATGGCAAAGTGCAATCAGCTCAGAAGTCATATTCTCTCAATTCATAGGCTGCAGGTTACATACATGTACAGGGTAAGTAAAACAGTGATAACACCAGCAAAAAGTTTGAATATCTCAGGCTATTCGTAATATTTTTAAACGAAACTTGTACCAATTACTAAAGGAGTACTTTTTGATGGGGTGGCCAATTTCCATCCATTTTAATCTAAAGATTGGCCAGTTATACAAGTTTCTGCAGAGCAACCCCCCATTATTTATCTAAAAATGGCGTTTGCTACAACGTAAGGGCAAATTGCACTTCTTTGACGAGAAGGAAAATGTGAACGCTCAGTATTACGTCAATACTTTACTTCCCAAGCTGTTTGATTATTGCAATGCTCTTCTACCAAATGGTTTCATCTTTCAGCAGGATGATGCTCGCTCCGACTCGTGCATCTCGCCATGCACATGAATGGATCAGCGAGAGAAATCCGCATTTCATCATGAAGAGTAAATGGCCTCCAAACTCTCCCGATCAAAATCCTCTGGATTACCATGTCTGGGGAAACATGCTGCATCTCTATCAGAAACACCCGTCGAAGCCTAAAAAGAGGCAGAACTGCAGGAAGTACTACCTACCATCAATTTGGGAGAGACTGCCCCAAACTGAAATCAACAAGGCTGTCCTAGCGTTCCGAAAGCTGCTGCAGTCCTGAAAAGCAACTGGAGGAAAGCATATCGAATAGGCAGTAACGCTAGCAGATACAACTGGTTCTTTCTGAACCACCACAACGACCCTTTTCAGAGCTAAAATATAATTAAAATAAAATTAATTTTTTTACAGTACGTTCAAAAATGGGGGTTGCTCTGCTGAAACTTTCATAATTGGCCAATATATGTACCAAAGTTGATGAAAATTGGCCACCCCATTAGAATTAGTCCTTTAGTATTAGGTAAAAGTTTGATTTGAAAATATTAACAATAGCTTGAGACATTCAAACTTTTTTGATGGTGCTAATCAATTTTTATACTCACTCTGTATATGGATAAGGCATATCCTTTTGAAAAAAGACTAACTTACTGATTGTTGGAGTGCAATTCGCATAGCGTGACATCGCCGCTTGCTAGGTCCAATGGCGATGTCGGTAACATAACCGATAGCGGATCAGTATGTGCGGATTCAAATCCTAGGCTCGCCCGACACTGACATCTATTTCGAGTGAGGAAACTGACCTTAACATTAGCTCTTTAGTTTTTTTACCATGAGACTCAGTACAAATATGTACAACATACTTGCCACTTAACCAAACACTAAACCACTGCAGATATTGAATGTATAACGTGTAACTGCTACACCAGACTGGATTTCGTTTAGAAATCCAGTCTTCTTTCTTTCTTCGTTTTTTCTTTTTTCTCTTTTCTTCTCAGTACATTTCTTTTGTAGATCGGTCTGGGTGAATTGATCAGTAGTGATGTGTGCTGTGGGGACGTCCCTAACATCATCCTTGTGTTATTATTATTACTATAATAATAATAATTATTATTATTATAAAAGAGACTTTATTTAATTAAAAGTTTTTAAAAAGCGATTAAAATAATTCCTCTGCACTCTGGGAATTATTATTATTATTATTGATAGGTCGTTCGCTAAGGCGTTTATTCTTATGTGCCGCTGGTACGGCTGGAATAAGGTCGTGATGTTGGTTGACGCTGGAGGGGATACGACCTGCAGTTACTGGGCGACAAGCGTTAGAGAAGAATTAGCAAAAGCCAACATAACCATACTCGAGTGGATTGTCGTAACTCCGGACCCGTCACCTTACGAACTGGAAAACTACATGAAGAGAATTAAACAAAGGGGACGGAGTAAGTAGGATATCGGAATATAAGATATTTACATGTGACACATCATGTGCAGTAGTGATTGAAGTTTAAATTGTAAATATTTAATTATACATGTATATTTTATATTTTATGTATATTTTAAATTTAATATTCTAAATAATAAAACGTTTTCCTAAATAAAATTGAAATTGTATTATTTTGTCAATAATTTTAGTGAGATATATATATATACGTATATATATATATATATATATATATACGTATACGTATATATATACATATATCTCACAGTGCATTGCCTACGGATAGGTCCATAGTATGGTATATAATGCCTCCACTCATCTCTATCTTCTTCCGTTTTCCTCTTCATGTCTACATACGAGTGGATCCTTAAATCGTCCATAACATTCTTTTGATATACCATTATTCTTGGGAGGATTTTGCTTTTGACGAGGTGAGCCTCCTATACCTTCCTCAGCTTCGACTAATATTTATAGGACAGGGGCGTCATTCCCTGAGAACACTATCTTGTTTACCCATATAATGTAAGATATCAAAGATATATATATATATATATATATATATATATATATATATATATATATATTTATTAATTTAAAGCATAAAGATTTTTGAGTTCATTGGAGACAGTCTATTCGTATCACCACCCTAGTTAAACTGGGATTCAAGGGAAGATGATGACGATGATGATGATGATAATGATGATGATCATGACAATTGAGATCTCTTTCTTCGTAAGAAAACCAATCTTATGCAGTTACATGTATCTGGCTGGAGCCAGTGACGACGTCGGTAAGATATTCGCCCGCGGATCAGTATGTGCGGGGTTCAAATCCTGGGCTCGCCCGTCACTAACATCGCTTTCGAGTGTGGAAGCTGACATTAACCTTAGCTTTGCCAGCTTTTAGTCTTCTATTATACCTCTGCTGAATCTCTCAGTAGCCCAATGGTTAGAGGTGTTGATAACGTCATGAAGAATTAAATGACAGACCCTGAGGTGAATTGAACCCTCCTGGGTTCGAATCCCAACCGCGCTGATCTGAGAGTAAAATCTCGGGCATTCAGTGGACTGGCTATACGGAAAATGGACAAAATTGCCTAACAGATTTAACATGTGGTATTAATAGTGATAGATATCAAAGTAGTTGATCATTTCACTACAATGTGTGTTATTATTATTATTAGTAATACAATTATTATTATTATTATTATTATTATTATTATTATTATTATCTACGGTCAATCTTTGCACAGTTGTAGGGATGTGCCACGCAGCTCTGGACGTGGAGAAGAAATTAATCTTCGCTGCCCAAGATGCTGGGTTGACTGAGAACGGAGATTACGTGTTTGTATACTACACAAAAAACCCCCCTTACACCAGCCCTACCTCACCAGAACTCTTCAACCTGACTGGATACAATGCTACCTATCGAGCGAAAGCCTTCACCTCTGTCAAACAGGTGCGCTGTAACTCTCTCTATCTCTATCTGCTATTTGACGTCTGTGACATTGCCTTATGGCTAGGCACCGGACGTTAATCTCTTATTGATTGATTGATTGATTGATTGATCTTTTCCTCTACCTGTCTCTCTCTCTCTACCTCCCTCTTTCTCTCTTTTAGTGTCTCTCTTTTAGTGCACTGCCTACTGACAGGTCCATGGCATATAATTTCTCCACTTTTCTCTTTCTTTCGCTTGTAACTTATAAGTATAAGCATAAAGCCAATGTTTACCATCGACTTCCTTTCTGCATATAGTTAAAGGCTAAGCACTGACTTGGAGACTTCAAAGATATCTAGCCGATACCGCTACTGGCTTAACCAGAATATAGAATAATAATAAGACAATTTTCATTCAGTATTGAATAATTTTGATAATTGTGTCAGTTATGTAAATATTTTAGCCTTAAATTTCTACTACATACAAATCACTTCTGAAAGTTTATGTTACAGTTAAATCTTATTTGTACATTTTTGTATGCATGTAATATACATCGTATAATTATATAATTGTGAATAAGCAACCAAAAGTCTTGAAGTAATTTAATTGCTAAAAAATATAGATTAATAGCTGTGAATTACACTTAGTTTTTGCTTTATTTACTTTCTCTTCTGCGCAGATGACCTTCGGATCGCTGGAAAATGCCAACACAAACAAGCTCATAACCTTGATAAACAAAGAAAATCTCAAGGAACCATGGAATACGATCCTTCATATTCCTAAAAATGTAAGTTCATATATGACGTTTGTAACTAGCTATCTAAAAAATTCGTTGGCTATAACAATGGGAAAAACTTTTTTTTAAATTCTCCTTTCTTGTAATATGACTATTACTCATCATCGTCATCTTCCCTTGAATCCCAGTTTAACTAGGATCGGGATACGAGTAGACAGTCTCAAATCCTCTCTGTTGTACACCATAAATAAATGTAATATGACTTTTAATCTGCTTCGTGAAATTGCCTGTTATATTAACGCTACAGTTCGCAACCAGTTGTGACGGCAATTTTATCGTCACGTCAATTTTTAGATGTTATTAAGTTAAACTTTGTAGTGTTGGAGTATTGGTACAACGAATGGTTTCTTGAATTGTACTCTATATCAGTGCAGCTTCCCTATAAAGATTTGGAGAAGAATGGAGAGCTGGACTCAAAAAGGTTACAAATGAGGAAGTTCTGGCGAGAGTTGGTACATATATACAGTTGTTAAGTGTATTAAGAAATAGGAAGAAGAGTTGAATAGGACACATTCTAAGGGGGAAGTCTAATAAAGGAGGTTAGAAGGTAGAATGATAGGTAAAAGAGGCAGAGGCAGGCCCATATTAGGTGTGTTTGATGATTTTAAAACCACATTTTGAATATGTGCACATGAAGAGGAAAGCGGAAGACAGAGTAGAGTGGAGACGTTATATACTATGGACCTGCCAGTAGGCATTGCACTAAGAGAGAGATCCTATAAAGCCGGATCATACTGTAGCATGACCGCACTACTGCACTGAAAAATACTCTTCTTAACTGACATTCGTACTGTTTAGATTTACTGAAATATTATTATGTACTCTGCTAAACTGTATTTATTAGGCCTATATTTAGCCTAAATAGTATTCCCCTGTACCTTATTTCCACCAATTTTGCCAAGTATTAGCTAAACATGTGAAAATCTCTGTAGAATTATGTATATTGTCCAAATAACTTCTGATTTCACATTAGCATGCGTATATAACGATGAAACTATGAATGAATGGTCCGAGATATCACTCTCCTCAAATCAAGGCGGCTACTTTTTACCTCATGACCCAGTCATGAGGTAAAAAGTAACCACGCATTATAGTGAAATGATCAACTATGTTGATATCTATCACTTTTAATACCACATGTTTAAATCGTTATTCAATTTAAACCATTTTCCGTAAAACCAGTCCAGTGAATGTCCGAGATTTTACTCTCAGATCAGCGCGGTCGGGATTCAAACCCACGAGGGTTCAATTCACCTCAGGATCTGTCACTTAAAACTTCATGACTTTACCCCTATGCTATTAAGACATTCTAATCATCGTAATCGACTGTATATTTACTGATCCATACAAATAATAACATATTGCTCTTTATTAAGCCTCTTACTATTGGGATGAAACTATACCCTACTGAACAATACAGCTAAGTTAACTTAACGAACAATGCTTTTGTGTACAATGATGTAAGAGCTAATGTCTTACACACATCTCTTGTGTAATCCTAATGTCTTACATACATCTCTTGTGTAATCCACTGCAGTTAATAGCTAATGTCTTACATACATCTCTTGTGTAATCCTCTGCAGGCAACGAGCCTGGGAGCCCAGCTTTACGACGCTGTGTATCTCTACATGATGCTGAGTAATGAAACAACACGCGATGGAGAAGAGGGGTTCAGGAATGGTACTCTCTTACTCCAACGAGCTAAAAATAGAACCTTCCTGGGTAAGACAGCTGTGTTATTCTTGATTTTGCTGTGGAAATATACCATACTTATACATATATGTGTTACCCCGTGGTGTGTTCGGGTGTGGTTGGACCACTGCAGAATAGGGCAATCGAAAACAATCTGCCGCGTGTACGTAAGAGGCGACTAAATTTATCATACTCTGACGATGCAAGACCTTCACAATTTTACACTTAACTGAAATCATGATGCCAATCTTTTATTTAGTAATATAACTTTTTATAAATCAAAGTTTTACCTATATTTGACTGTTTTAGACTGATTTTAAAATTATTTCCGGAATATTTATCCTTCAACTGTTTTGATTTTTTTTCTCAATACTTTAACACTTTTACGACTCCACTATCTTACCTTTCACTGGAACAATTTGCTACTTGAGAATCATGACTGTATGACTCTGTTGTGACGCAGGCATAACGGGGAATGTGTCCATGAATGATCATGGAGACAGAGAAAGAGATGTCGTACTATGGACGTACGGATTGAACGGTTCCACGAAGTACCAAGCTTTTGCTCGAGTGGATATCATGCATGATGAGGTCAGTTTAAATGAGTTAAGACTTTAAGGTTGCTGCTAGTTGTGCGCTGGTTTAATTAGTTTATAGGCCTACATTGGAGTTGCTACGTAAAGGTTGACTATTTTGGAGTAGGCCTATATAAACTAAAACTTTTTAAACGTTGTGATAGTTTTCAAGGTTAAACTACGCTTGGATTAAATCTAGATTACTTGTAATACACTTAGATTACACATAGATTACTAGTAGTACACTTAGATTACTTGCTATACATATAGATTACTTGTAATACAGTTAGATTATTTTTGTAATGCACCTACGTTACTTGTAATACACTTAATTTACTTGTAACCTACTCTCATAAATAAGGTAACCTTCTCTTCAATATTTATTGAAACCCTGTCGATTGCCGGCTCAAGGCAAACATTGCTGGTCATGATCAATAACTATCATTGAATCAATGGACACCTTAAATCTAAACCTTAAATAGGCACATAAAGGAATGTACCCTTTCAACGCATACAATTATTATTGCCACTTCGTAAGTTTGGCGGCAGAAGATTTTCAATAGTCTTTCATTGTTATTTGTGCAAAGTCTAAGGCTGAAGATAAAATTGGTTGGAAGAGTTATATGCCATGGACCCGCCGTTGGGCAGTGTTCTAGAAGAAGAAGATTACGCACTAGGAAACATTAATAAAAGACTAGAAGCATTTCATTTTAGAATATCAACAAGAGAGTATACAGTAAGTGTAAAGCTGAAAAAGCTAATGTTAAAGTCGGTTTCCTCACTCAAAAGCGATGTCAGTGATGGGCGAGCCCAGGATTTGAACCCCGCACATTCTGATCCGCGGTCGAGTATTTTACATCGCCACTGGCTGAAGCCAGTGGCGATGTCGGTAAGATACTGACTGCGGATATGGGGGGTTCAAATCCTGGGTTCGCCCGTCACTGACATCGCTTTCGTGAGAGGAAACTGACGTTAACTGACGTTGAAGCTTTTTTAGCCTTTTTAAATAGAGATTCCGTATGGCAGCGACAATGAGAGCTATCGAAGCAGAAAATTGCTTGTTTCTATAAGATTTGATAAGAGTCGTTTAAACCTTGTCTACAGGCAGGTCCTCAGAATATGATGCGGTAGATGAAGTAAGGATAAAGCTGTAATAAAGAGAAAGGATACATTTTCTTGGTTGTTTGTATCTTAGTCTGTAGATAATACTTGGCGATATTTCTATCTTGAAGCATCGTCAACGCCATTCAGTGCCCACCGGGTGACATTGCGCAGAAAATCGATCGATCTAGTTTAAACAATATAAGAGTATAAGCAATAATGTTGATTCCGGATCAACTTTTGATCAATAAATACATCAAGAATTTTTTTACATCAGCTCTGACAATAATTTCATTTTCTATTTTAATTTGGAAATAATTTGTTATTTTTCCATCGATACACTTAGTAGTATTAAAACCAAATAACATATAGTTAGTTTTTACATTACGAGTGTTAATCCCAATCAGCTGATGTACTGATGGTATTGGATTCGTTTTGCCCGTTGTACATCCGAATTTGCGTTTGGATTAACTCTACAAGAACGGAAATGTAACGAATTGTGTACAGTTTTGCTAGCTAACAACAGGCGAGAGGATCTCTCTCTCTTAGTTCACTGCCTACTGGCAGATTCACGGTATATAACGCCTGCACTCTTCTCTGTTTTCCGCTTTCCTCTTCATGTCCACATACTAGTGGATCTTTAAATTAAATCATCTACGTGTATAGCATTCATTTTGACATACATACCATTATTATATATACACATATCTCTCTTAGTGCACTGCCTACTGGCAGGTCCATGGTATACAACGCCTGCACTCTTCTATCTTCCGCTTTCCTCTTTATGTCCACATATGAGTGTGTCTTTAAATCATCTAACATTTCTAATCTCAGCTGGAGAGAATACTAGACTGTCTAACTCCGTGATATATTTGTGCAACAGGTAACGATTTTGAGTCGACCCGTGAACTGGGGGTTGAACAGTTACACTGCACCCACGGATATGCCTGAGTGTGGATTTATTGGGGAGCTATGTCCCGCACCTCTGCAATCATGTATGTATGACGCAAGATTTTTAATTCTGGCAGAAATATGTTAAAACTGAACAAACTCTGCAACGTTAATTACATTAGTTTATTCGTATTGCGCTTTTATTTAATTTGAAACCTTCACTTTTACAGAACGTATAGACTTTATGGCATACTTAGAAGTGAGTTTATACATTGGTCCTTTTTTCACGCAATCAACTAATCATGCGAGGAATTAACATTTGAATGTTTATTAGGTATTTTTCACATTTATTCTATTGACGTATTTCATCTTTTTCTTTCCTTTAATATTGAAATAACACTAACATTCTTTTATTTTAACCTTTTTAATATAATTATCTTTTCTTCTGAACTAGAATTAAATAAAATCTATCTTAGTTTTTACTCTGTAGCTTTTTAAGTCTAGTTCATAAGGTGTTAATATAGTTTGACATTTTGAAATTTATTCATTCTTTAATATTGTATCATTAATTTTTCCTCTTTCTTACTCTCACTCGCTCTCTCTCTCTCTCTCTCTCTCTGCTTCTTTCTCTATATATCACTGTCACATCTCTCAACCTCTCTAGATCTCTCTCTTTTTCATTCCATCTCTACTAGTATCACTGTCTTACCGTAGTATGATGATTTCTAAAATTAAAACTTAAATGTTTTTTCAATTTCTCTCTCTACCTTAGACACATGTCTGATGCACAATGTCTGCTGTTCGTTATCTGATGTTCATTGTCTGATGTACATTGTCTGATGTATATTGTCTGATGTACTTTGTCTGATATTCACTGTCTGATGTTCATTGTCTGATGTTCATTGTCTGATGTTCATTGTCTGATGTTCATTGTCTGATGTTCATTGTCTGATGTTTATTGTCTGATGTACATTGTCTGATACAACATTGTCTGATGTTCATTGTCTGATGTGCATTATCTGATGCACATTGTCTGATGCACATTGTCTGATGTATATTGTCTGATGTGCATTGTCTGATGTACATTGTCTGATTCTATACAGCCATGAACGTTGGCAGAGTGATCGGTGGCGCAGTAGCAGCCAGTATTCTCATCATCATGGTCATAATTACTTTCTACATCATCAGGTATCGAAACTTTTAAATCAGATCTTATCGGAGCTGATTTTAGATCTTTTAAATCTTTTGACTTGTCAATTTTTTATAATTTTTATTAAATTTTTGTTGTTCTCGACATACAAAATAACATCAATTCATCAATTGATAAGCAAAGAAACCATAGCGTCAAATTAGCGAACATAATAACAATAATATCAATTAGCAAATACAGTATTCATAACTTTAATCATAAAGTAGATCTATACCAACCGTGGCCGATGATAAATTATCTAATAGAGGTAATTTTAAAGATAAAGCAGGATCTATACATGTAGCTATATTTCAATGAAAAAATTTATTGTGAACGCGAATAAATCGAGAATAATATGATACTATGAAAGAGATGGATAACTATTTGAGTATTTTGGCTAAATAAAAAATAAAAAATAGTACCATAATTTCTTCAGCGATTTACTAGAATATAATATTGTTATCATATATGATGCAGGGTTTGATAGTTAACGTATCATTCAATTCGATATTGAAATCACAAATAGTTTGCCTCATCCCTGGGTATAGCATTAAAGCCCGCCATTTGGCGGTTTCTACCTCCAGCAAATAAATATTCACATTATGAATGTCAAAAAGCTGACTCTGTTAACGTCAATTTCCTCACTCGAAAGCGATGTCAGTGACGGGCGAGCCCATGATTTGAATCCCTCACATACTGATCCGCGGTCGATTATCGTACCGACATCGTCACTGGCTCCAGCCATACGATATGGCGTATAGGTTTATATAAAACTAAAAATCTTTCGACAATCAGGCAGATTTTCACATCGCCCATATTTACCATTGACTGGTAATTACTTTACTGATTAAGTAAGTATATATGTATATAAATGAAGCTTATTTAATTTAAGCTCTTCCAGGTCACGCGAATCCCATTAATTAGCCATTCAGGAAAAATATTTAATTACTTTCTTAACATTAAAAGCTTTAAAAAGCCGATATTAATGTCAATTTCATCTCTAAAAAGCAAGATCTGTGAATGGGGTAAATTAAAGAATTGAACCAACATATCCGAGGTCCGAAATCTTACCGACATCGTTAATTTGAACATCTGCATAATGGTCATTGCTCGTAGCCTGTAGCTCTATCTGAAAGACCTTCCTCATTTCAGTTACAATTTTTACCCTTTCTTTACCAGGACTATTTTTGGAACTAGAATACAACCACGCTATTGATCAGTTTTTATGCTAAGCATTAAAATTAAGCATTGCTAAGCATTCTGGGTAATTGGTATCTCTCGCATCCAGACTGCAAGAATGCCTTAGTTGCGTATGTGGACTTTCAAGTACCGCTGGTAAAATATGGGGTGGTTATTGAAAGTTATAGGTATAATTTGAAATCGGACGAGGGCTTCAAAGTACCAGCAGTAAAGAAAGGTTTAGGAGCGTAGTATCGTCTCAGTACATCAATTCTAATTGCATCGCTTTCTGTTAGAGCGAGAAGTTTGTCGATGAAGATTGAGCAGATGTTGTGGTCGATCAACCCTGAAGAGATAACAAGGATCTATGCAAAAACAACTGAAACAGGGAGCTCAGCGGTACGGTTTAATTTAAAGTAAAACTGGTAAAGCTGATGTTTACGTAAGTTTCCTCACTCGAAAGCGATGTCAATGACGGGCACGCCCAGGATTTGAATCTCGCATATACTGATCCGACGGTAGAATATCTTACCGACATCGCCACTGTATCCAGTCATTTATAGTTGAAATCTTTATTTTTTTCAATGATCCTTGAATAAATGTATTTCTTTTTAATTGTAAGATTGATATTTTTTTGTTAAATAGAGTAAAGTCTAATGTTATACTCTTTATAGCATTATACTTTACAAAATTGCACAAAGTAAATATATCATGATAAACAGCATCGATTGTAAGTACTAATCGAAAATAAAATAAATCCTAGCTCAGTTGCATGCCTAGACATGTCATCCTTGATATTCCTCTCGAGAAGCAACTACTATGTTCCCACTGTTTATAATTGTCTAGACAGTTTGAATAGTCATTGATAGTTATGAAGTAAAGTTCCTCGTGTTGTTTGTCCATGTTGTTTTAAGAATCGCCCAATCGGTTACTATACGTGTCGTAAAATGAGACTAAAGCACTAAGATCAAAACCAACTTCAGGGAATTCGGTTGGTGAGCGTCTATAATTCAAAAATTGCTACGCAATTTTCCAAAACGATTGGAAAATAGGGGATTAATTGATGATGATGATGATAATGATGATGATGACGATGATGATGATGATGATGACGATGATGATGATGATGATGACTTATGAAGTAAGCATGAAGAGCTGAAGAGTAAACAACAGTCGGTTGTCATTAGTCGCTACAGACTCGATGAGACATTCACACACGTTACGAATTCCAAAGAACGAGACTAAGATCTTCTATTAATTCGACTGACAGCTATACAAAACCATATTACTATTTAAAATTTTAAATGTGTACCGTATTGCTTTAAAAATGCTGGTAAAGCTAAGGTTAACGTCAGTTTCTTCACTCGAAAATCAGTGACGGGCGAGCCCAAGATTTGAACCCACACCTACTGATCCGCGGTCGAGTATCTTACCGACTTCGCCATTGGCGCCAGCTAAAATTTATAAATTAAGTTATATTCAACTATTTTATATTTTGTTGTCGGCAGCAACTATTAAGTAGCTTTTCGTCCGTCAGTGGCGCAATGCAATCTATAAGATCTCTAGGCCTGTCAGGTACCGTCCCCGCGACCCTTCAGTCCCAAGAGACTCTGGCCGTGTATCGAGGCAGACCCGTGATCCTCGTGGAAGTCTCTTCCAAGCGTGGCGAGATCAGTCTGACAAGATCTGATCTCAGGGAACTCATCGCGGTATGAACTTTATTATACGTTATCATTAGCATCATCATCATCATCGTCATCATTCATCATAATTATCATCTTTATCAACATCATCATCATCATAATCATCACCATCATCATCACCATCCCTTGAATAACAGTTTAGCTAGGGTCGGGCTTTATAAACTTTTGTAGAAATTTCTTAAGTTTGGCGCTCAACAATCACCTGTCATTTCTGACATTTGTTTGGATTGTAGTACTACGACAAGTGCAGTCCGTAATTGAAATGAATAATGTTATTTAGCAATAAAAATGTAACGTCCAATTTCTCGTAATATGGCAATGTCAGGGACGTCTCTTGCAGACTCTGCACAAACATGCGCCAATACACCGTGCGATGACGACTGAGTACACAAAGACCGCAAGAGAAAGCGAGATCAAAAAAGTCCAAGCCCAAGTTCCAAGGCAAGCGGGTCAAAATTTAGACCTATGGTGGAAAGAGATGAGTTTTTAGCTTGCTCAGGAAAGTACCAACACAATTGTAAGATCGAAGATCTTGTGGCAAAGAGTTCCATTTGATGGGAACTGAAACATTAATGAGCGTCTGACCATGGCAGATTTAATGTTTGGTACAAGGTAAAGGATTTTACTAGAGGAGCGAAGACTACGAGAGGGCTGATAGATTGATAAAATGTCAGATAGATAAGAAAGTTTACCTTAATTTAAACCTTTAAATGCAAATATTGATTAATATTTGTGCTCTTCACAGTTAAAGGAGATGACTCACGACAACCTGCAGCTATTCATAGGAGCCTGTGTCCTACCCAACAACAACTTCTATGTCACTCAGCTCTGTACCAGGGGTTCTCTTGTGGTAGGTGTCCTTGTAGATCTGTTCTGATAACTGTGCAATACTTTGTGATTTGATTAAGCTTTGTTACTAATTTTTCTGAAGAAGAGTCAGAGGCAGGCCGAGATTAGGTATGTTAGATGACCCACCTGACATTAAAGACCCACTCATATGTGGAAATGAAGAGGAATGCGGAAGACAGAGAAGAGTGGAGGCGTTATATATCATGAACCTGCCAGTAGGCAGTGCACTAATTTTTCATGCCCCTTGCAATAGATATTTTTAATTAGTTAAAATAAAATCCGATACTTAATAGTTTCAAAAGTAAATCATAAGAATAGCATGCTAGACTGAACTTCAATAATATATCTTTCAGTACCACAGACTAAGCCGTATATTTAGATATAATAAACATATTTAGATAAATAAGTATATGAAGAGTTAAATTACAGTGTATGTTTAATGACTGTTTCAGAGACTCTCGTAGACAAAATAAGGTAAATAATATAAATAAATAATATAAATATATAAATAGTGCAGATGCGGCCATACCGGGGCTCGATCATGATATTTATGATCTCCTTCTTATCAGGAAAGCTTGCTACGAGCTTGGCCATGCAAACTGCGTCTTTTACTATATAGGCTAAAGAAAGTTTAAGCTGTTATAAATAGCATATATATATATATATATATATATATATATATATATATATATATATATATATATATATGCTATATATATATATATATGTATATATATATATATATGTGCTATATATATATATATATATATGTGCTATATATATATATATATATATATATATATATATATATATATATATATATAGCATAATGTCAAAGTTGACAGCAATTAGATTTCATTTTTTGAAGCAAATGCAAAATAATAAATCTCATATTAAAGGTACAACAGTTGTACATTGTACTGTACTATATTTTGATGTACAAGTAGAACAGTCCTGGCTTATTATTCAGTTTATATCGTTTATTTTATTATTAAACGGTCTATGATTTATATATCTTTCAGGATATACTGCAAAATGAAGATATAACATTGGATTGGTTCTTTCAGATCTGTCTTATATCTGACATCATCAATGTAATTTACTTATTTACCATAATGCAGATTTTTCCATTTTTAAACATGTATTTCTTACCATATCTGGTTAATGCTTTTTAGCGGCTGATTTTTATGATGGATTCTGCTTACAACATTTTCTTAATATCTATGAATTTAAAGCAATAAAATAGTGGATAACGTGTATAGTAAAAGTATACGAGCCTTAACTTGCTATATTTCATGGCATTTAAATTTTTACATTTTATAATAAGTAGACTTTCGAAATTAGATTTTATCTCATAATGTTTAGTGCATGATAAATGGGCGCTTAATATTATATGTTTCTACTTAATGTTAGCTAACTCTCAAATCCGTTTATATCATTTAAGTGGCTATTTATTGTTACCAATCTGAATGTAGACTTAATTTTATAAACATAGGTTAGATTTCACTTTAAAGTTTTACCCTCAGATCCTGTCAAACAATCTTTCACGTGACGCGCAGTTATTAACTGGTCTTTACTCCAGTAAAACAAGGCAATATTCCAAATTATAATTAAACTGACTGCAAAAAGCAAACACGCGTTATATTGCAGTGATCAACTATGTTATTGTGTATCACTTTAATACCACATGTTTTAACCCTTAGGAAATTTAGACCATTTTAAGTGTAACCAGTCCAGTGAATGTCCGAGATTTTACTCTCATATCAGCGCGGCTGAGATTCGAACTCACGAGGATTCAGTTCACCTCAGGATTTGTCATTTAAAACTTCATGACTTTTGCCCCTACGCTATTAAGAAATTCTATATAATATAATTTACACAAGTTACGTTGCATAATATATATATATATATATATATATATATATATATATATATATATATATATATATATATATATATATATATATACAAGTATATATACTGTATATCATCGTGTACAGGGAATGTCGTACATACACAAATCAGATCTTCGCTCTCACGGTCATCTCACGAGCTCTTCTTGTTTAGTGGACAACCGCTGGACTCTAAAGATCTCAACACCCGCTCCTACTGTCTTCTTGAGACAATTCTTAGAAACTGCATCAAACGATACGGTCAGCTTTGAATCAATGAGCAATAAAGAAGACCATGAGTACAAAGAGCATATATGGACAGCTCCAGAGCTGCTACGTTTGACTGATCGACCTTTGAGAGGAACTCAGAAAGGTGACGTGTACAGTTTCTCCATTGTCGCTCAGGAGATCTTGTTCAGAGCCCAACCTTTCTTTGTTGCGGAAGGAATGATCTGGAAAGGTTCTCTATTTCCAAAGTTACCGTTCTTTAAATACAAATTTAATTTTACATACTTTTGATAAGATGTAAAACATTTACGTTTGCACTTTTTATACGTATGAAAATTTTCATTGCAGATTTATATTTTAGATTATGTAAGCAATTTCTGTGAAGAACTTGCTTTTATTTTCATTAATAATTTTCACTATTTTAACTCTTTACCTACATATCTGTGCTCTTGTTCTTCTGTTTCAACTTTCTTTAGTAAGCTTAAGACTTACCTTTACCCAGCGTAGACATAATCGATCTACCCTGACCATTATTGATCACAGGACCTGTTTTCGTTTACTTCTTCTCAGCACATTTCTTTTGTAGATTGGTTCGGGTGAATTGATCTTTAGTGATGTGCTGTGGGGACGTCCCTGATATCATCCATGGATCAGAAAACGGAAGTAATACCTTTATTATTATTACTATTTGAATCACTTTTTAATAATTGAGGCAATCGGATGTCAGTCAAAGGAAGGAAAATCAATAATTTATCTGATTGGACCTTTATTTTCTATAAATATGACTTTTAATTATTATGCTGTGGTGCGGAAAACTGATAGGTTCAAATATAGTTTCTGTCAATGTCAAAGTCTTTATTGGCAATGTCAATAAAAACAATGTAAATTATTGGTGTGCTTAAATGAAAACCATGAATAATTTTACTCTCAAATTGAGAATTAGAAACTTTCCTGTGAATTCCTTAATTTTTTACATTTCTTTCCGCACTGAAAATAATTGCTAAAATTAAAATTGACTTTACAAATTTAAAAATTAAAATTGACTTTACAAATTTATAAATTAAAATTGACTTTACAAATTTATAAATTAAAATTGACTTTACAAATTTAATATTCTAGTACGAACACGCTTGCTTGACATTTGCAAATACAATGTGTTTGTGTTGAGTCTGTTTGTGTAGAGTCTGCAGGACGTCCCTGACATATCCTTAAGGCGAGGAACCGGACGATCAATTCTCAGTGATTGATTGATTGATATGTCAGACGTGGTGGAGCAGGTAAAGCAGGGAGGACCTCGGCCACTGCGTCCAGTGCTTCCTCGTCCACTGGGTGATGGAGAGGAAATGTCTTCCATGTTGAACGCTTGCTGGTCTGAGGAACCACAGAGCAGACCCTCATTCGATGAGCTACAGCAGAGGATGAAGAGGTTCAGAAAGGGAGGGTGTGTAGAGCTCTATAAAATATATTTGTTAATGTTATTAAATAATTCATTTTGTTATGTGTATATGTATAAATAATTTACATATATATAAATTATATATTTATATATATAAATAATTATATCAACATATATATATATATATATATATATATATATACATATATATCCCCTCTATATACATGTGTATATCACACATATATACTGTATATATATATACTGTACATATATATATATATATATATATATATATATATATATATACATGTATATTGTATGTATGTTTAAGTGTTGGCCTATACATAATAAGTTAGTCAAGAACGGAATCCCCCAGTCTCCTGCACCTCTTTAATGGGGAGGAGTGTCAAGAAAGAATCCAACGACCAATCGACATCTCGGATGCGTCACGGATATACGGAACAGAGGCCATTACCTGAGTCCAAGAGGATAAATGTGGGGTTAATATGTTAATATAAAAAAGCCAAGGTTAACGTCAGTTTCCTCACTCGAAAGCTATGTCAGTGACGGGCGAGCACAGGATTTGTACCCCGCGCCTACTGATCCGCAGTCGAGTAACTTACCGACTTCGCCACTGACTCCAGCCATAAATTAGTAAATGGTGAGTTTAAAAAAGGTGACATTATTGACAGAAGATCAGTTAAAAATACTCTTACAGTATTTTCTTCTTATTTAAAACTTCTCCTCAAACAATTGGAGTCATCAATTAAATTCTAAATTATTATTTTAAATCTTAATTATTTAGTACGATGTCATTTGTTTTGTAGGAAAACTGAACTAATGGATCATGTTTTAGAGAAATTAGAAAAATATGCCAACAACTTGGAAGCCATTGTGCAGAATCGAACTTCTGAACTTCTGGAAGAAAAGAGAAAGACGGATCGTCTGTTGCATCAGATGCTGCCAAAGTTAGTATTTATTTTTTGAAGATCATGGAATAAGAATATGTTACTGGCTGCTTTTTGTTTTCTTATTTGCGATTTCTCCCCTTCTCTCTCTCTCTCTTTCTCTCTCTCTCTCTCTCTCTCTCCCGATCCTATTTAATCTGAGATTCCAGGGAAGAAGAAGATGATGATGATGATATTAATATTATTACATTATTTTAAAAAAGCTAAAGCTAATGTTAACGTCAGTTTACTCACTCGAAAGCGATGTCAGTGACGGATGAGCCCAGGATTTGAACCCCGCACATACTAATCCATGGTCGAATATCTTACCAACATCGTCACAGGCTCCAGACACCGACGATGTCGGTACAATTTGAATTATAAATACAATTAAGTGCAAAAAGAACATTGTTGGTTACAAATAGAATTAATTATAAAATTTATTATTATCATCTTTATAAAAACTATTTATATCATTTTTAAAAATGTACTATTATGAAGATATTTTATTCGTCAATTAGTTGACCAATTGACAAATAAAATATCCTCAAAATGGTACATTTGTACCTATTTTATTTCAAATGAAAATATAAGATGTTATTTAACAGATATGTGGCAGATCAACTGAAGATGGGCAAAACTGTTCCACCAGAAATGTTTGACAGTGTTACCATCTACTTCTCAGACATCAAAGGGTTCACTGATCTCTCGTCAGAGTCGACTCCTATGCAGGTCGTTGATCTACTCAATGATCTCTATGGAACATTCGATGATACCATCTCTAAACATGATGTATATAAGGTTAGTCAATTAATCAATCAATCCATCAATCAAACAAACAATGAATTTGTCAACCAATAAGTCAATCAATCACTCAAACAATCAATCAGTCAATCAATACATTAATAAATCAATCGTCAAGTCTCTCTCACAGAGTCTACTCTTAGAATACCATCTCTAGACAGGTTGTCTATAAGATTAGCTAATTTCTAAATATATCGATTACCAGATATCGATTAACGTGTGATTTAAGACGAGGGGCACATATTGTCATAAGCATATATATATATATATATATATATATATATATATATATACATATATATATATATATATATATATATACATATATATATATATATATATATATATATATATTTTTATATATATATATATATATATATATATATATATGCATATACACTGTGAGTCTTATAAGTGACACCCCTTTTATATTTGCAATAAAATCGCAATCAGTCAACCGATCCATGTGAAATTTACTGGGAGTGGAGAGCTAACAATTCTCTGCAATATTGCAAAATTTCTTTCAGATACATATAAAAATAAAAAAGTTATCTAAACTCGACTGCGGGTGGGGGTCAAAACAAAAATCCTAATATAGAACGCCACAGACGTAGGCTACATCATGCGCATGCAATCTCACGTTATGCGAGATGCTTTGAATTATTGATTATTTGTGGTAGCTCTGAAAAGAGCTGTTTGATTGAGCCTATGGTTAGATTATGATTTGGGTGTGGCTTATAACTTTTGTTCAAAATGACCACCATCAACTGATATGCAAGCCCGAAGACGCTGGCGCCACTGTCTGATTGATCCATCGATAATTTTTTGATCAAATGAAGACCACTCTTCAATGAGGCGTTCTTTTAGGTGATTCACATCACGAATTCTGGTCTTATAGACACGCTCTTGGAGGACTCCCCGTATCTTATAGTCCACTGGGTTAAGATCCGGGCTATTCGGAGGCCACAAAGTCGGTGGTATGAACGCAGGTGTATTCTGTCGTAACATCGCAACTGTTTCACATGCGCGATGAGCGGGAGCGCTGTCTTGCTGAAAGATAAAGAATTCTCCTGACATGGCCCTGATAGCTGGTAAGAGATGCTGTGACAGAAGCACGTCTCGGTAGTAAGCGCCGTTAATCTTGACACCTGGATCAATGAAGATAAGATCAGTTGCTCCAAGGGACGACACCCCGACTGATACCATGACAGACTTCGTGAAGGTCGAACGCGTCTTTAACAAGCGTGCTGCAGGAACTTGTTTCTTTCGAGTTCCTGCAAACACGTAGAGCCTATCATTCTGTGCATTCTTTGGTGCAGCAACTGTGAAAATCTTCTCATCAGTGAACCATATGAAATCAACTTTGCTCTGGGGATAATCTCGCAGCAGAAGCTTTGCACGCACCAACCTTGTCAACTTATTTGCTTCTGTAAGTTCTTGAGCTCGTTTCTTTTTCAAGCATTTCAGATTAAGCTCATGGCGTATAATCCTGCTAACGGTTGTTTGACTCACTTCAATCTCACGTGCTATGTGTCTTGTACGCCTCATTGAAGAGTGGTCTTCATTTGATCAAAAAATTATCGATGGATCAATCAGACAGTGGCGCAAGCGTCTTCGGGCTTGCATATCAGTTGATGGTGGTCATTTTGAACAAAAGTTATAAGCCACACCCAAATCATAATCTAACCATAGGCTCAATCAAACAGCTCTTTTCAGAGCTACCACAAATAATCAATAATTCAAAGCATCTCGCATAACGTGAGATTGCATGCGCATGATGTAGCCTACGTCTGTGGCGTTCTACATGTATATTAGGATTTTTGTTTTGACCCCCACCCGCAGTCGAGTTTAGATAACTTTTTTATTTTTATATGTATCTGAAAGAAATTTTGCAATATTGCAGAGAATTGTTAGCTATCCACTCCCACTAAATTTCACATGGATCGGTTGACTGATTGCGATTTTATTTCAAATATAAAAGGGGTGTCACTTATAAGACTCACAGTGTATATGTTTTATAGATAGTTAATAATTAAAATTGATTAGTCGATCGATCGATCGATTGATTGGTTGATTGATTCATTGATAGATTGAATGATTTATTGATTGATTGCTTTACTGATTGGTTGATTGACTGATTCGTTCATTGATTGATTGATTGATTAATTGATTGATTGAATGACTGATTGATTGATTGATTGATACAGGTAGAGACGATAGGAGACGCATACATGGTGGTCAGTGGAGCGCCGAGACTTAATGAAGGACGTCACGTGTGTGAGATATCAAACATGGCGCTGGACTTACTGAAAGAAGCCTCGCGGTTCCGTATCCGTCATAAACCGAGCACTCCTCTTCTACTTCGCATTGGAATCCACACCGGACCCTGTGCGGCGGGTGTGTATAAATAATTGCCTGCAGTAATGATCTTCATTAATGACAATCATTATTTAGGTAAATTATCACGTTTCAGAAAAATGTCAGCATCATATATTGCTGTCTAGATCATGCAATAGCCATATATTTTATGAACCTAACTGTGACATAATAATAATAATAATAATAATAATAATAATAATAATAAAGGTTTAACGTCCGTTCCTCATCCAGGAGTGATGTCAGGAACGTCCCCAACAGCACAACATCACTACAGATAAATTCACTCAGACCAATATGTGCTGAGGAGAAGTATGGTTCTAAACGAAAGCCCATCCGGTGATCAAAAAATGGTCTGGGTAGATTGATTATGTCTATGGTGGGAAAAGGTAAGTCTTAAGCTTGCTATAGAATGTTGAAAGAGAAAAATAAAAGCGAAGATTGGCAGGTAAGGAGTTCCAGATTGTGGGTGCTGCGTAAGAAAATGAACTCCTACCTAATACAATGTACATAATACAATATACATAATACAATATACGTAATACAATATACATAATACAATATACATAATGCAATATACATAATACAATATACATAATACAATATACATAATACAATATACATAATACAATATACATAATACAATATACATAATACAATATACTTAGTAATGCGGTGAATTTCTTTTTAAGTCAAATTATTTATTGATTAATTTATTTATTTATTTATTCGTGAATAAATCCACAGACAAAGCATAGAGAAAGAAATTACAAATATGTGCAAAACATACACAACAAGCAACCAATGCAGATGCAAACAAGTATCTGAGAGTGAAACAATGTTAAACTATCAGTGAAGCATTCAAGAGTGACAGTTCCACACTGTTAACAAATTTTCTACGAACAGCTTCCTTAATGGTTAAAACTGACCAATCAATGTCACGGGAGTTATTAACACAGAGAGAATAGCAGTAAGGTCTATTTGCAAAATTTAGCATAATGCTAAACACGTATTGATTAGAATTGCTGCAGTAATCACTTAGACATTTCCTTATGAACAATAGTTTTCTTTGTTGCACAGAACTTTTTAAATCAATTCTCCCCAAATTATGTATAAGTTCCTTAACTGATTCCCATTTATTATATCCAAAAAGAGTCCTATATATAGAGTTCCACCAACTATTTAGTAGATTTAACTGAGAGGTATTAATGTGAGCAGGGGTTGTTGGTCACGTGATGCCGCGCTACTGTTTGTTTGGAGACACCGTCAACGTCGCCTCCAGGATGGAATCTACTGGAGAAGGTACTATTGAACAGTAAACTCTATGTATGTAGATGCTAAAATATTTATTTACGATATTTGTATCCTATCTTACTTTAGCATGCTAAATTAATAAATAATTGATAAATCATTATACTACTATTATTATTAATAATTATAATAATAATATTTTTATTT
Source organism: Enchytraeus crypticus (assembly GCA_905160935.1). NCBI lineage: Eukaryota > Metazoa > Annelida > Clitellata > Enchytraeida > Enchytraeidae > Enchytraeus > Enchytraeus crypticus. The sequence continues at coordinate 1,577,162 of CAJHZI010000811.1, read as the reverse complement.
TAATATTATTTTTATTAACTAATAATTATTATATGTCTTACATTTAACAACACATGCAATGTGGTAGTTTATAGGACAGTTGATTCCATATTTTATTTAATCTTAAAATAGTGGGATGATTAGGCAAAACTAATTAGGTCATTAAATTTATACTGAAGAATATGTCCTAGCTAATAATTTATTGTTATTCCATTTTATAACGCCATAACTATTACATGTTCTATTATTATTATAGGATATTGCATATCCTATTACATGTTGTATAGTGTTAAATTCAATTACAGACGCTAAATAGCCTAAATCATGCTCCTGGTTTTCAGGTGTGCTTGACTTTAGACACTATAATGACTTGGATATTTATCTGCTCCCATTTCACTCATATAAAAATTTAAAAAATACGAGAATGAGTTTCAAGGTATTAAATCAGTTACTGGAGATATAAAAACTGTTAAATTACTTTCTGTTATTAATATAAGCTACATAAATGAAACAAAACTCACCGATAGAAGCTCATTTCTCTACTAATTATTCTAACTAAAGTAATAGCAAGATCTAATTCCATTGTGAAAATGGGCTATAAACAAATTTACATTTAAAAGTCATTATGCCTTTTAGATTAAATTTAGCTAATATTGCAATTTAGAGCTATGCGAATTTTTATGTTCTTCTTTTATATAAGCTTATCTTAAGAGGTGTTATATATAAACTTTAATAAATGCAATACTACATTAATAAAGTAACCAAATATGAGTTAATTTTCAGTCTCAAACCTGGATATCTTGGTTTAGAGGTTGCTTGTAAACTTTAATGCAAAAAATGTGTTGGTCGCAATTCAGGATCATAAGTGACGTCAAGAAAATACAACGAAAAGTGGATTATAATTTCTTCAGGTATATCTGTTACTGCCAAATTAACAGTCATAGTAACACAAATTGATGTAGTCCTGAAAACTATAATTGTAAAAGGTGGATGGAATAAAGTTCCAGATCTAACAAGCAGTAAAATGGCGATTTGTAAAACGAGCTTTATACTTTTTGAGGTAGTAAACTCTAAGATAAATTTTAATTATTGGATACAGGTTATCAAATTTCCTGCAAAGTATCTGAACAGATGCAACATTTGCAGCTAAAGGCATCGTACATTTTAATGATTCTGTTATGCTTGTGATAGACGATTTACAGTGATCAACAAAATGTTTATCAGCCTTTAAAACCAAAAATGACTAGACATTTTGAATCTGAGTGAGGTTCTCATTTTTTTAAATAATTTATATGTATATCTGCTTTTATTTAGAACACTCAAAAGAAGGTTATTGCAACCATGCACAAATCATATGCATTAAAATGAAAAATACTTGTACATGTAGACTTTAACAATCAGTAGTCATAACATTTAATCAAGATGGCCTTCAACTAAAGTGAGTTTACAATACAAATTCTAAAATAATTTAAAAGGTATTACTCAGAATTACAGAGTCGAACATTCAGATAGTTCAAGGACAGGAAAAACTGAAAACAAAATAATCTGCGAAGCATATTTATATTTGAAGAAGTATTTTTGAAGAATGAATAATTTCGAAATCAGTGCATTCATGGATTATTTAAAAACCTGTACTATCAAACTCATCTTAATTAATTTTACAAGCTGTGTCCGGACCACTAAAATAGACCAACCGTAAGATGCACGGATCGAGAGGGGCACCTAAGTGAGAACTTAAGAGAGCAAAGGAAAACTATCTCAGAAGTCAAAGTTATTCAAACTAGCGGATACGTTACGGTGTGGATTAAACCTATCCTCTAGTGAAGTGATTTTCGTTATTATTAATGCAGCTTACACTTTGTCATTTGACAGCAGAATGTGGTTAGGTTATGTACCTTGAACTTATCACTTACAGAGCATTAGAGAGAGAGAGAGAGAGAGAGAGAGAGAGAGAGAGAGAGAGAGAGAGAGATGATAAATATTTAACACATTTATTGCTAGTACTCAGTTTAATGAATATTTCCGCAGCATCCAAAATCCATCTGAGCGAAACATCAAGAAACTGTCTATCCTCATTTGTTGGGTACGAGACTGAACCTCGAGGAGACATCTTCGTTAAGGTAAGGTACATGTAGGTCTCGACAGATAAAGATAGAATATATTAGCTAAGTATTTAGTTTATTCATTTATAAGTAGCTAACCACGAATCTATAGCGGTTAAATTAATGTATGGATGTAGTAATTTTTGGGGTTTATTACCTATAGCAATAATATAATTTAAAAGTTGGGGTTTATTACCTATAGCAATAATATAATTTAAAAATTAGGGTTTATTACCTATAGCAATAATATAATCTAAAAATTGAGGTTTATTACCTATAGCAATAATATAATTTAAAAATCAATAATATTTACCTCAAACAGTGTTCTCAGGGAGTGACGCCCCTGCCCAGTAAACATTAGTCTAATCTGAGGAAGGCACAGGGGGCTCACCTCGTCATAAGCAGAATCTCTCCTAGATTAATGGTATATCATGTTATAGTTCAAGCAAATCCATTATTATATTAACAGTTCTTTGTATTGCATACTTGAATCTTGTTCTTGAATGCGGAGGTTCATGAAGAGTCGGTACAGATGGACAGTTAATAAATGTGATAAGAAGTAGAAAGAAAAGCTGAATAAGACGTATTATAAAAAAGATGGTTTGCTAAATGATTAATGGAAAGAAGAATGCAGGGGAAAAGAGTTAGAGGAAGACCGAGACATGAGATATGCTGAATGACCTGGTAACAATTCATATATAGAGATTTAAAAGAAGGCTGAGGATAGAATTGGTTGGAAGATATATGTCCTGGACCTGCCGTTGGGCAGTGCACTATAAGAAGTGTTACATGCACGTAATTAAGTTCATTTCACTGATTGCTAGTGAATACTGAAAGTTAAAAAATTAATTATAAACTTGTAGTTAATTTTATACTTTGAAGAAAGTTAATATAATTAGGGAGATTTCTATGCTTTATGAACTATTTACTGTTTTGATTATTTACAACATTTGCCTTATCTGCTTGCAGGGAAAAGGTGCGATGATGACATACTGGTTACTAGGAAGGAAGCTTTAAATCAATAGAATCTCAACAATGTTTCCGTTTAGGGTCTTCTACAATGCTAATTTCAATGCATTTCTTTCTTCTTCAATGCTAATCTCAATGCTTTTTAACCGCTGTATGGATATGAGTAGGCTTACTTGCAGACTATTTACTTCAAAAGTTGTCATACTAATAATCCAGCTGCTAAGTGTTACACGTTCAAAGTGAATTTCAACATCGGTACAAGTAGACTTCGAGTACACTAATAGAACACTAATATTTTAGACTTCGAGAACACTTCGAGAACAGACTCGAGAAACCTTAAAACAAAAAAGTTAACTTAAAAAATTGGTAAATATGTGCGTTGTGTCGGGAGCAACTGACGAAAAACGAAATTAAATTTCAGCACTTTGCACAGTTAGGACTGTTAGGCATATATTTGATTGGTTTACCGTGACAACGGTTAATTTGCAATTAGAAATGACAAATAAATCAGTGCTTGCGGCTTGCTCTGTAGGTTTCATCCAAAACGAATAAAGTAGAAACCCAGATTATTAGCAAATGACAAATTTGGGTGGCCTTCTTTACAAATAAGCACTCAGATATAGGCAGTCATTCCAAGGCTTACTTTAGTTACACAATTGCTGTCTTGACGCCAGAAATTTTAAACGAATTACTAGTGCTTTTTGTTGAAAAGACTGAAATAGATTTTACATGTATGGGATTGACAGATGATATGGTATGGAACAGAGAGGAATGGAGAAGATCTACTCGTATCCCAACCCTAGATAAACTGGGAATAAAGAGGAGATAATGATGATGATGATGATGATGATGAAGATGATGATCATGATGATCATGATAATGATGATCATGATCATGATCATGACGACGATGACGATGACGATGATGATGATGACTAGTTCTTTTTTTATGTGATTATAAATTTAACGTGAAGAGCTCATTTAATGGTAAATGGGCGATATTACTGGAATAAAATGATTTCCTACAAAATATAACCGATGTTAACAGTGTACAAATAATAAAGGTTTGAAGTTTGCTTACTTGTTAAATTTTGATAACAGTGAAATTATACCTTTGTTGAGTTTTCCTAGATGTCGACCTGAAAAGTAAACTAAAATCTGTTTCTAAGCTGACGGAAGCCTTCATTACTTATGAACTTTGGATAATATATGAATGTTGTTTAAAAAGTTAGTGCCCCTATTATATTTGGTATAATGATATAAGAAATGCAATTTACGGACAATCCAATTAATCTAATTATGCTAGTTATAAGTCGAAAACAAGTATAGGTCAAGTGAGGTTAACAACAAATGTCAAATGAAGAATTTACATTTATTTACAACAACGATCTTTGGAAATAACTGTAATTTAATTTGTCCGGGCTTGGTCTAATTGCGCTACCAAATTGCTCATTATATATAATTCCACCGATATTCTAATTGGCAGCAACTTTTGCTGTTTCTTATAATTAAAAAAATGACGTCTTTGTATGTTTTGTGGATTTTGAGAAGGCCTTTGACATGATTGATTGGATAACGACTATGAATACCTTGAAAATATGAAAATAATAGGAATTGGCTGAAGAGATTAATTCTAAACTTGTACATGAATCAGAGATCTATGATCAGGATCCAACAAAAATACTCAGATGAAGGTGAAATAGGACTTGGAGTATGACAAGGCATTTCGACAGCTATTATTTAACATTTGCGCCGAGGCAATGATGGAGGAAGCTATAAAAAGACATTGAAGGAGGAATACAAGTAGGAGATAAATTGTTTCAAGATGGGCACGATCACGAGGGCACGATCACGAGGGCACGATCACGAGGGCATGATCGTGAGGGCATGATCACGAGGGCATGATCACGAGGGCATGATCACCTCTACTCATCCTAAAAAGTTTATCTTGGAATTCCCATTTCGTAATTAGCAGGTGATACTAACAAATTCTGTAAAATGATCTCGCAGAATTTTCCCTTGTCAATCTGGTCACTCTAGTATCCGGTCACTCTAGTATCCGTTCACTCTAGTATCCGATCACTTTAGTATCCGGTCAATCTAGTATCCGGGCACTCTAATATCCGATCACTCTAGTATCCGCTCACTCTAGTATCCGGTCACTCTAGTATCCGGTCACTCTAGTATCCAGTCACTCTAGTATCCGGTCAATCTAGTATCCGGGCATTCTAATATCCGGACACTCTAATTAATATCCGGTCACTCTAGTATCCGGTCACTCTAATATCTGGTCACTCTAGGGTCCGGGCACTCTAATATCAGGTCACTCTAATATCTGGACACTCTTATATCTGGACACTCTAATATCTTGCCACTCTTATAGCTGGTCAATCTAATATCTAGACACCTAAAATCTGGTCAATCTAATATCTAATCACTCTAATTTACATATGCCAAGGAACCGGCAAATATGTAGCCATGTTTTACAAGCACTGTAACCCCTCTACCCATGTTTGCCTGTAACCCCGCTATCCGTGATTTAGTGGATATAGTGGAAACTCTCCTACTCATGTTTTCATGCCCTGCGGCCAGCTTCCTCAAAAGTTTATCAGTCGATACGCTGATACCAAAGATGACTCGTCAACTAATTGCTCGCAAATAATTGTTTATTTTAATCTCTTCAAATCACCGAGGGTTACTAGTGGTAGAATGTGGATTTGTGACGGTGTCAACAAATAACTTCTTTAGCAAGCTGGTAAAGTTAATGTTAACGTTAGTTTCCTCACTCGAAAGAGATGTCAGTGACGGGCGAGCCCAGGATTTGAACCCGCACATACTGATCCGCAGTCGAATATCTTACCGACATTACCACTGGCTCCAGCTACATAATAGATCATTATAATTTACAATAGATCATTACTAAAAAGACACGAAAAAACTTAAACAACATAGTTAATAATAGTTTTAGTATAGATTTAGCGTTCGTTTCCTCATGAATAGACGACGTCAGGAACGTCTCCCCATCACATGTCAGTACAAATAGCTCACAAAAATGATTTGAAATAGCGCGAACTGAAGAGAAAGAAAAAAGATCATAAATGGTGATCAAAAACCAGCCAAACAAAATCATAAAGATATGTGAGAACTGAAATTATGTTTTAAAAATATTATTTTATCTAAGAAGGAACCATTATGTCATTCAACAACTATTTATCATGTTTTAAATATTAAATATAAAAATAGTGGTTGAATCTTAGGTCGTTATGATTCATTAAATGGGTAATTAATTGGGGAGTACCTTTCTTCACATACGATGCTATTGTTTGCTGTTGTTATAAATTATATCTCCTATTTTTGTCCATCTCACGCTTTGTATTATTCTCTCTTGGCTTCCATTTCTCTCTGGCTCTCTCTCTCTCTCTCTCTTTCTCTTTATCTTTCTCTCTCTCTCTCTCTCTCTCTTTCTGTTTTTGTGTATCTCCTCACTTTCACTCACTCTCTCTCTCTCTCTCTCTCTCTCTCTTTCTCTATCTCTCTCTCTCTCTTTCTCTATCTCTCTCTCTCTCTCTTTCTCTCTCTCTCTCTTTCTCTATCTCTCTCATTCTCTCTCTTTATATCATTCTGTTCCTCTATATTTTATCACTCTCTTTCTCTTTCTGTTTCTCTTTCTCTTTCTTTCCCTCTCTCTCTCTCTCTCACTCACTCTCTCTCTCTCTCTCTCTGTCTCTCTCTCGTGTTACAGAATCATCACCAGCTCTAGAAAAGATCCTCACAACACTACGAATACTTCCTGATCCGTGCTAAAGACACATTCCTATATAACAAGCAGCAGTCACAGTAGAGGCGTGAGTGTTAGAGATTTGCGCTATGGTACTGCACAGTAAAGCTAAAGCTAAGATTATCGTCAGTTTCTTCACTCGAAAGTGATGTCAATAACGGCTGAGCCCAGGATTTGAACCTCGCACATACTGAACCGCGGTCGAATGTGTTACCGACATGACCACTGGCTCCAGCCATATAATTCCGTAATGTATGCCGTATAATGCCGCTAGGTAAGGTGGTTTTCCTTTGCCTTCCTCCTGTTTCTGCGTAGTCGAATTTTAAAACACAAGCAGATTGCGTACCTTAGGTCTGTTTTACAGTGCGCAAGGCACCATATAGTAAATAGTAATTACTAGCAGCGAGTTTAAGCATAATTATTTATTCTGTTTTATTTATTTATTTCAACTTTAATGTATCTATTCAATAAATTTTATTCAGTTGGAGATGATAACGGACTTGTAATCATTCAGCTTTCGAAAATCGAAGCACTGTAGCCGTACTTTATGCAACCGTTTTTTACAATTATGCAACTTTTTGCAATTATGCAACAAATTATGCAATTTTACAATTATGCCGATTATGCAACCATTATTTACAATTTAACTTGTTAATTTTTAAGAATACATATCCTTAGCAATAATTTAGGTCAAACTGACCAGTATCTGTCACGATCCTTTCTTTTGAATAGCAGACTCGAAGCAATTATTCATACACTCACCAGTTGTCATATAAACCAATGAACCTTTTATCAATCAAACGACTTATCGTATCGCTTATGCTTTGTCAAAAACACTTTTAAAAGTATACTTTTAAACTACAAATAATACGATTTCATATAGGTATCGTGTTGATTGGTTGGTTTTTAGTGATTCTAGTTTATTAAGCTTATATTTCAATAAATTCAATAACAATGACACGTTTTAAGCTTTAATGATCATTTTATCATAAAATACCGCAAAATTTGGAACAAAGTAAGTATATCAACTTGATTGATCTTGTACTATTTTTAGAGATAAGTCGTATTTATCTTCATCTAGAGTGCTAATCAGGTCACATGAATTTTAAATGTACATTATAAACACTGCAAGCTACTTCGTGTATATTCTTGCCGTGTATATTCTAGTGGATGTTCGACGGACATCTTTGTTAACATAATGTCGTCAGGAACTGAACGAGGCTTGCATGCTGGCGGTACTATAGTACAGCGTTATAGGGTCATATACCTACTGATCTTCCTATCTCAGTCAATTATCTTCCCTGTTCAATCGATAGAAACAAATGCATCGTTGGAATCCGACAGTATGTCGAACGAAGCGACCATTCATGACAGGACCTGGATAACAAGTGACGCTTCCATATCCTCCAGTTTTACGGATGTTAGGACAGTTGATCCGTCCACGCACCTGATGATACCGTCCAGCCAGGATTCGGATTCGATTTCTTCGAATGAGGAGACGGCGAAGGAACTACGGATAGGGTATATTTTCGATGCAGTGGACAGGAACAATGGCGGTGCCATAGAAATAGCCATTAACGATGCGCAGAGAGCCGGCTACATGACGTCTTATAATGTCAGGTATTCTATCATTTATTTCCTTATTCTCATTTGTTTATCGTCGGGAAATTTTCGATTTGACATCTTTGGCAGGGATATGGCGTAACGGTTAGAGACTTTGTCTCAGAGACAAGTGTTCTGGATTCAAAAGCCAGATCAGTCATCCACTAAAGGATACTAAAGTCTCTGGAAGATTAATCATGTATCTAAGTTTGCTAAAAATTCTCTTCATAAACAGGAAATATATGCTTAGTCATCTAGAGGATTTGCTAAAACTGAAATATTTAACTCAAAAATGTGCCAATAACTTGTAAAGCAGTCTCAAAGATCGCTCACCAGCCACAACGCAACTGTAGAAATAGTCGTTAGAAAAAATAATAACTTACTGGCTCGTTTTAAACTTTGCTTTATTGCTAAATGATCTCGGCCTCAAGGAGTTTGTACTATAGCATAGTAGCAATGTTACTTGTATACAAAAATATATTGAAATAAAAGTTAATAATAGTAATAAAAGTAATTTTTTTTGTAATGAAATATTAATAAAATGAAATACTTTCAGGTATTTAAAATCGCCGAGATGCAGTATTTAAACAATTGTACAATAGCGGTAGTCGCTGATTCATGATGTTTTTATTTAGGGGAAATTGTTTTGGACAGTGTCCACATATTTTGCTACGCCCATGCCTTCTTCGGGACAATTCATTTGTTTACGTACACCCTCTTAACGTCCCTGACATCATCCCTGGATGAGGAAACAGACGTTAAACTTTTATTACTATTATTATTTGAATTCCACCAAAAACAAATGCTTAAGGAGAATACTTAGAATCAGTTGCAAAGAGCACGTAACAAATGAGAACATTAGGATAAGAACAAATTAACTAATGTGCAGTGAATTAATCAAGAAAAGAAGTATGAAATGGGCTGGACATGATATGCGCATGGAATATAACTGAAGCCATCGAAATATATTTAACTACAAAGCTGACGGCAAGAAAACAGCGGGAAGACCCTAAAGTAGTGGAGGGAAGGACTGCCTCGAAGAAGACTTTAAGACCGCTGGAGTTAGCATTGATGGAAAAACAGAATTACGAAAAATATTTAACATCGAGGAAATGGCAAATAACAGAGTTTTGCGGAGGAACATCATAGAGAAATCTTTGGCTTGGTCGAAGGTAATGCATGGTCGTTCTTTACAATAGGCGTTGTAGAAATTGTTTTAATCACATGTGACATTAACGCAGTTACAATTATATAAATTTGACGGAAATATCTTTCACTAGACATTAGATTAATGGACTTGTCAAAGTCTTAAAATTAATTGTGTATAGCTTAAGTATAGTCCGTTGACGTAATCTGATACTGGTTCAAGATACATGTAATTAGTTCTACGAAATTTGCAACTAAGTTTAAAGTTGATTTGTTAAGTATGATAGTTACAATTGCTATCATTACGATTTTTGTAAATGCTGTTCTGTGAACTATTTAACTTGATCACCTCATACCTGCAACAAGTTACACGTACATTTATACATACATGTATATCTTCTAGTTGTTGATACTTACGAAGTCACAATTATGTTCACAATATGCTTCCTGACTAATTTCTCTCTCTCTCTCTCTCTCTCTCTCTCTATATATATATATATATATATATATATATATATATATATATATATGTATATATATAATATTATATATATATATATATATATTATTTCTATCTATCTCTCTCTCTCTCTCTCTCTATACATATATATATATATATATATATATATATATATAATATAGTATATATATACAGTATATATATATATATAACATTACTATATATATATATATATATATATAATGTATATATAATTTCTATATGTATATATATATATATATATATATTATTTCTATCTATCTCTCTCTCTCTCTCTCTCTCTATATATACAGTATATATATATATACATTACATATATATATATATATATAATATATATATATATATATATAATGTATATATAATTTCTATCTCCCCCTCTCTCTCTCGTTCTCTTTCTTGTTGTGTTGTTTTCTATCCAACCACCTGTTGCTCTATCTATTCATTGAAGGTCGAAGGTATATATACATTCCTTTTCAAAGAATTTGTCAATCTCGAAAATTAACAAAAAAGGCCAAATATCATATACTTTATTCAAAACGGCCCGGCTGCATTAATAACGCGCTAAGAAAGCCTAAGGCCAAGGAATTAACTTCTAGAATGATATTTTTATATATTTGTTTTAGATTTATATTTTTACTTTTTCCTGCTTGCTTGGTAACCTCTTTCAAAACGCTATAGGAGTAACGATTATCCACTATAGAAAGCCATAGGGTGCAGCACGTGTAAGTTAATATCACGCAATGTGAATTAAATACTTCGTAGAATGCGAAATAGTTAATTAGTTAAGACCTACTGTAATTTAATTAAATGAAACAAGTCCAGTTAAAGAATTTGGATCAAATTACAAAAACTCTAAACATTGTATAATATGTGCCGTAATGCTAGTAATGTTTTTAAAATTGCGTACGAAAATATAAAATTAGGTAATAATAGCTGAAACTGAAATTTGAAAACACCTTTCGATCATGCTATCTGAAAAATATAAAGTAGAAAGAGTAAAAAAGTTTACGCATTTAGGCAGTACAATAGGGATCGAGTGAAAAAGCTAGGGATCAAGTGAAAAAGCTAGGGATCAAGTGAAAAAGATGTGGAATGTAGAATCGGTAAGGCATATGACGTCTTTAAAATACTACAACACATTTGAAAAAGCGATAGAATTGACGAGGGACTGAAGAAGAAATTTATTCAACCATTGTACAGCCCGTCTTGATGTATGCGTGTGAAACCTGGGAAAGTATTAGTAAAATAAAACAAAAAATGTTTTCAACAAAGATGTCTCAGAAAAATCCTAAAAATTCATTATTGGGAGCATATGAAAAATGAAGCAGTAGGTAGGCTACTTGAAAGGTTTAGAGAAAGAAAATTAGATGAAATGGTTGCAGAAAGAAGAGTAAGGTTCTTGGGCCACGTATTAAGAATGCCTGACGATAGATATACAAAGACTGCAATGAATTGAAAGCCAAGTCAAGGAAAAAGGTTAAGAGGAAGACCTAGAAGTACTTGATTCAACACGATCAACAAAGACTTGAAAACTGTAAACATTTCATGGGGAGATGCTGTGAGGGTTGCTAAAGACAGAAAAGAATGGAGGAATGTTGCCGCCCTATGTTCTCTTCAGAACGCAAGGAACTGATGATAATACTATAAATTTTTGGCACTTTAGAAAGCTTGCTCCCCTTAATGTCTTTCTCCGTTTCGCGGTGGGGTGCCCCACAAAGTTATGTTTGTGTCAAAGGTCTAATTCGGGGGGAAGACGACCCTGATACATACACATATATGTGTACTAACATGTGCACGTATGGCTCATGCACATATATGTGTACTAAATGTGGATATTTGGTTCATACACATATATGTGTACTAAATGTGGATAGCTGGCTCAAGCACATATATGTGTACTAAATGTGAACGTATGGCTCATATACATATATGTGTATTAAATGTGAACAACTAGCTCATGCACAAATATGTGTGCTAAATGTATATATGTGTATGAGCCAAAATATAAAAATTTATAAGATAAAAAGAGAAATAAGAAAGAAACAAATACAAGCAAAGAAAGAAAAAATGCAAAAATAGAGCCAGAGAGAGAGAGAGAGAGAGAGAGAGAGAGAGAGATAGATATAAATTTCTACATGCCTCGTAACGAAATTTTTAAATTCATAAAATTAAAACTATTGCCACTTTCGTGTATGATTTTTAAATTTCTAATTGAGTTGCCTCCATTTATCTCTGTATGTCTATGTCAAACAATGAAAGTGACGTTAAGTGGACTAATGTTCTATTTTCAGCTACTACACTGGATTCGGCAGTTGTGATGGTAGAATAGCGCTGAGTTCTCTAATTGATCTTGTTACTCTAAATAAAGTCGATATCATATTCGGCCCGTACTGCTCGACCTGTGAGTATACATTAAATCAGCTAATCAATCAGTAAACCACTCAATAAACCAATTAATCGGTAGACTAATCACTAAATAAACCAATCAATCAATAAACCAATCAATCAATAAACCAATCAATCAATAAATCAATCAATCAATAAACCAATCAATCAATAAACCAATCAATCAATAAACCAATCAAACATAAACCAATCAATTTATAAACCGATCATTCAATAAGCCATCAATCCATAAACAAATCAATCAATGAACGAATCAATCAATTGACTAATCAATAAATAAACCCATCAATCAATAAACCAATCAAAAATAGACCAATCATTCTATAAATCGATCATTAATCAATAAGCGATCAATTTTAAAAAACCAGTCAATCAGTAAACCTATCAATCAATAAACCAATCATTCAATCTGATGGTTTCTAAATAATTCAGTCAAGCTGTTAGTCACTGAAATTACTCAGTGCATAGGCAATCAATCAACGAGTTAGCAAATCAATAAAGTAAGCAGTTGATAATTTCAATAAGATAGTCTATAGTTTAACCATAAATCTCTCTCTCTCTCTTAGTGCACTGCATACTGGCAGGTCCATGGTACATAACGCCTCCACCCTTCTCTGTCTTCCGCTTTCCTCTTCATTTCCAGATATGAGTGGGTCTTTATAAATCTATCGATCTTCAATCAATCACAATTAAATAAATCTATCAAAATTTAATCAATTAATCAGAATTCAATAATTAATCAGCATTAAATCAATCACCAAAACAATCAATCAATCACGTTGCTTATAAATATTCTGATGAATAAATGCAGATTTCTCCGTGTGAATAAAAATATTGTTTAAAATAATGGATCGCAGAAAAAGCCTTAAATACTCTCGATTATGCACAGTTTAAACGGTTGAGAAAATGCGATATTTATCGGGAACATGTGCTACTTCACCCATTCTTAGCTATTTTTAAGGATAAAAAGTTTCTTGTCTAGAGGAGAAATGATAGAGAGTAAAACTAAATTATTCAATTAAAAAGAATCAAATTCCATAATTAGTTTTTGTAGTTCCCATTCCTTCATCTCTGTGACAATATTATTAGTATTCGTTAGTAGTAATTAGTTATTAGTAATTACTATGACTATGACTTTTAATTATTAGTATTTAGTATTAGTATTTAGTTAGTACGGTAGTTGGTAATAATATAGTAATCGTTTTCATAGCAAAACTGATGGTGTCGCTGATTTACGAAAAGTCTTCCAGAACCCTGGGATTTGTAGTAAATTATATAAGCCAAAGTAGTCATTCATCCAAGTACTAACCGAGCCCATCGTTGCTTAACTTCGTTCATTGTGTGTCTCTACCTAATGCGATAAACTACGCCCCATATTGCATTTATGACCTTGAGCTAAAAATAAATTAGAAGTAGCTTATCTCTCGTCAACTTTGTATTCTTAAGACGGCGTATGACATTCATTGGGGGATATTTAAAATTTGAATTCTATATATAATTTTTATTCATCATTTTCATGATAAAACACGTACATGTACACAGATGCAATTAATTCAACTAATGACATCAATAACATAGGATATAAAAAGTACACCTAATTTTGAAAAATACGTCTAAATTTCTAAATTTGTTGTAGCATTAAACATAGCAGGATACGGCGCCTCGCATTGGAATGTTCCAATATTTCCAGAATCTTGCATAGCGGCAACATTTGACAATAAGACAACCTACATCACTACAGTGAGGGTGGTCGGCTCTTTCAGGTCAGGACGTCTACGTGGGTCGATTCTTACGCATTACACTTATTAATACTGTCGTTTCTCTTTCTGTTTATAGAAATTAATATATTGAAAACAGTCATCGTACGCAAGGAAAAGAAGTAACACCACATTTTCCTTTAGACTATATTGAACGTAAAATTCTTGGTAATATTTACCAGTAAATAAAAGCGACACGAGGCTTGAATTGTAGGTGTATAACACTGCGCATAGCTCAGGTGCTGTGTTATATCCTCCTATCCTACTAAATACACCTTATAACCTACTAAAGTCGTCTTGTTCAGGTTTTCAATGTTTTCACCATTCCTCTGTGATGATAACGAGCTACCATATTTGCATCACACCAATTTATTGACAATTAATCATAGTGATGTAGTATTTTAAGACTATTTCCGCTAGCCCACTAATTTGAGAAACATATTTGATCTTCTTTTGCTCTCTTGTGGCTAAGGTACTGATATTGAAATACGAGAACCTTATGAGACTGATGTCCATCAAATGATTAGATCTCAGGAGTGGCTGAAAAGCAGGAAATATAAGATATTTGATAAATTAAGGCTAATTAATACGAAACCAGAATGTTTGTCATCTCTTTCATGTTCTGTTAAATACCAGGTCTGATGTGCATTTAAATAGATGGACTAAAAGAGAAATAGCATTAAATGGACAACAGATAATGTAAAACAATGACGTCCAGCTAACTACGAATTGATGGCGACATATAAAAGAAATAAGATGAATGAAATTTTAGAACATTATATTATTATAAAAATAACAGTATTAAACAGTAATAGGAAATAATTTTTGGAAAATTAGGTAGGGGAGAGTAAAAGTAACTATCTTTGAAGGTAATTATCAATAAAATAAAATAGAAGCAAAGTAATTATTAGTAATAAATTAATTACTAATTATTACCTCGTAAGAAAATTGAAAAGGTTTTGCTAAATGTTATTAGCTAAGGAACATGTAATAAAAAGACCAATAGGTATTTAAATAGGCATATGGTATTAAAATAGAAAGTCAAGGTAAAGGATGTGTTGTTTTTAAATTATATGTACATGTACTGGTATATTAATCTGCTAATTTGTAGATTAAAGTAGGCTAAAGTAAGACCTTCAAAATTATTGTAGTTAACTACAGCTTATTGCATAAGTACAATGAATCTATATCTTAATGTTGCGAGTAATATTGCATATGTTAAAGTCTCAATTTAACTAAGATTTTGTTTGTCGCTAGTTAGAATTTGTTCCTGGCAGGCTTTCAAATAATAGGATAGAGTGTGCTACGAGAAAGTCCAAACCGTAAATATAACTTAATATATATATATATATATATATATATATATATATATATATATATATACATATATATATATATATATATGTATGTATATATATACATATATATATATATATATTTATTTATTTATTTATTTATATATATATAGATATATATATATATATATATATATATATATATATATATATATATATATATATGTATAAGTAGTTAATATTGAGTAACCTTTGAGTACCAGTGCCAAAGGGGGGTACAATTGAAACACCATAATTCGCTCACTTCGTTCGCTCTTAAGGTGTTTCAATGGTACTCCACCTTGTGCCACTTGTACTCAAAGGTTACTCAATATTAACTACTCATGTATCTACTAACACATAGTTCACAAACCCTAAATTAGTGTTTTTATAGCTTCTGGTAACAGATATCTCACTCTCATCGTTGTTGTTGTTGTTCTGAGTTTTTAGTTTACTGTGGGAGTCTATAATATATAAACAATGCCATGTTGACCAATCACAGACTGCCACAGAAGCTCGTGTCATTCTGAGCGATAAAGTGATCAATTATAGGTTCAGGTAAAGCTTTTGTTATTTTGTATTTTAGGTTTTAATTCTCGCAAATTCAGCGCTACCGTGATTTTTTTACATAGAGGGGCGCTTTATAAATACTCCTTTTGTTCGATCGGGTAATCTAAATTGTTGGTGTCCTATAAATACCCTTTTTGGGTGATTGTCGGGCATGGCTGAGTATAGAGACCAGGCGGCCATTTTAAGTAGCGAAGACATTGAAGAAGATATTAGTAATAGTGTATTGGAAGACGATGACGATGTTATTGCATCTACTTCTAAAGGAATAGTACATAATCATCATTCCAGATGGAATAGCGATGCAAGCGTATTGATTGATCTAATTGATTGGAAAACATATTATGCTGAAAATCTGGCGAAAGTGGAAGAACTTATAACAAAGGGATCATCCAATAGAAAAATACCAAAGAAACCAAAAAGAACTGTAAACCAAATAGAAAATAATAAAAAGATTAATAACAATAAAAAACCTAAAATAGAATGGAAAAAATGGATGATAGTGAATTTAATCTCTATTTAAAACATTTTAAAAATCCTAATTTTGAGACACAAACTACACCTGAAGAAATGTCTGGGGATATATTAGACAGTGTTACCTCAATGTGTACTTTTATAAAGGAAAAATACGACACACTAAATAAAACAATACTTAATTCATCTATAAAATTCGGAGAATATTTAATTATTTTTAAGAGTCGTTTCGATCATATTAAGATCCTAACAAAAAATAAAGAGACATGGAAAGAGGCATTAGAAAATGGAACAGGCATAACAGCATCTAGTGCAAGGCAATACACAAGCCTAACTGAACTTGTACACGACTTCCCAGGCCTGGAAAGCTTACAGATATGTTTCACAGATTTTCGAGATATGATACCAAAGATAAGGAAAATGTTCAAGGATGACACAATTGGCTCAGAATGGAAATAATTTGATATATTCAATTGTTATTTTATTTATATTCCAAAGAAGTTTAGAGTTATTGAACTCTATATTTTAATTGAAATATTTTGAATAATTAATAAAGTGAAGTATTACGGTAACAACAAGAAAAAACCCCAAAAAAATAATTTAAAAAACAACCGAAAAACAACAAAAAAATCGAAAAATGGGAATCTCATATGTCTACGTCCACGTCGTGATTTCTGGGAAACTGATGAATTATCAGGCAAAATGACATAACATACAGTATTATCAGGAAGCGGATGGGGTGGGTGATTGGCACTCCCACTCTCAAGAAATGTCTGCATGTTTCCGACGACGATACTGTAACATGGCGAATTAGGGCGCCATCTTAAAAGCCCTGCCTCAATATATATATATATACTTTTTTTCTTTGCGAGAATTAAGCCTAAATACAGAATAACAAAAAGCTCAACGCAGGCCTGTGATGATTACTAATCACTCAGCGTGCAGACTCAAAGCGGGCGGCCTTCACGCGGCAGTCTGTGTGACTAACTTCACTGCTGTGAAGCGAAACCAACGGCCCGCTATAACTTAACTCATGCTTAGCAACCGCGATACTGAGCAGTATCACCGTTGCTAAGGATGCCTAATAAAGTTTCTCAAATAGTGATGTTGAATAAATATCTATCTCCACAAGCCCTTAGCAACCACGATACTGAGCAGTATCACCGTTGCTAAGGACTAGATGCTACTAACAATGTGGATCTATTCCATAATCTTCCTTGGATGGAGAAACGGACTTCAAACCATAAACAAGTCCTTAGCAACCGCGATACCATGCAGTATCACCGTTACTAAGGAGATTTTACAATGTCAAATATGAAGTTCTTGATAACTGACTTACATCATCGTTGAATTACGAAACGGACTTCAAACCATAAACAAGCCCTTAGCAACCGTGATACCATGCAGTATCGCCGTTACTAAGGCGCAGATGCTTCTTTAGAAATGTATATCCAGATTTGTTTATTATCTCACTCATTTGCTTCAAAACTTGTTTACTCTTCTGATATCTCAAGGTGTACACTAATTTAATTATATTTGTTACTTTCTGGTTGTTCATAATTCAAAGGGAGGTTGTCATTTACTATACAAGCTCCGTTAGCATTTCTTCACATAAATATATAAACATTGAATCGATAAGTAATAAATTCTTTTGAATCAATTCTCTCATAGAATTTATTATATTCTGAGATTTTAATAATTCTCTTATAAAATTTACTTCACAAATAATGGTACTATTAAATGGAGTCCTTCTGTAAGACTTGCAAAGTAACTAAATCTAGAGATTTATTTCCAAAAAGCGTAGGTGTCTCATATAAATGTAAGTCGTGTATAGCTGAAGCATACAGACAAAAAATACCTTGTGAAATTTGTGAGAAATTAATTTCCTATAGTAACATGAATAAACACATGTTTGTACACAATCGCAATAACCCTCATACAAAAGATATTGTATGCACTTGTGGAAAAGTAATCAAGGAGTACTGCTTATCTGGACATGTGAAAACAAAGAGACATATTTATGAGATGTCTCTATTGCAGTAAAAAATAAATCATTAATTCTTTCATATATAAATAGTATAAGTAAATGGAGAGTACAGTACCACCAGCTTTGAAGAGAAGAAGAGTAATAAGATATAAAAGTATAAAAAGACTGACACTTGGTAAACAGCGTACAGATTTCAATAAAAAATATAGAAAATGCAATATTGAGAAATTCTGGATACTGAATCCCTCTAACAATATAAATAAAATACGTAAGATAGTATCTGCTTTAAGGAAGAGACATGGTATTGAAAAGTATAATAAGTATATCAAAATGTATTACTACAACTGTATTAAGTCCTTTGATGATATAAAAAAGTGTTTGACAGATATATACATGAATGAAAATAATGCCTTTAAACTTCAGATAGCGTTTGGTTATGCCTGCGAAAATATACTTAATGAAGTTAGAATATTTGAACCGTCTCAGCAATTCTATTTCGATAAATACCAACTAATTAAAAATTACCAAGATTTGAACAATACTTTCCACTATTTAACTGGAGATGAAATTATGAAAAAAATTAGTCTAGATTTCTCAGATTCGTCAACTAGATTAGTTGGTGTCTATGCAATGGCTGTCAAAATAATTAGGTTGGATTACCCAGTTGGTGCAAATGTTCAGTTGCCAGATTATATAAAATCGTCAGCATTCATAATATCGCTAGATCAAATTAAAAACAACATGTGTGCATGGGGGTGTTTTGCAATCATTAATGGATCTAGGAAAGACAGATATTTGAAGCAAGCAAAAGAGTTATTTAGAAAATTTTACGATTTAGATGCAAAGCAAACAGAAGAAAAAATTAAGAACTATCCAGGATTTGACTACGTTAATGAATTAGACAAGTATGAGTCCGATACAGTGTACGCAATAAATATCATATGTTATAGTGAAGATAAGTCGATTAAATATATTAGAAAATCTAAATTTAACTACGATAGAGAACCTAAATATTTGAATTTATATGAAAATCATTTATCTGTAGTAACAAATTTATTTAAACTGGCAAAGAGTTTTGTGTGCGATAGATGCGGATACAGATTTGATAAACCCTGTCTTCTTGACAGACATTCCAAGACTTGTAAAGTTGAACATACTGATTCATTTAATAGCAAATCTGATATCTGGCAGTGTAAAAGAAATGTAGTTGTTGAATTGTCTGAATATTTTGAAGTAGAAGTAGATTTTAAATATGAATACCTAATGATTTTTGATTTAGAATCTCTTCTACTAAAGATTAATGAATACGTATCAAAATTAAAGAAATTAAACTATGTAACTCAGCATGTTCCTATATCTGTTTCAATTTCAACCAATACCCCCGGTTATGACAGAGAAGAAAAATTTATATTGGTCAAAGACCCTAAAGAATTAACTAACCAAATGTTTCAATATTTCGATGAAGTATCTAGTACTGCTAGAAATTTGATGATTCAAAAAATGAAACCTTTATATGATAAAATATCTCAATATGATAATGAGAAGAAAAGAGAAATGTATCTAAGTCAATTAAATCAGTACTGCTCTAGCATTCCAATAGTTGGATTTAATTCAGGTTTCTACGATACCTGTTTACTGATTAATGAAGGGTTCATGCCCGAAATACTAAAGCGAGATAAAAATCCCTTCATATTGAAAACTGCTAATAGATACAAGTGTATAAAAACAGCACAATTTCTCTTTCTAGATCAGATGTCATACTGTGCGGCTGGAACAACTCTAGATAAATTTATTAAAGCTTACGATGTGGGTGAGGTTAAAGGTATATTCCCATATGAGTGGTTAGATTCCTATGAAAAATTGGATTATCCAATAACAGTTCTAAAAGTAGAAGATTTTGACTCGACACTTAAAAACACTAAATTATCTTTAGATGAATTAAATAATTTTATGGACTACTGGAAGGATATTGGATTAGTTTACATAAGAGACCTACTAAAATGGTATAACAATTTGGATGTAAGACCGATGTTGAAAGCTTGCTTAAAGCAGAAAGAGTTCTATTCCATATTTAAATTAGACATGTACAAAGATGCAACATCTTTACCAGCATTAAGTGAAAATATTATGTTTCAATTTTCTATTAAAGATTTTGAAGTGTTTCTAAAAGACAAATCAAAAGATGGTAGAACAGAAACTATATTTAATTCGAATATTAAAGAAAGAATTGAAGGGTACAAAGAACAAGATGTAAAAGCTAATAGACCACTAGAAAATTATATTGAAATAAATGACGTTAGAATACTGCTAATTGAAGAAAAATATTCATGTCACTACTGCTGGCAACCAGTTTCGTATAATTACAAGAACTTGTGGACTTTAGATAGAATCGACTGTTCTAAATCGCATACTAAAGATAATTGTGTAATTGCTTGTATAACTTGTAATAGACAAAGAGCTGATGACTTGTATAAGAAATTTTATAGACAAAAAGCGTTAGAACGATACGATAAAAAGTATCCCCTAATTAGAATTATTAATAACGAAAATAGTGAAGTTTTCTATAAATTTAAGAAAAATATTGTTGGTGGTGCATCAATAGTTTATCATAGATATCACGAAACAGATGAAACACAAATAACCAGAGTTCATTATGATCGACAAAATAAGGAATGGACTTACGATAAAGTTGGTAAGACGGTGAAAAAGATATGTGGATTCGATGCAAATGCATTATATTTATATTGCCTAGGATTAGATATGCCCTGTGGTGAACTTAAGTGGATATCCACAGAACACATTGTACACTACAGTAATAAAGATATACAATATTTTAAAGATATATTCTACGGTTTCTTAGAAGTAGACATTAATGTTCCCGAAGACAAATACGAATATTTTAGTGAGATGTGTCCTATTTTTAAGAATATGGAATATGACGAATCAGTCTGTGGTGAATTCACAAAGAATCTAGTCATGAACATAAAAAGAAAATTCACAAAGTCGAAGAAATTGATAGGAACTTTACAAGCAACTCAAATCTTACTCTCATCTGATACGATAAAATGGCTAATAGAACACGGTTGTAGAGTAACTAAATTATATGGAGTAATTCCAGCAATACCTAGAAAGATATTTAAAGGATTCGCGGATTGGGTAAGTGATGAAAGAAGAAAGGGGGATGTGGATACAAAATATGCTATTATAGCAGATTCTGCAAAGATTTCAGGCAATAGTTCCATTGGTAGGACGATAATGAATAAGAATAAACATAAAAAGACTCAGTTCTGCGACGAAAAGAAATTCAATAAATTAAAATGTAAACCTACATTTTATGATGCAACAGAATATAATGGAGTATATGAAGTGATTCAGAAAAAGAAAACAATAAAACAGAATATACCCATCCAAATAGGCTGTACAGTCTATGATTATTCAAAGCTCAGGATGCTAAAATTTTATTATGATTGCATCGATAAATATTTAGATAGATCAGATTTTCAGTATATGGAAATGGATACAGATAGTGCATACATGGCACTAACAGATAAGTTTGAAAACTTAATAAAACCGGAATTAAGAGATGCATTTGAACGAGATAGAGTTAATTGGTTTCCTAGAACAGATACTGTCGAACACAAAATACATGATAAAAGAGAGCCAGGATTATTTAAAATAGAATGTGAAGGAGACGGAATGATTGCATTATGTAGTAAATCCTACTATGTATTTGGAGTTAAAGGCGATAAGGGTAAAGCTGAAGAGGATAAGTGTAGTGCTAAAGGAGTACAGCAAAGTAATAGTAAAAATATAGAGATATTAAACAAGAAAACATACTTAAGTTGTTTACAAAGTCGGAAGCAGATGAGCGCTGTCAACAGAGGATTTAGATTTACGAAAAAATGTATTAAGACCTATGTACAGAATAAAATTGGACTTACCCCTATTTATACAAAGGGGGTTTTATTCCAAGATGGTATACATATTAGACCTCTAATAATTTAATTACCAACAGCTATCCAATGGCATTGATCTCCAGGTCCTTCTACAAAATATTGAAAACTATCTTTTGTTAGGGAAAACTTTACATTAAAGAAAAAATTCTTTCAAACAATTAATTACTAAATAAATGAGTGGATCTACTCTAACAGGTGATTTGACTAAAAGAGTTAAAAAGTATGATACAGAGGAAGAGAGAAAACAAGCAAAGTTAAAAGCTTATAAAAAATATGCTGCTAAAAAGTATTACTGTGAAATATGTGATAAAACCATGACACTATACAATTACTCAGATCATATTAAAACAAAACTACATTTGAAAAATTTTCTTTCATATATAGAATTCTCTAATAAATGAAAGGAACAACGAATCGACTACAAGATATGGCTTTGAGAAAGGTGCTAGATACAACTTTAGAAAAATTAGAGGGTATGGAACCTTCTGAAAAAACATCATTTTTAAAATCAACAGTTTTAAAATGTTTGGAAGCTACACTCTGCAGAGGAATTAAACATAGTAACATTACTGATGATACTTACGTATTGATCGATAATTTGTGCTTTGAATTATCACTGATGAAGGGTAAAAAGTATGGAGATGATGATTATGATGAGGATGATTTTAAAATAATCAAAAATATACTGCTTGATGGAATAGATTTTAATAGACTTACTAACGATACTTTAATTCTTATTGCCCATGTACCTTTTACGAATTCTATATATGCTAAATTAGAAAATGCTAAAAAAAATTTATTGGAAAAGAATGGTATTATCAAATGGATATAATCACATGGATATAATCACATGTGAATGCTATAAGAACGATACAGAAGAAGGAGTATGTGTACACTGTGGTGGTGACTGTGTTGGAAGATGCTCTGAGTCATGTAGAAACTGTGGTGGTTATTGTGATGTGTGGTGGTGATAGATGTTTTAGTGACGAGAGATATACTAATCACCAATAGCTATCCAATGACATTGATTATTATTATTATTATTATTATTATTATTATTATTATTATTATATTATTATGAAAGATGTTTTAAGATAACTTATAACAGAAGGTTATGATTTTAAAAGATATACTAATCACCAATAGCTATCCAGTGACATTGATTATTAGTTATGATTATTTATTATTAATTATTATTTATTATTTATTATTATTTATTATTATATTTTTACCTTTTATTATTATTATTACATATTTTAAAATTATTATTTCTTATTATTTTTATTATTATATTATTATTATTATTATTTATTATTAGTTATTATTATTATTATTATCTATTATTATTATTATTTTTTTTTTTTTATTTTTTTATTATTTTTATTGTATGTATTATTATTATTATATTATTATTATTATTATTTTTATTATTTTATTATTTTATGATATTATTATGATAGATGTTTTAAGATAACATTTAACAGCAGGTAAAGATATACTAATTACCAATAGCTATCCAATGACATTGATCTCCAGGTTTATAGTGACCTTCTACAAAATATTGAAAACTATCTTTTGTAATATTACACGGGTTAATATGCAGAGCCCAATCCTGACAATATCGAGCTGATCTCACTAACTGACAAATAACAACTGGAGGTTCTGTAAATTTATGAGGTGTAAATCCTGATCCACCACTAAATCTTGAACCAAGTATATTTTGCTTTCCAAACTCCACTTTCATTTAATAGGTAAATATTTAATTGAAATATTTTTAAGTGGAGTTTATACAGATAAATGGAAGCGAAGTATTACTGGATATCTAAGAAGAGTAAGAAGCATTCAGATATATTTCCGGAGTCATTCCGATGCTTAATAATCGGACAATCAGGTTCCGGGAAAACGGCTTTACTTATGAGGATGCTACTTCAGGAAGATATGTTAGATTACAATAAACTATATGTATTTGGAAGATCCCTTCATCAACCGGAATATCAAATACTAAAAGCTGGCTTTGATAATAAATTACCTAAGTCTGATATAACAGAAATCCTAATGCATAATTCTATGATTAATGAACGTGATGAAAAGCCGGAAGTTATAGCTGCAGGACTTGCGCAAGAATTAGAAGATGAGGAGAAAGGAGATATATCTTGTGAATATTATGAAGATCCAAATGATATTCCTGATCCTAAAGAGTTTGATAAACAGGACAAGAATCTTATAATATTTGACGATATTATGACAGATAAGAATCAATCGGCACCTGGTGCATTCTTTACTAGAAGTAGACATAATAATATCGATTGTATATACATTTCTCAAAATTATTATCATTTACCTAGACATACTATTAGATCAAATTCTAATTTCCTAATATTATTCAATCTAGATCCCGGGGATACCGATAATCTATATAGAGATTCTGGAGCAAGCGTTGATTTCAAAGATATTAATAAATTTAGACAGTTGTGTGAACAAGCATGGTCTAAGAAATATGGATATTTAGTTATTGATAAATCTAAATCAAATCTCAATGAAAAATATAGATTTCAATTAGAACTTGAACAACCCGTACAGTTAGTTGAAAATATAATATCACAACCTATAGATAGAATACGTAGAGCTACAAAAACTTGTACATCTTGCAACCTAACAATGTTAAGCTCTAGTCATGCCAAACATGTTAAATCGAAGCGTCATAAAAAAGCTTTCATATAATCTTTCACATAATAAATGGACGCACAACTTCTGAAGCTTGCTGATCTAACTATTGATCATTCCTACTATGTAATTGGATACAAACCGATAAATACTAAATTTGGAGATACTTATATTATCAGATGTACACACATCCTTAACGATGAAGAATTTGAAATGTTCGCAACTAAATTAATAGCTGCATACATTTCTGAATATTCCCCGAAAGATAAATTCTCATTCACTGTTAGAAAAAATTCTAAATACACATACGCTCAGATTTCTGGATATAATCCAAGTTCATCATATATTCGATTAAATTAACAATGGGAATTTTTTACTTTACTAAATGGAAA
The DNA here is from genome assembly GCA_905160935.1 of Enchytraeus crypticus. Taxonomy (NCBI): domain Eukaryota; kingdom Metazoa; phylum Annelida; class Clitellata; order Enchytraeida; family Enchytraeidae; genus Enchytraeus; species Enchytraeus crypticus. The sequence goes on along the minus strand of CAJHZI010000811.1, from coordinate 1,551,548 downwards.
TATATTGTCTAAAATGTAAAAGTAAAACTTCAACTTTAAACTTAATTGAATCTGTAACTAAAAATAATAAACCAATACTTAAAGGAAAATGTGAAATTTGTGGATCTAAAAAGAATAGATTTATATCGAAATCTACAACTGGAGGTGATATCGTTTCATCTGTAATTTCTAAAATACCTATTGAATTTCATTTAAGAACCCTGAAGGGTAAAAAATATTCATTCTGTGGTCCCAATACAAAGCTAGAGGAAAGATTAAATCCTGATGACACACCAAAAGAATGGTCAAAGCCTATAAATAAAGTTGATGAAGTTTGTTTAAACCATGATTTAGCTTATAGAGATTCTGATTTAGGAAAGGGAACTAGGCGTGAAGCAGACAAGAAGATGTTACAAGAACTTGATAATCTTAAAGATTTGAATTTTAATGAAAAATTAGGTAAAGCAGTTATTAAGCCAATTATAGCTACAAAATATAAATTAGGTTTAGGAACATTAAAAAAAAAAAATCGAAGAAGCTAAAGAATTACACAAACCCATAATAAAGAAATTTAAACGAAAAAAAGTTATAGTGTATAATATAGATGATATATGGTCAGCAGATTTAGTTGATATGAGACAATACGCAAAGCAAAATAAAGGATTCAATTACATTCTCACTGTAATAGATGTATTCTCTAAATTTGGTTGGGCAATACCGATAAAAGTTAAGACAGGTAAACAAATGATTGAATTATTTCAACAATTATTCCAAGAAAGAAAACCTAAAAAATTATGGACTGATGCAGGAAAGGAATTTATTAACAAAGAATTTCAGAAATTCTTAACTGATAATGAAATACAGTTATATCAATCGTTCAATGAAGGTAAGGCTGTTGTTATTGAAAGATTTAATAGAACTATTAAAGAAAAGATGTGGAGATATTTTACTGAAACAGGTAGTAATAAATATTTAGATGCTTTACCTAAACTGATTCATGAATATAATAATACAATTCATTCTACAATCAAAATGACTCCAACTGAAGGATCAAAGTTGGAAAATGAACACAAAATTAATTACATACCACAACCTACAAACGAGAAACCTAAATTTAAAATAGGTGATAGAGTTAGAATTTATAAATATAAAAAACTATTTTCAAAAGGTTACGAAACAAATTGGACTGAAGAAATATTCACTGTATCTAAAATTATCAATACATCTCCGATAACATATAAAATAAAAGATTTAAACGGTGAAGATATTATCGGATCTTTCTACAAACAAGAATTGAATTTATCATCATTTTAAAAATGCAGTTAATAAATGAGTTCATTGGTAAGGTTTAAAGAAGAGTTGATGAATGGAGAAAATCAAGAATTGCTCAAGAAGGTATCCACTCAAAATAGAAGATTAAGGAAAAGATTTGATGATGAAGTAATTGCTAAACAAAATGTACAAACAGAGCTAAAAGAAATCTACAAACCTATTACAGATACGCAACAGTTAACTATCAGTAAGCAGATTAGAAGAACGGATGATTTGTTTCAACAATTGTTAACAGATTTACAAGGTAAACATGATAGATCATCACGTTTACTTACAGATATTATTAGAGGTTTAGGGAGATGTAAGGAAGAAACTAGACAACAAGGTTTAGATATTATCAGCTCAATAGCAAAACAACCATTATTAGCAGAATTAATTAGCAAATTAAATAACTATCCAGAATTAGTAAAGAAAATTATGCATCCTGATGGTATACAGAATCTTAATGAACAAGATATAAAAACACTAGAACCTTTAAATCATATCAATTACGATGATCTAAGAACACTCGTACAATATTATGGGATACAAGAAAAGATTAAAGCCACAGAATATGAGGAGGAAGAAGTTGTACAATTACCTACTTACACAGATTCTGTATTTCAGGAAAGTCCAAGTGATAATAAAATGTATAAAGAAGTAATGGTTAGTTTAATGAAAAGAAATCCTGGAATAAATAATAAAGGTAAACATGGAATCGTAACTGTTTCACCTATCTTTTATTACGAAGAAAATGATTCTGATACTGTAAAATTTGGTAACTACAATGTTCTATTCAAAGATAACAAAATTAAAATTGCAGATAAAGAATATATTCTTACACAAGGTTTAGAGTTATTGTTGAATAGAGTTAATCCTAATTTAGATGAAAGAATATTAGATACAGATTTAGATAACTATTTAACTATTTGCATTGATTCTGGATTAGATTACAGGCAACATAGAACAGTAGGTAAAAAGTTACACAGCGTTCTTGCAAAACTAAATAGATTGGATGAATTGGATAAAGATGTTCAAGTGATAGGTAATGGACTAAATACAATAATTCTACCAGATAATGTAGATACCTTAAAAGAAAGATTAAATCTATTGATTGGGGAATATTCAGCAGGAAATAAAAGTATGTTTAATGAAATTAATGCTATTTTAGATATTTTATTCAATAAAGGAATAATAACTAAGAAACAATTCAGGGATATTATAAGTAAAATTAATTAGTAATAAATGGAACAGAAAATAATTAGTCTCCTTGAACCCATTTCTGCTTACTTTCAGAAAAAGTCTATATCTAAATCTATTCTGATATCCTATGATAATTCAGCCGAAGTTTATACTATTAAATTTCCTAATCCTATTATTCTTAATGATTATGATCTAGAAATTGCACTTGTAAATTTAGAGACATGGTATAGTTTTGCAAATATTACACTAGCAAATAATAATTTTAAGTATTCAGTAGATGGTGGAAATACTTGGAAATTAATAACTATTGAAATTGGAGCATATCAAATAGAAGCAATAAATGATGAGATTCAAAGGTTGATGAAACTAAATGGAGATTGGGATTCTGCTAGTAATGCTTATTACATAACTTTATCACCTAATACTTCAACTATGAAATCGATTATTGATATAACAAATTCAGACTATAAAGTTGATTTCACAATACCTAATTCACTGAGAAGTATATTAGGTTTTGATGATATAATTTTATCAAAAGGACGTAATGAATCACAATATATTGTTAACATTATCGAGTTCAACAGTATATTTGTTAATTGCGATTGTATAACTGAATCGTTTGTTAATGGAATATCATCTCCAGTTCTATATTCATTTGGACCTAAGGTGCAACCAGGTTTTAGAATTGTAGAATCTCCAGTTAATCTTGTTTATTTACCATTGAATAGAAAAACATTGAGTGAATTTAGTATTTGGATAACAGATCAAGATGGAAGACCTATAGATTTTAGAGGAGAGAATATTACATGTAGATTTCATATTAGAAGCGTAAAATAAGGTTATTACTCAGGATGTACAAAATTAAGCGAAAAAATATATATATAATTTTAAATTAATGATTAATAAATGGGTCTCAAGCTAAAGAGGAGAGAAAGTAGAAAAGTAATATGTGGAAAGGGTTATTGTCATTGTAGAAATAGAGAATATGTAAGTGGTAAAGGTTTTGTAGATATTTTAAAAGTTTTATCTTTACCTAAAGACATTGGTATTAACTCTCCAACAGAAGCAATAGCAAATACTGTAAAGTTTGCTGATTCAACAAAAGCAATTGTTCAAGAGATAAGGAATAAAAGAAAACCTGAGTTACAAAATATTGTTGATAGAATTAATCAATTTAAAATTGGAACTGGATTTGCTTACGTTTAGTTTTTTCATTAATAAATGGAAAAAGTAAAAGAGTCTTATTTGGAGCTTGAAAAATCTTTTAATTATGATGAATCTGTAGAAAAATTTCAATATAGAGTTTATGATCCATCTCAAGGAACTGCACTTAATGCCAATGGACAAGAAATTAGAATTCAAATTTTAAGTGAAGATATCTGGTCATTACCTTGTAAGAGTTTTCTTTACATTGAAGGACAATTACAAGATTCTACTACTAATCAACCTTATGCTGCAAATAGTTTAGTAGCATTACAAAATAATGCTATGATGTATCTATTTAGCGAAGCAAGATATCATATAGGAGATCATGAAGTTGAGAGATTTCAATATCCAGGTCATACTACAACAATAGATGCATTATTAACTAAAAGTAATAGTTTCAATGGAATGGATCAATGTTGGAGCTTAGATTCTGGTAATGGAACACCTCAAACTTTGAGTGAAATTGTGAATTTAGTAGCAGGAGATATTCCAGGAAATACTGCTGCTAATATATTAACAGCTTTACAAACAACTGTTACGAGATTAACAGATGGAATGATCAATCAAAATAAGGGATTTGAAGAAAGAAGAAATTATACATCTGGATCATTTGCATTCAAAATTCCTTTAGAATTTATATTTAATTTCTGTAAACAATATAGAAAGATTATTTATGGATGTAAGCATTCGATTGTTTTTCCTAGACAAACTGATACTCAGGCAATAATACGAAATGGTGGAGTTGCTAATGCAGGTAGAGTAAACTTAACTAAGATACAATGGCATATTCCAGTAGTTACAGTAAGTTTAGAAGAAAGAGGAATTTTAAATGATTACATTAAGAAAAAAGAATCGTTTCCGCTTTGTTTTATGAACAAGAAATCTGAGAACACTATTGTTCCCCAAGCTACTGAATTTGCTTGGAGATTATCTATAGCTTCAGGTATCGAAAAACCTAGGTATATCGTTGTAGGCTTTCAATCTCCAGCAGCTAATCAAGCAGAAACTAATTATGCTATATTCAATGCTAATGTGCAAGTAATTAATGCTTATGTTGAATTGAATAGTGAAAGATATCCTAGCAATGATTATATAACTAATTATGACAGTAATCAGTATGCTCAATTTTATAATTCGTTTAAAGAATTTAAGAAAAGTTATTCTGAAGATGAAGAAGAGAATGATTGTATATCGTATCAAGCTTTTTAAAAAGTTGTTTAGGTTATACGTATTTGATGTATCGAAACAGTCTGAGAGACTTAAAAATACTGTTGTAGATATCAGAGTAACTTTTAAGTTTAGTGCAAATGCTCCCGCAAATACTACAGCTTATGCAGTTGTATATCATGATAGAATTTGGTCGATAGAATCAGATGGTAGTAAACAATATATCAGATATTAAATTTTTATCTAAATAAATGACTTATTATCAAACAAAGTTTACCTTGACTAAAAGCCAGATAGAGAAAATTGCTATTGCGATTAAAGGCAATACAGAAGTTACTTTGAGATTAAGTAAAACAGATATGAACCAACATGGATATAATTTACCATTAACTGCAACTCAAATAAATAAATTGCATGATGGTAATGTTCATGATTTAAAGTTTTCTTCAGCACAATTAAAATTTATAAGTAATAAAATAAAGAAAGGGGGGCTTTTACCTTTAGCAGTATTAATTCCTATTATTGCTGCTGCTTTGGGAGGAGTAAGTACAGTTGCAGGAACTGTTGCATCAAGAGTTCAACAAAGTCAAGCTGATAAAGAAACAGCAAGACATAATAAAGCGCTTGAGGATCAATTAAAGAAGACTGGAACAGGTAGATCAAAGGGAAAAGGATTAAGATTATAACCAATAAATGGATAGTATTCCTGATAGGGCTCTTAGTAATATTGAAATTGAGAATTATTCAAAAATGTTAAAAATTAAAAGTTTTAGGGGTTGCTATATGAGAGATGAATTGAAGAATTTAAAATCTTGTAAAGTTGAGTGTGGAATATTAAATTTAAATTTATCTAGTGAAAGTGGTAGTCATTGGACTTGTTGGTTTAAAATTAATAATGAAAAATATTATTTTAACAGTTTTGGTTTACCTCCACCAAAAGAAGTAATTGAGTATTTAGGATCACCTATTTTATACTCTACATTTCAATTGCAAGGATTGATGGATCAGAATTGCGGTAAATGGTGTCTGATTGTACTGAAACGTTTAAGTGAAGGATCCGATTATAAAGATTTAATTTTATCTTTAGTTAAATAGAATGACGAATAACGTAAAACAATTTTTGAGTGATAAGCTAGAAGATTGTGAAGCTAAAATCAAAAATTTGAAAAGAAAGAGAAAAATAGTTCAAGTAGCATATGGTATAACAATAGTTACATCATTAACTGTTTCAACAGTAACAACTACAATATCTGGAGTATTTGCATTGCCATTACTTCCTACAGTAATCATTACTACATTATCAGCTGTTGGAGCCTTATCAACAGCTATATCAACTAAATTTAATCTCAAAAGTAGGAAAGCAGAACTAAATAATATGATATCTAGGTTAGATAGATTGAAACAACAAATGAATTATGTGATGAAGTGTAACGGAGATTTAACAGAAAAGAAATCAAATGATATTATAAAAGAATTTTTATAGTAATAAATGAACACTGTAGATCTATTTGGTAGACAATCTAAAAAGCTAGAATCTAATTTAAAACTGTTGTCATATGGAGGACTAAGTTCTATAAACGATTCACTATCGGTAAAGATAGATCCTAATATCAATAATATGCTAAGCCTATCTGCTAATGGTTTAATGGCTAAATTAAAAGATGGTGAATTAGATATGAATAATAGTAAAATTGTAAATGTTAAAAACCCAGAGAATGATAATGATTGTGCGAATAAACATTATGTAGATAAAACCAGTATTGTGAATTTAAGTATATTAGAAAATAAGGTATTGGGTTATTTAGATAAGAAAATAGATAAAAATAGTGAGCTAAATATGAATAATAATAAAATTGCAAATGTTAAAAACCCAGTGGATGATAATGATTGTGCTACGAAAATATATGTAGATACTAAATTGAAGAATGATGTAATTGATAAAATATATTTACAAATTTTAATTAAAAAGTCTGACATAAGTATAGAAAATTTATTAAAAGTCGCAACTGCTGTATTAGGTATAAATCCAGATTATCAAGAGTTCAATAGAATGTATAGGCTTGTTATCACTTTAACAACTCTATTTAATGAAGTTTTTGAAGGAAGGAACATTGCTTATGATTTTATGCATATACGTGATTTAGAAGCTATGATAATAAATATTATTGAAGAACTATCGTCTGATGTGTTCATTGAATTAAAATCAAATTTAATAAGAGAAGGTTTAGTTTTGACGCCAGAACCTGGGACTAATCGTAAAAAATATAGAAGATTTATAAATCGAATTGGGTCTAAAATGAGAAATTCAAATATTAAAGAACTGATAATTCAAAAGAATTTATTACTTATTGATTTAGGGTTTTTATATTTCAGTGAACAAATACTATCTGAGGTTGCATAGTAAATGGTACGCTCAAATAGGATACTATCTCATACACAATTCCTATAATATAAGAAGTGATAATATAAATCATGGAAGTAGTTAATATTGAGTAACCTTTGAGTACAAGTGTCAAAGGGTGGAGTACCATTGAAACACCTTAAGAGCGAACGAAGTGAGCGAATTATGGTGTTTCAATTGTACCCCCCTTTGGCACTGGTACTCAAAGGTTACTCAATATTAACTACTTGTATATATATATATATATATATATGTATATATATTTATATATATATATATATATTTATTTATTTATATATATATATATATATATAAATAGACATACATATAGTATATTTTATATATTGGTAATAACATAATAGATTACTATAAATGCTGCTCAGATCGTTCGGGAGAGCTTTTGTACGGATGTGCCGGATGTACGGATGGACTCGCATTGTGATGTTGGTGGATGGTGGAGGCGACACTCCGTGCGGATACTGGCAATCCAGCGTGAGGAGTGAACTATACAGCACCAACATAAGCATCCTGGAGTGGATTGTGACCACTCCACTTCCGCTTCCGTATGAAATCGAGAACTACATGCTGAGGATCCAGCAGAGAGGAAGGAGTTAGTGCTTTTCATACTAAAACTTTCATATTAATAATGAAAATTATGATAACTAGAACTAGGCCCACTCATATGTGGAAATGAAGAGGAAGGCGGAAGACAGAGAATAGTGGAGGCGTTATATACCATGGACCTGCCAGTAGGTAATGCACTAAGAGAGAGAGAGAGAGAGAACTAAAACTATATTAATTAAAAGCAATCAATATTGCCGTGATGATCATTTCTCTACAAAATGCTCCATATTTAATCCTTTCAATATGAAATATGCACAGTCATCTGTTGTATATTTGCAATTATTATTCTTTCATAGTCTATAATGTTCCGGTGTTTTCTAATATAATATATTAGAGAGATAAAAGGTAATCGATATCGCCGTTGATGATCATTTCTGCACAAACTATTACATATTTAATCCTTTCAATGAGAAATGTACATGGTCATCTCTTATTTTTTTACAATGACTAAATTTCCATAATCTACGATGTAAAATGTTGTTGTTGCTGCTCTAGTCATAGGAATATGCCATGACAACATTGATGTAACTCGGCAGCTGCTATTCGCTGCTCAAGACGCTGGATTAACTCAGAACGGAGATTACGTGTTCATCACCTACACCACTCAAGGACCCTACACTAGTCCGGATCCGCCATCTTACTATAACCTGACGGGATACAACGCTACCTACCGTGCGCAGGCCTTCACCTCTCTAAAACAGGCTAGTCGACGATTATGCTGCATTTGCACCAGTGCTGTGCTCGGGTGTGGTTGGACCACTGCAGAATAGGGCAACCGCATTAAATCTGTCGCTATAATATCTGTCTTTTAATATGAATATGTGCCACCTCTCCAAAGTAGGCTAGTCGACGATTATGCTGCATTTGCGCCTGTGTTGTGCTCGAGTGTGGTTGTACCACTGCAGCATAGGGCAACCGCAAACAATCTGCTGCGTGTACGTAAGAGGCGACTAAGGCAGGAGCTGAGGATGGCTAGAGGGGACCCACGTCACCATGAAATATTTTCCCCCTGATTAAATGGTAATTAATTTTTCTGACTGAGGAAGGCAACGGTAAACCACCTCAGAAGCCATACTTTTCCCAAGTTATAGGCTACATAAGGTTTGGATAAGGCATAGACTTTGTGAAGGGATTAACTTGTTGATCTAAGGAGTGCTGTTATGGAGCAAGAAAGCAGACTTTGAATAGGAATATGTACCTTTAACCTGCCACTTGACAGTGCACTGAAGAGAGAAGAGAGCGCCAGTGTTTTAATACTGGTTAGTCAGTGATTATAGTGGGAATTGAGAACTAACGGAACGGTTAATAATAATAATAAAGGTTTAATAATAATAAAGGTTTAACGTTTCCTCATACAAGGGGATGATGTCAGGGACGTCCACCCATCACATGTCACTACAAATCGATTCACCACAGGTTAGAAAATGTTGAGCCTCCCTGTAATGTATTTATAGATCCATTAGTACCTTATATGGGCCCCGTAGCAGAGAAAAGCATATAAAAATATATGAGAGCTTGGTGAACTGAGATCCCTTGCGTACCCCATTTAGCCGCTGTGGTTAACTTAATAGTCTAAATGGTATCATTTACGTATAAAATGATATTCAAAAATAAAATTGACGACAATAGTCTGATTCTATATGCTATATATATATATATAGCTTTAGCAGTCGAAAAACCTGTAATAGAATAGGTTTAAATGTTCAATTTTAACGGAATATGCTCGTCTTTATACACTGAAGTGGTTATAAATATAAGAAAAATATATAAATAATGGGAATCGACGTAAACGTCGTTTTCTAAATCAATCAATCAATCAATAAGATTTCAACGCATAGTTCATTGCCATCAAAAAGGCAATGTCAGGGACGTCTCTTGCAGACTCTGTACAAACAGACGCCAAAACACCACACGATGACGACTGAATATAAATGGACCACAAGAGAAAGCCCGATCAAAACAGTGCAAGTCCAAGATCAAAATAACATTAGTTCTTAATTTGTTATATTATTATTTCCTACAGATGACATTTGGATCTCTAGTTACCGGCGAATTGAGTAGTTTCTTTAACGCGGTCAAGACCTTTAATCTTAACGAACCTTGGAAAAGCATCTCTTCGAATGGCGTAAGATTTATTATTTTGATGTTTAAATAATTAACACATCATAATAACAATAATTCACATTTGAGAGAAAGTCCTTACTTCTTTACGGGTATAAACACATGCATAGGATAAATACAGGTTTAGGTAAAAATACAGCAATCATTATAGTAAGCCATAAAAGTAATTCATAATGGACTAAATATTAAATATATTTCATAATTTTCTCATATGATTTGATAATATATGTAGAATATATCCATTACACTTACTTGGTAATTTAGTAAGAAAACAAGAAAATAGAATCAATTAAGACTAGTCACTCGGTGGTGTCTTTTTATGATATTGAAAGTGCAGTGTGTGAAAATTTTGATCGAAGGCGTTCATTAAAGAAGCTAAAGCTAAAGCCATGTTTAACGTCAGTTTCTTGTTCGATAGCATGCCAGTGACTGGGAGAACAGTGGATTTGAACCCTGCACCTATTGATCCGCTGTCGAACAGCTTGTCAACAAGGCGTCCGCTCAACCATGTGGAAAATTTAAAATTAACGCATGCCTCTTGTTCGAAACTAGTTAGAAACTAAATTCAATGTTTTCAGCTTGTATTAGGCATGTCATAGGTCTAATTACGTATCTCAAGTGCAGCCTATTCTCCATGTACACGTTGTAAATGCTAACTCTCATTTTTGTTAGTCTTGAATCATCGTTGTGTTTTATGTGGAATCGGTTAATGATCCAGGATTCAACAGAGCTTTGCCTTAGATTTCTGTAGTTTAGGAATTCTCACCGTACTAAGTAGCATCAGTTAGCTAATGAATTAATAGCGCACTATGCATCAAACATTACTGACATTACTGTGATATGGCTGGTACAAGTTGCCTACACGTGGACAAGTGGCCTGCCTACACATACAAGTGTACTGCACGTGTTGTAAAAGACGGTAAAGCACTAAAATCCAAACCAACGCCAGAGAGTGCACTCGGTTGGTGAGCGTCTTTTCTCCAGAAATTTATAAATATTTTCTACAACCGGTGGAATTGTCTAAAATCTCTATTCGTATCCCGACTCTAGCTAAACTGGGATTCAAGTTAAAATGATTATAATGAATCTATAATATAATTTTTGTAAATTTCTAATATATTGCAGGTTACAAGAACAGCAGCCCAGCTACATGACGCTGTATATCTCTACATGATGTTGAGTAATGAAACAACACGCGATGGAGAAGAGGGATTCAGGAATGGTACTCTCTTACTCCAACAAGCTAAACATAAAAAGTTTCAAGGTATATTTCAGATGGTTTTTAAAGATTTTAATTATACGTTTGGTTTATTTGACATTTTAACTTTGTGACACAGTTAAGGTTGTACTATGCCACAGAATAATTCTTATAGCAATTTTCTGTCGCCGTTGCATATCTACAGTAATTACTTTCATTGTCGTTAACTGATGATTCATTAATTATAGAAACTCAAATTAGTTCTAATTTAAAATTAAATCAATTAATTCATCATCATCATCATCATCATCCTCCTCCCTTAAATCCCAATTTAACCAGGGTCGGGATACAAATAGACTGTCTTAAATTCTCTCTGTCCTACACCACACCACCAGCAAATCCCCTATTTGAGACTTTTCCATTCGTTTACATTTTACATTTTAAATCAATTAATTCATAAATTTATCTTCCCCTGATTGTCAGATTAACTAGGGCCGGGATACCGATAGATTTTCTCCACTCATCTCTAACCAATACCATATCATCAGTCAATCACCTTTTCCATTTGTTTAAATATTGTAATAATTGAATATGGAGTATCGGTTATATACAAACATGAGATTAGAATAACTGAGCTGAGTTGGCAGAATACACTTCATTCTAGTGTATCGACTGAGAGAGAGAGACAGAGAGACAGAGAGAGAAAGAGAGAGAGAGAGAGAGATAGATAGAGAGACAGAGAGAGACAGAGGGAGAGAGAGAGAAAAAAATGCATTTATTACATCGTCAACTCGACATCATTTGCACAGACACCAACCAAAACTACAAACAGTGATAAAATTAAATAATACAGGCATCAGATAGTTCGCATAAAGATGAACAACGGCCGTCAGGGAAGACGATATACATTTTATCTAGCTGGCCACCGTCAAATGACTACATTAATTACAGATAATATGCATACAGCGAAAATACACTTTTATACCAGAAATAAAGAATAATCAAAAACAAAAAGACAACGACATTGGGTTACCAAAATGGAATTGGGAATATAACAGTTCTAAAAAGTATAAAAGACAAATAAAAATTTGGTTTATAGAATGTATACGTTTATCAATCGTCTAGCAATTTAACTTGAGAGAGATATATATATGTGTTTATTTCAGCATCAATACCAAATCACCGACAAACACAAACAGAAATAAACATTTACATGAAATAAAATTCAAAATTCCCAGAAACACAGTCAGTGTGTCAAACAGTCTATAAACACCGGTAAAACGGACGTCAGGGAAGATGATACACATCTTATCTAACTTAATAACGTTTAGTTAACTCAGATAGAGATCTGGAAAGACGTGAGATGCTTGAAATAACATCGATATCACGGCGGACACAAAGACAATGATACATAAAGTAGAAATTTTTACTAGTTTAGATATAAATTTAAATGTAATTGTTATTCAGCTCATGATTACAATTGAACTCTTCCTGTAAAGTAGTCTCGAAGATCGAGTTCGGCCATGACACTGCTATATAAGTTTTCGTTGTTAATAATAATAATAATAATAATAACATATGTTACAGTAATTCAGTGATTTATGTAACATGCTACACTGATTGAGTGATTTAGCAACATATTGCACTGATTAATTGATTTAATCAACAAATTGCAATGAACGATAGATTGTTTAAATCACTAACTTACATTGATTGATTAATTTCAAAGCTAAAGCCAAAGCTAATGTTAACGTCAGTTTCCTCACTCGAAAACCATGTCAGTTACGGGCGAGCCCAGGATTTAAACCACGCACATAGTGATCCGCGGTCGAATATCTTACCGACATCACCACTGGCTCCAGCCAGTGATTGATGAATTTAATCAGCAGGTTATTAAACGCATTTATTGATTGATTGTACAGGTTTGACAGGTACAGTGTCAATCAATGATAACGGAGATAGAGAGAGATTGGTAGAGTTGTGGACTTATGGGCTGAACGGTTCTAATACGTATCAAAAATTTGCTAGCTTCGATATCGTCAACGACAAGGTTTTCTTGCACTTTCGTAACTTTAGTACAAAATATTTTCAAGAATTGGTTTTAAATTTCATAATTTAGATGTAATAAGTTTAGCACTTATCAAAATAAGAATTTTGATTCTATATTATATTGAAATAAGATAATACAGTAATAAATACAACTTAAAATATAAGAACATTTACTATTAAAATATAGCAATAAATACTATACAAATACAAATACAGCAATAACTATCATTAAAATACAGAATTAATTACGATTAAAATGATTTTATATATATATACATGTATATGAATATATATATATATATATATATATATATAAAATAAAGGTTTAACGTCCGTTTCCTCATACAAGGATGATGTCAGGGACGTCCTCCCATCACATGTCACTACAAATCGATTCACCCCAAACGATCTGAAAAAACACGTGCTGAAGAGAAATAAAAGAACCTAAACAGTGCCGGTCCGGTGATAAAAAAAACAGCCAGGCAAGATGAAATAAAATCTATGCTGGGAAGATATCTATTTTCAACTTACAACGGGAAGTGGAAGTAGTAGAACATGAGCGAAGATCAGGAGACAGAGAGTTCCAAACAGTAGGAGCGGAGAAAGAAAATGAACATCTACCTAATAGAGTGAGAATATTAGGAATTTTGAGCAGTTTGGTTTTGAAAGAACGAAGCTTGCGAGAAGGTTGATATTGGATTAGGAGATCTGAAAGGTAAGAAGGTTTACCAAAAAGGAGTGTTTTGAAAGTTAAAAGACAATTTTATACTTAATTCTTTGAACTACAGGGAGCCCATGAAGGTTATTGGGCAAGGAGCTAGAGGTGGCCTGAAGCCTCGAGGATCGACAGACAACACGTGCTAGAGTATTTTGAACGCGTTGCAAACGCATGAGAGAAGAAGAAGGTAAACCATATAGCAATGAATTGCAGTAGTCAAGTTTAGAATGAACTATTGAGTTGGCAAGAATTATGGATAAATTTTTATTAAGAGATGACCGTATCTGTCTGATTTGACAAATCTGGAAGAAAGATGAACGACAGACAGATGAGATATGAGATTTAAAATCAAGATTTTCATCAAACATGACACCAAGGTTTTTAGCCTTGGGAGTAGGAGTGAGAGCAAGATTTTGAAAATAAATAGAGGAATTGGCAATTATGGTTCTTTGCCGGGGAGTGCCGATTAAAAGATATTCGGTTTTAGAGGGGTTGACAGAGAGACAGAGAGACGATTACTGCAAAACCATGAATACACTTTGTCAAGAACAGATGAAAGTGTTGCAATTTCAAGTCAGAATCTGAGCTAGAAAATGAAATATACAGCTGAGTATCATCAGCATAGAAATGAAATTTTATTGAAGCATTGTCTAAAACATAACTGAGTGCAGTAGTGTAGAGGGAAAAAAGTAAAGGTCCAAGTACAGATCCTGGCACACCACGAAGAAGAGGTACTTCAGGGGAGCGTTCATTGTCTATAGTAACAGATTGAGTGCGACCAGTTAGATAGGAGAAGATCAGAGAGATAGCAGAGATACCAAAACACGTTTTAAGTCTACTGGTAAGAATGCTATGATCGATGGTGTCGAAGGCAGCCGAAAGATCAAGTAGTACAAGGGCTGATACTTTTTGAGAGTTTAAGGCTAAGCAAAGGTCATTATGAATGCTGAGTAAGGCAGTTTTAGTGGAGTGAAGCTTTCGATATGCAAATTGGAAACAAGATAGAGAAGGAAAAGATTCAAGATGGCTGCATAAGCGAGTGTAGATTATTTTTTCCAAGATTTTGGAAATGAAATTTAAGTTGGAAATGGGACGATAGCTAGAAAGATCATCTTTAGGAAGTGATTGCTTTTTAAGCAGAGGAGAAACAACAGCATTTTTAACAGATGGAAAAATTCCTGAAAGTGAAAAATTAACCAGATGGGTAATTGGAGGTAGGAGGGCATCAATGCAAGATTTAAGTAGTTTGGTTGGAATGGCATCTAGCGAGCAAGTAGAGTCGGTAGAGCAGAGTATTAGATGACGGATTTCTTCAAGAGAAGCAGGTTTAAGATTTAACAGCAAAGGAGGATTTGGCATAGACGGATATGAAATAGTCTCAGGACAGGAAGGAATAGAAGAGCAGAGTCTGGTAATTTTGTCATCAAAAAAATTAAGAAAATTGCCGGCAAGAGTTGACGGAGAATTGGAATTTGGAAGAGACTTAGGGATAGTGAGACCAAGCAGTGAATCAAGGGATACGCAAAGTTTTTTTGGGCAGTTTTGATTCTGCAAGATCAAGTTCTTAAAGTAAGAACTCTTGGCGGAGGAGATCATATGATCAACTAACTTACGTTGTTTAACGTAGTTAGCCTTGATTGTGGGGTTTTGCATTTCAGGAGGATTTTTCTTATCTCTCCTATAGATGTATAAAAAAGCTGGTAAAGCTAAGGTTAACGTCAGTTTCCTCATTCGAAAGCGATATCAGTGACGGGCGAGCCCAGGATTCGAACCCTGCACATACTGATCCGCGGTCGAGTGTCTTACCGACTTCGCCACTGGCTCCAGCCATATATATACATGTATATATATATATATATATATACATATATATATATATACATATATATATATATATATACAGTATATATATATATATGCGTGTGTGTGTATTTATATTTTCTACTTGTATTTAAAATATTTGTACATGTACATGTGAACTTACTAAATGGCATAAATATACTTAAAACAATTTCAATAAATTTTATTTTGTATCTATATTTGCTATTGAATTGTTTGATTTTAATTAATTTGTAATTTGTAATGACCTTAATAATACTATATGTAATAATATTGTAACATTTAAATGTCTAAAATATCTCGCTTTTTCTCGGAATTTCGCAGGTGTTTACTCTAACCCCGGAAATTAATTGGGGGTTAAGCAGTTATACGGCCCCTCCTGATATGCCTAAATGCGGATTCACTGAAGAATTATGTCCCCTTCCTATTCAGTCATGTAAGTAACTGATAATCTATTTTTTGATGAAGCGGGTTTAACAACAAGGAAAGAAGCCGAAGAGCTTTTCTTGAAGACGTCAGTTGCACTGGTGGACCGTTGTTACCAGGTCAGTACGGTCTACTGACCACCAGTTTTCGAGGTTGGTGATCTCTATCGGTTGTGCTAACGTTATATCATGACCGTTGTGTTAGCGTAAATGTTATTGGCTGGGACAGCAGTGGCGAAGTCGGTAAGATACTCGACCGCAGATCAGTAGGTGCGGGTTCAAATCCTAGGCTCGCTCGTCACCGATATCGCTTTCGATTGGGGAAACTGACGTTAACTCTAGATTGTTGTAGCTTTATTGGACATTTTGTCATTTTCTCATACTTCCTGAGAAATATCTACTTTTAGCGTCGAGCATCATTTAATTAAAATGTTTGATCTCATCGAATGCACCAAAATGATTTCCTTAACAGTGCGTTAATTTATACTTCAGTATAAGATGAGCATAGACATGTATCCCATAATATTTCTAGGAGACCCATTTATTGGTAAATATCCTCGCGTTAAACTTGCAATATTTAACAGCAAAGCTGCCATCCGACAGACAACAAAATAGCACTCATAATATTATCTATAACTTAAAATGAAATATATCTTCTAAAACATATCTATTAGCTCAAGAGAAACTTATATGTCTTGCAATCCACGGTAGATTTTTCTGCATCACTGTACGGATTATTTCATACTGGAATAATATGATTTATCAGATAAATTATTTTAAATTAATAAATAATTAGTATTTCATCTTTGATTAAAGATATAAAGGAAATTTATTTAAAAATAAGTAACATTTTTTTCAGTTAATATCGCGGCTGTTATTGGAGGAGCGGTAGCTGCTTGTATGGCTGTCATACTGGTAATTCTAGCCATCTACCTTATAAGGTACTCACAAATATTATATTCTCTCTCTCTTTCTCTCTCTCTCTCTCTCTCTTAGTGCGATGCCTACTGGCAGGTCCATGGCATATAACGCCTCCACTCTTCATTGTCTTCCGCTTTCCTCTTCATTTCCACATATGAGTGGGCCTTTAAATCATCTATCATACCTAATCTCGGCCTGCCTCTGGCTCTTTTTCTATTAATATTTAATTTCTATTTCTATTTTCTATTATATTCAATAATATTCTATTGCACCATTGAAAGATTCGAATACTTTGGATTTGTTTTGTTTTAATAATGCATCTTAATACATGATGGCGGGACGTCCCTCATATCATCCTTGTGTGAGGAAACGGGCGTTAAGACTTTATTATTACTACTATTAGTTTTAGTATTATTAGTAGTATAAATATTCATACTATTATTTTTAGCATTTTTTTTTTTTTTTTTTTTTTTTTTTTTTTTTTTTTTTACCCCGGTGTAAAGAACTGGGGTTTGATAAAACGATTCGAGCAATACGTGCTGAATCGCCGCCCGGCTACTCGAGGTCATCAATCGGCTTAAAAGAATTGTTGAAGCAGACTGCATTAAATCTTTGCAAAGTCATGGAAAGCCTTTGCCAAAGAAAAGATGTCTCTCGCTTATCGCCGGTTTGCTCTGCAATAAGTCTGCCTATGCCATTAATAAAGTCAACTCCTTCGGGATTCATCGGGCCCATGGTTTCAATAGCCACCGGAACAACTTCATATCCTAAGGACAGATCACGGTATTTATCCAACTTCCTAGAGGCGGCATGAACAGCAGCACCACCGGCTGTGACTGAAGTCGTATTCAGGTAGGAGTTTGCCATAGTGTCAATGACCGTGACGTCCCAAACGGCACATTTACCGTTGCACCAGGGCACTAAAGTCATGCCGTCCGGACGCTTGCCGTCTGATCTGGACAACCCACTTGGTTCCTTATAGGAAGGGATGCCTGCATTATTATTTTTAGCATTATTATTATTATTACTTTCTTCTTTTTTATACTTTTACCTCGGGTGTAATGAACCCGAGGTTTGATAAAAACTTTTTGAGCAATGCATGCTGAATCGCCGCCCGGCTACTCGAAAACATCTAACTGCTTAATTAGCTGCTTAATTACTTAATTAACTAACTGTTGCCGCTGCTGCAGTCCACGTTTAATCCACTCTTCTACAACATGGGCGCAATACGGGTAACTAAGTATTACATTGTATCCTCATCATATTCCTTTGTATTCCAGTGTAACCAGGGACGGGATATCGTATTATTATATTAGTGTATTAAATGTGATATTAATTATTATAGTATATCATCATCATCATTAGCATCATCATCAGTATCTTCCCTTGAACCTTAGTTTAACCAGGGTCGGGATACGAATAGACCTTCTCCAATCCTCTCTGTCCTACACAATATCTTCAATCAGTCCTCTAATTTTTATGTCCTTCTTAATCACCGCATCCCATCATCATCATCTTAATCTCAGTTTAACTAGGGTCGGGATACGAATAGACCTTCTCCACTCTTATTTATCCCATACCATATCAAAATCTCTTCCATTCGTTTTAGAAAATGTTGTAGCAATTTCAGGAGATTAGGCACTCACCAGCCGAATGCCCTTTCTGACGTTAGTTTGGATCTTAGTGCTTTAGTCGCCTTCTATGACACATGCAGTCACCCGTTGGTCTATTCTTCAAACAACCCGTACACAGCATGGAGAAATCACTGCATCCCATCCATTAAATTAATTATTATATTATATGTATTCCATAATTATTACATTACTCACAGAGCTAGAGCATTGTATTAAATTAATTGAATTTAAATTAATTATTATATTATATGTATTCCATAATTATTACATTACTCATAGAGCTAGAGCATTGTCGATGAAGATCGAGCAAATGTTGTGGTCCATCAACCCTGAAGAGATCACCAGGATCAGAGCAAAAACTGTCGGAATACCAATAAGTGTCGAAGTATACATTTAAATATAAATGTTATTTTCAAAAATTTTAGAAATTAAACACTTTATTTGTTTTGAGACTTTTACATTACAATTTTACATTGCAATTTTACATTTTTAGAAATTACATTATATTGATAATATCTAGAACTTTTATTACGTTTATTACCTTAAATCAGTCAACTTTCGATCCTCAAAGGTAGTCGACTATCCCAGTTCTACCGGAACCCAACCTATGCCTAAATTCGTTTAATCAAGCGCAAGCTCTAACAAGAGCTCTAAAGAGTCTAAGCCAATTACAAAATTTTTTTTAAATTGTGTCAAATCCTACCGATTATTTCCTCTGTCTGGCAAATCCACATGTGATGTTCCACCAGTGATGTTCCACCAGTGATACTTCACCAGTGATGTTCCACCAGTGATGTTCCACCAGTGATACTCCACCAGTGATGTTCCACCAGTGATACTTCACCAGTAATGTTCCACCAGTGACGTTCCACTAATGATGCTCCACCAGTGATACTCCACCAGTGATGTTCCACCAGTGATACTTCACCAGTTATGTTCCACCGGTGATACTCCACCAGTGATGTTCCACCAGTGATGTTTCACCAGAGTTGTTTTATGGTGTGTTGTTATTATGTTACTAGCATATGTTAAATCAGTCCTCACCTGGTGGCAGTATGCTACAGTCTCGTCTATCTCTGGGTCTGGCTGGAACCGTCCCTGCTACCCTTCAGCCCCACGAGACCCTGGCCGTGTACCGGGGCAGACCCGTGATCCTCGTGGAAGTCTCTTCCAAGCGTGGCGAGATCAGTCTGACTAGAGCTGATCTCAGAGAACTCATCGCGGTATGAACATTATCATCAATTATCATCATCATCACCGTCGTCGTCGTCATCATCATCATCATCATTATAATCATCATCATCATCATCATCATTATCTTCATTATTATCATCATCATCATCATCATCATCATTATCATCATCATTATCATCATCATCATCATCATCATCATCATCATCGCTTTAATCGTAGTGTAGCTAGGGTGGGATTTTAGAAGATTACCTACAAAATTCTGGAGCCTAGGCGCTCACCAACCGAATGCCCATCGTGATGCTGATGGGTCTTAGTACTCAAAGACCTCATCTAGTAATAATTATTGCCGTCTATCTAGCGTTGAGTTGCTGTCAATAGCATTAATCACATTTCATTTAAACGACTTCGTTATATCGGAAGTAATCCTTGTTGTGTCCGGGTAGCTAAATAATAGGCCAGCCGTGTACTGCACGTGTTGTAAAAGGCGACAAAGCACTAAGATCCAAACCAAAGTTAGAAAGGGCATTTGGTTGGTGAGCACCTTGGCTCCCTCTATATAGATTGCAAAATATATAATCCCGACACCAGTTAAACTTGGATTTAAGTGAGGAGAATGATGGTAATTATGAAGGAAATAAGCAAGTGGTGATGACGAATAAGTCTTAAGTTTAACTCTTAGTGAACTTAAAGCTGGATTTGAGTTCTAGTGTATATATGTATCAATACAGTCAATACTATAAACTGTGAACGAATGCGTTCTTATTGTGAAAAGTGTTTAGTAAGAAACTTTAAAAATTTAATTCTAATAAATTTCTAGAATACGCTCGTTTCCTTCTAATCCTTACTTTTAATTATATTAAATCGGAATCACCAAAACCGTCGAGTAACATCATCCTTGTCCCTTTTTGTATTACTGGATATTATTTTTATAAACTTGCAAGGATATACTTGTTACATTACGTTTACATACGCACAAATTTGCATTTTTATTCATGTTTTTGTTAATTTTACTGCTATAAATGTTGAGATAATGACTTGTTTTAAGTAATATCTAGCCTTTTAGTGTCGAATCTATTTTTTGTCTTTAACGCGAGTGCGTACTTTGGAATAAACATTTCTTGCAAGAAAAAAGCTAATTTGTGCTCTTCACAGTTAAAGGAGATGACGCATGACAACCTGCAGCTGTTCATAGGAGCCTGTGTCCTTCCCAACAACAACTTCTATGTCACTCAGCTCTGTACCAGGGGTTCTCTTGTGGTATGCTCACTATGAAATAAGTAACTTCAGTGAAATATGTTAACGTCAGTTTTTTCATTCGAAAGCGATGTCATTGACGGGCGAGCCCGCACATACTGATCCACGATCAAATATCTTACCGACATCACTTGTGGCTCTAGACGAAAATGCTAATAAGTATTTTGATGTCAGCACTTAGCAGATTATATTTACATTTGAACAAAAAATGTTGCTAACTTGTCTTTTTGTCTTTTGCAATGAAATTGCTTCATAATCTAATTCTATATTTCAGACGTGTAATACATTTCAAGATGAAATCATTTCCAATATTGTGCAAATAAATTTCTATGCCAATATTAAAAAATTAGAAGACAGAGCCACTATCCGAATCAGTTTCTTCTCTCTAATGAATATTAGTGAGGGGTGAGCTCGAAACAGAACCTCCACGAAACTTGAAGCTACCACGCGCACAGCTGATGACTTTATCAAACTAATTGAATGTAAATATAAATATCTTTGTGAGTAGTATTGCTGTCAAGTTTGTCCATAGAAGTAACGCAGATATAAATTAAGCAAATAAATAAATATTATGTGTATGACGTCCCTGGCGTCATCCAGGTGTGAGGAAACGGACGTTAAACCTTGATGTGTAATTGTAATATATATAAATTACATGTGTATATAATTATTCTAAATTTTATCAAATTGACTATCTCTCTTTCTCTCTCTTAGTGCACTGCCTACTGGCAGGTCCATGGTATATAACGCCACCACTCATCTCTGTCTTCCGTTTTCTTCTTCATCTCCACACACGAGTGGATCTTTAAATCATCTGTAACCTTCCTTTTAGTATATCACTATTCTTGGGGAATTCTGCAAATGACGAGATGGGCCCACTATGCCTTTCTCAGCTTCGACAAAAATGTATTGGGCTGGGGAGTCATTCCCTGAGAAGACAATCCTGATTACTTAACTATATTTCATCAAATATGTTTCCTTAAAATGTTATTTATAAAAGGTTTCATTTTGTATTTACTTGTAGCTGATTGTACTTCTGTTGTTGATAATTTATCAAATACTCATTTCAGATAATCAGATCAGACTAGGCAAGTACGTCCATCCTTTACTAAAAATTCAGCCACTATCCTTGCTAATTCTATAGTTCATTCAAAGCTGCTCTACTGCAATTCATTATTACATGGGTTCCCTACTTCTTCTCTCAATCGTTTGCAACACGTCCAAAATTCTCTTGCACGTGTTGTTTGCAAGTCCTCTCGACTTCAATTTCGCTCTCTTTCTCTACTTCGCAGTCTTCACTGGCTTCCTGTTAATCAACGCATGAAATATAAAATAGCTCTATTAACTTTCAAAACTCTGCGATCTGGCAAGCCTTCTTACTTATCTGAAATTCTTCTACCCTATCGTCCGTCACGTGCGCTTCGTTCCACCGATGCCAATCTTCTTCTCTCTGTTCCAAATATTCTCACGTCGTTGGGCAGACGTTCAATTTCTTTTGCAGCACCCACAATCTGGAACTCTTTACCTGCTAATCTTCGCTCTTGTTGTTCTCTTTCAACATTCTCTAGCAAGCTTAAGACTTACCTTTTCCCACCATAGACATAATCAATCTACCCTGACCATTTTTTGATCACTGGACTGGCTTTCATTTAGGACCTTACTTCTCCTCAGCACATTTTTTTTGCAGATTGGTCTGGGTTAACTGATCTGTAGTGATGTTTGCTGTTGAGGACTTCCCTGACATGATCCCTGGATGAGGAAACGGACGTTAAACCTTTATTATTTATTTTTTATTATTTATTTGAAATTTGATACTAAACATACTTCTCTCAACGATAATAGTTAAACCGGAATCAGGAGCATTTTAAAATTGTTTTATATTGAGCAGGATATCTTGGAAAATGAAGAGATTAAATTGGATTGGTTCTTTCAGATTTGTCTCATATCTGATATCATCAAAGTAAGATGTTTCTTACTTTACTTATTTACGTTTTTGATGTGGTATTTAAGCCATTCGATTCGTTGTTTGACACACACATGCAATTTATGCCTTTCCAAATTATATGCCATAATTTTATTGGATTACTAAGATTATGTTTTTTAGTCACGGAATATGTACTACTACTATAATAATATTAATAATATTATCATAAATCTACGAAAGTATCAGCAACTACAATATTAATAATAATCGTCTGCCAATCCTTCAAAACCGAATATCAAAAGATATTAACACCTCCCCCCACAGTAAAGGAACAAACTGTTAAATCCTTCTGTAATTTTTCACTCTCTTGCTCTCAATTCTAATCGCAAGGCTAAAAGCCTTGATGTCGTATTTAGTGAAAACATCGACTTCAATATATCTTTATATTTCAATATATCCCGACTTCAATCTCAATCTCATCTGCGTGTCGTTCATCTTTCTTTAAAATATATCAAATCAGACAGATACATCATCTCCTGCCAAAAATGTAGCTATAATGCTTCGTAACTCAATAGTTAATTCTAAACTGAACTACTGCACCAGCGATGTTCCACCATTGATACTTCACCAGTAATGTTCCACCAGTGATGTTCCACTAATGATACTCCAATAATGATGTTCCACCAGTAATGTTCCACCAGTGATACTCCACCAGTTTTGTTCCACCAGTGATACTCCACCAGTGATGTGTCACCAGTGTTTTTATGGTGTGTTGTTATTATGTTACTAGCATATGTTAAATCAATCCTCACCTGGTGGCAGTATGCTACAGTCCCGTCTATCTCTGGGTCTGCTTTATTGCTTTATGACTTGCCTTTTTCTACTCTCATGCTTTTGAAACATTAAAAATTTGCTTTTATATTTTTGTATTTCAGGCTATCATTATTTACTATATGATTTCGCATTCACGTTATTAGATATACACCACTCTGTTAGCACAATATAATAAATCAAACTGTCAGAGAAAATATTTAACAAATTAGGACAGATACAAAATACATAGTGAAAGTTATCATATTGCTAGAATTCGAACTAAAATGATTACGTATATTTCTGTTAGATTGTTATAGATATATGATTCGTAAATATGCTTTTACAAACAGCAATTAAATTAACTTAACTTAATATTAATTACAACTATTAATAATTTCCTTAGTTTCCTTATTTTATGCTATAAATCGGTGGACCAGATAGTTAAATTTATACTATTTACTTTATTTTTGCAAAATTTAAAAGTAAAAAATTATAGAAACTAGAATTGACAAAGTTACGAAATAGCATAATTTTTAAAAATTTCATGGGTACGTAATCTGCCTAATCTTAAAGGCTACTGTTAAGCCGTACAGTGTACAATAAGTGTATGTTTTATGATCGTCTACAGGGAATGTCGTACATACACAAATCAGATCTTCGCTCTCACGGTCATCTCACGAGCTCTTCTTGTTTAGTGGACAACCGCTGGACTCTAAAGATCTCAACACCCGCTCCCACTGTCTTCTTGAGAGATGTCACAACCACAGATATGGGCTCAGGAAGCATTTATAGCCTGGAAGTACAGGAGGCTAGTATAAGAATTCAATTATTGCCATTCTCGTTATCATCATCATCACCTTCGCTTGAATCCGAGTTTAATCAGGATCGGGATAAGAATAGACTGTCTCAAATCCTCTCTGTCCTCTCTGTCCTACATCATATCATCCATCAGCCGATCCCCTATTTGAGACTCGAATTGAATTGAGACTTATTTGAATTGTAATTCTCGTTGTATAGGTTCAAAATCAGGTAATAGTCATTTATGACACATGACTCATCATTGCGCATGCGCGGAGTGAACTAGTGGTATAATAGGACCGGTTGACGACCGCGGGTTGCTTTGGGATTGGATTCTTATTCATTGATTGATTAATTGATTGGTTGATTGATTCAGATGTTGGACGATAACTAGAATTGTTTAGAAAATTAAAACTTGTTGCACGTCATTATTCGCACTGAAAATCTAGACACGTGTGATTTTGCGGTAACATTGAACTAAATAAAATAATTTAAAAATAATGACACATTTTCTTAACTTTATATTCTTTAAACTGCAATTATGCTCAATATTGGAATGTTTTCATGTTTCAGTTGTTTTGCTTTTATAGTTATAACTTAACATTCAAACAATTTAATAGCTAAAGGAGGAAGACCGTGCTTACAGAGAGCTTATATGGACAGCTCCAGAGCTGCTACGTTTGACTGATCGACCTCTGAGAGGAACTCAGAAAGGTGACGTGTACAGTTTCTCCATTGTCGCCCAGGAGATCCTGTTCAGAGCCCAACCTTTCTTTGTTGAGGATGAAAACTCACGGAGAGGTTAATCCGTAATATATCAAGATAATTTACTAGCATTCAATAATCAATCAGCTGTAATTCCTCTGATGTTTTGCTTCATCTGTCATTGTTTTGTCATAAATCTAGGCAAATATCTAAATACTTTTTCTTTTACATAGTATTTATTTTAACCAAAATGTTCGATGCTTCTACATGTATATATACTGAACACTTTGACCGTAATAGCCTGGTCAAATAAAACTAGATATCCAGGAGGTAGCTTTGCTTTAGTTAGGAATTGTAATTGTCATTCAGCGAATTGTTTTAAATTGTTATACAGTATTAGCCATACTCTGAAAATTTCTGTATCACGTAGTCGTTTGCCTTGATTAATTAGATCATAGTTTTCTCTTTCTTAGGAGAAGAAAACTTGGATAGGACACACTCTAAGGGGGGAAAGTCTATTAAGAAAGTCTATTAAGAGGTCATAAAAAGTAGAATCTAAGGAAAAGAGGCAGAGGCAGGCCGAGATTAGGTATGTTACATGATTTAAGGACCCAATCATATATAGAAACGAAGAGGAAAGCGGAAGACAGAGAAGATTGAAGGCGTTATATACCATGGACCTGCCAGTAGGCAGTGCACTGAGAGAGAGAATTTGCTCCTAAACTCATTCAACTATCTTCTTATTGATTGATTGATTGATTTGTCAGACGTGGTGGAGAAGGTTAAACAGGGAGGACCACGGCCACTGCGTCCAGTGCTTCCTCGTCCACTGGGTGATGGAGAGGAAATGTCTTCCATGTTGAACGCTTGCTGGTCTGAGGAACCACAGAGCAGACCCTCATTCGATGAGCTACAGCAGAGGATGAAGAAGTTCAGAAAGGGAGGGTATGAAATCATTTTATGCGTTAAAGAATCTGGTGTTTAGTCGTCTTCAATTTTGTTCAACTTGCAATTTCTCGAAACCTTAGTAAATAAGGATCGCTATTCGCCACTGTCTGGAGTCAGTGGCGAAGTCGGTAAGATACTCGACCGCGGATCGGTAGTTGCGGGGTTCAATTTCTGGGCTCACCAGTCACTGACATCGTTTTCCAGTGAGGAAATTTATGTTAACCTTAGCTTTACCAGCTTTGTTAGATATAACTGCACTGCTATAGCCCAACATGATGGTGATATTTACCAGTAACACGGCTAATATTAGATTACACTATGTGACTATCATACTCTATCTCTCCAGTGCACTGCCTACTGGCAGGTCCATGGTACATAGCGCCTCCACACTTCTCTGTCTTCCGCTTTTCACTTCATATCTACATAAGAATGTAATTTTAAACCGTCTAGCTATACACATTCTTGTTATTATATACCATTTTCTTGGGGCTTTGATTATGACGAATTGGTCAACCTATGTCTTCTAACCTCCTTAAAATTTTTAATTTTAGGAAGACGGAGCTTATGGATCACGTTTTGGAAAAACTGGAAAAGTACGCTAACAACTTGGAATCCATTGTGGAGCAGAGGACTTCTGAACTCATGGATGAGAAGAGGAAGACGGATTTTCTGTTGAATCAAATGCTTCCACCGTAAGTCTTTGTGCGTTTAGAATCATCATTCATCAGCATCTTCCCTTGAATCCCAGTTTAACCAGGGTCGCGATACAAATAGACTATCTCAAATCCTCTCTGTCCTACACCACACCACCAGTCAATCCCCTATTTGAGACTTTTCCATTCGTTTAAATTTTTGTAGCAATATCTGGAGCCTAGGCGCTCACGAACCAAATGCCCTTTCTGATGTTGGTGTGGATCTTAGTGCTTTAGTCGCCTTCTACGACACGTGCAGTCAACGGTAGGTCGATTCTTCAAACAACCCGGGCACAACACGGGAAACACAATACTTTGTACGTTAAGTATACTGCGCGTTAAATAAGTCATAAAACTATTTTAACGTCTGTTATCGTTACACTAGGGGCACTATCAGAGATGCTCCGATGGCTAGAGTTCATTACAAAAATTGAAGATTTTTTAACACTAATATCTAACCCTAACAATACCCCTAACCCTAAACATTAACCCTAAAACCTAACCCTAACCCTAACGCTAACCCTAACCCTTAACTCTAAAACCTAACCCTAACTCTAACCTTAACCCTTAACCCTAAAACCTAACCCTAACCCTAACCCTTAACCCTAAACCTAACCCTAACCCTTAACCATAAATCTAACCCTAACCCTAAACCTAACCCTTAACCCTAAAACCTAACCCTATCCCTAACCCTTAACCCTAAATCTAACCCTAACCCTAGTATTTCGAACTGGTTCTCAGACAAGCGTCATATCCAGTCGGCTATTCAACCGGCGTAAGTGTACATGTATTTTGAAGGACAGACTTATCGCCAGTGCTTTACATATTAAGTTTGCAAATTAATGTATATACTTAAAGAAAGAAATGTACAATGGAGCCAGTAACAAATATATTGGCTGGAGCCAGTGGCGACATCGGTAAGATACTCGACCGCGGATCAGTATGTGCGGGTTCAAATCCTGTGCTCGCCCGTAACCGATATCGCTTTCGAGTGTGGAAACTGACGATTACATTAGCTTTAATGATTAGTCAAGATCAGATCACAATATAGACATATACAGTTCATAGTGCAGAACATCTCTGCCAAGCATTTGCCTGTGTCAAATCAAGTTTTTGTCTGAAGTAGAGGTTGTCAGGTCAACGAAGAGCGAAATCTTGTTGGTTACCAAATCGAAAATCATAAACAAAGGATCATACAGTTCTAACCATTTTATTAACTTTTCATTTAAAGCCACACTGTAATTTATATACAATATCAGGACGTCTCCTACATGTACAAAATTTCGCTACAAAACTACCAGTTAGAGTACCGTTGGTAGAACTTATAGTATCATCTCGTAGTTTTCCAATTTTGCAACTAAACGAAATTTAGTTTTTTAACAAATTTGGTATCTTGCATCTTAAAAAAGGAGAATAGCCTTTATAATATCTAGTTGAATTGTTCTTTGATATATAATGCAATTTGGGTAGACAGCATAGTTTTCTGAGGGAGTGACGCCCCTGCCCAGTAAATATTAGTCAGAGCTGAGGAAGGCACAGGGGCCCACCTCTTCCTAATCAGAATCCCCCAAGAATAATGGTATATCAAAAGGAATGCTAGATGATTTAAAGATCCACTCGTATGTAGACATGAAGAGAAAAACGGAAGATAGAGATGAGTGGTGCCAGTAGGCAGTGCACTAAGATATATATATATATATACTGTATATATATATATATATATATATATATATATATATATATATATATATATTAAGCAATTCTTTGTCTGCAGTTTCTCTCCACTATCAAAGCTCCCAGGTAATGCCATGGCTTGAGGATGAAATTATACAGGACTAATTTGATGATAATTGAGATTGCATGTAACAGATATGTAGCAGATCAACTGAAGATGGGCAAAACTGTTCCACCAGAAATGTTTGACAGTGTTACCATCTACTTCTCAGACATCAAAGGGTTCACTGATCTCTCGTCAGAGTCGACTCCTATGCAGGTCGTTGATCTACTCAATGATCTCTATGGAACATTCGATGATACCATCTCTAGACATGATGTCTATAAGGTTAGTCAATCAATCAATCAGTCGCTCAGTCAATCAATCAAATAGTCAAGCAATTAATCGAACTAAAGTATTCAAAAAAGCAATCTATCATTCTAACAATTATATCTAGAATTGCTGCCTACATACAGTAAAATTGCTTAGTTGATGGCATGTTGAAGATGTTCGACAGTAGGTAAGTAGGTTCAATTTTCAGATCCAGTTCTCTCCCCATCACTGATATGCTATCGAGCCGGAAATTGACGTTAAACATGGGTTTAGTCTTTGTCTTTATTCCTGATTGTTAATTAAAAGTCAGATATTTATATTAATATTTATGCGTAATAAAAGAACTCTAGTATGGGTTTGTCAACGAAACGAAAATGACTTTTCAATGAAGATGAATTAGTGGCTGCTTCATAAGTTGGTTTTGGTTAACTCGCTGATTGATTGATTGATACGTGATTAATGACAAATTGACTATCTAACTTACCGAACGACTGATTATTAAACATTCAGTAGATCTCTATCGATTGATTGATTTATTAATTGATACATTGATTGATGAATAGATTGATTGATTGATAGACAGATTGATTGATTGATTGGATTTGATTTAAATATCGATTGATATATGGATTGATATATTGATTGATTGATTGACTTACTGACTGATTGACTGATTGATTGATTGGTTGATTGATTTGATTAATTTATTGATTGATTGATTGGCTAGCTTAATGACTGATGGAGTGACTAATTGATTGAATGATCGACTGATTGGTTGGTTGATTTATTGATTGATTGATTAATCGGTTGATTGATTGATTGAGTTATTGACTGATTGATTGACCGATTGATTGATTGACTGATTGATTGATTGATTGATTTCTTTATTGATTGATTGATTGATTGATTGATTGTTGGATGATTGATTGATTGATTGATTTATTGATTGAGTGATTGATTGATTGATTGATTGATTGATTGATTGATTGATACAGGTAGAGACGATAGGAGACGCATACATGGTGGTAAGTGGAGCGCCGAGACTTAATGAAGGACGTCACGTGTGTGAGATATCCAACATGGCGCTGGATTTACTTAAAGAAGCCTCGCGGTTCCGTATTCGTCATAAACCGGACACTCCGCTTCTACTCCGCATTGGAATCCACACCGGACCCTGTGCAGCTGGTGTGGATTACTTTGCATAGCTACTACTTTATTGTATGTTCAAGACGATATTAGATACTTCTTTATGCCTTGCAAAATATTTCAGAGAGTTGATTTGATTTTTTTACCCGGAGTTTAGTTTAGCTTAAGCTGTTTATGGGTCTGTTTATGTATTTTTGGGTCGCCTATAATATCAACTGTGTTGCGCGCTTATTTGTTTAAATAAACATTGGTACGCAAAAGAGATTAACCATGGTTTAAATTTAAGTGTAAATTGTATAATTGTTGATCATGTCTATTACATGAAACTTAGACAATTATGATTCTTACTAAATTGAGTTATTTTGATTTGTTTATGCTGCATCAGCTTTATCATCTCCAAATAAAGCGTAGTTCAGACCCCACCTCCCTCCCCACCCCCTCCCGTCCTTGATCTTCAACCCCGCCCTCTCTCTCACAGATACGACTTTACCACTATTTCCTAGCGTCCCCACATCTTTCAGCATCGATCAATTGGCTCTTACTTCAATTCGTATGTAGCTGACTGATTTTACCAGTAGATTCCATTTGTAGAATCCTCAAGTGGACTCTACCAGTAAAACCATCGGTACACACTATGTAATAGACGGCGGGATTTGAGCACTTGATTTAGTTGCGAGTCAATTATAGAAGTTAAGCTTCATCGGCCTCGGTTAGTACGTTGTGGGTGACCACCTTTGTAGACCGAGTGTAGGCAGATTAGGAAGGAAAAAATCCCAGTGTGCTGGAAGGTTATTACTAAATCCACGCCAGCTGCAAATGTTGCGCCATCAAAAGGCAAAATTACTAATAACCATGGAGAGGAAGGAGAAAATGAGCCTTAAACAAGCATCTCTGCTTCCTGATCCAGTGTACCGTTATGTTATGTCTATGTTATGGTAGAAATGAACGTTAAGTGAATGTTGTTTCCTGGTACACAGGGGTTGTTGGTCATGTGATGCCTCGCTACTGTTTGTTTGGAGACACCGTCAACGTCGCCTCCAGAATGGAATCTACTGGAGAATGTACGGATACGTTATCAGAGTATATAGTAATTAGTGTTACATTCTTATTTAAATTATAAGGTCATGCAATAAATTCCTGAACCTATCACGCGGTTTGTAATGGAGTTTTGGGTAAAGTCAAAGTAAACAATAGTTATTAATGCTATTACAGTTCTATTACGACATCTCTTAATCTTAATAGGTAAGTCATTAGTTAATCATAAATAGTAGATAAATAGCTAGTAGTTATAATAATAAATAGGCTACATATAGTAGTTAGATGAAGAACGATGCGCTAGAAGTAGTTAGATAGATAGAAATTAATCATAAATAGTAGTTATCATTAGTTATCTAGCTAGTGGGTAGATATAGCAGTCTAGACATTCATCATCATCATCATCCTCCCATGTATCCCAGTTTAACCTGGATAGGGATACCAACAGACAGTCTAAAATCCTCTCTGTCCTACACCACACCACCAGTGAATCCCCTATTTGAGACGTTTCCATCCGTTAACATTTTTATAGCAATTTCTGGAGCCCAGGTGATCACCAACCGATTGCCCTATCCGAAGTTGGTATGGGTCTTTAGTGTTTTAGTCGACTTATACGACACGTGCAGTTACCGGTTGGTCAATTCTTCATACAACCCGTACACAACACGGCGAAATAGCAGTTTAGACATTAATCCATTATAATTACATCTCAATGTTTGCACAGCCTCTAGGATTCACCTGAGCGAGATGGCCAACAAGTGTCTCTCAGCATTTGTGGGATACGTGACTGAAGAGAGAGGGGGAACTTTTGTGAAAGTAAGTAAAACAGTCTGCTCTCAATCATAGCATCGCTGGAACGTCTGAGTGGTAGCATACTTGACTGGTAGACAGTAGGGCATGGGTACTAATCCCTGCCGTTCTGAGTTCTGAAAATATGCTCGAGCATGTTGTAGGAAGATATCGGAACATAAATACGAATCAATAAATATGTCAAATACGATTTACGGTTGGTTTCCATGCGACACTGTGACGACAAGGAATATAAATAAAGCCCATATACCAATATAACATTCTATTGTAAATATACACTGCAAATTAAATCAATATAAAATTTCATTATAGAGTAGGTAGATCAATATCTATGTCGCTGCAGAACAAATATATATATATATATATATATATATATATATATATATACAGGGTGAGTAAAAAAAGATAACACCTGCAAAAAATTTGAATATCTCAGGCTGTTGGTAATATTTTTCAATAAAACTTTTACCAATTACTAAAGGACTAATTTCTGATGGGGTGACCAATTTTCATCCATTTTAAGTCATAGATGGGCTAGTTATACAAGTTTCAGCAGAGCAACCCCCCATTTTTTACCTAAAATGGCGTTTGCTGCAACAGTAAGGGCAGATTGCACTTCATTGACGAGAAAGTAAAGGTGAACTCTCAGTATTACGCCGATACTTTGCTTCCGGAGCTGTTTGCTGATTGCTATGCTCTTCTACCAAATGGTTTCATCATTCAGCAGAATGGTGCTCCGGCTCATGCATTTCGTCATGCACAGGAATGGATCAGCGAGAGAAACCCGGATTTCATTAAGAAGAGTAAATGGCCTCCAAACTCTTCCGATCTAAATCCTTTGGATTACTATGTCTGTGGAACAATGCTGCATCTCTATCAGAAACACCAACCGAAGCCTAAAAACAAGACAGAACTGCAGTAAGTGCTTTACGCCATTTTTAGGCAAAAATGGGGGGTTGCTCTGCTGAAACTTGCATAACTGGCCAATCTGTGCACCAAAATGGATGAAAATTGACCCATCTGTATATATATATATATATATATATATATATATATATATATATATATATATATACATACAGAGCACTATATATTGCAAATATTGACCATAGTCGCATAAGTTTATTTCCTTTACAATTTTCATATGAATTATTATGACTTGTCGTTGACTTAATAGTTTTAGTATGATGAAAGTATACCAAAGTATACCCTCTACACAACACCCTTAAGCTCACTGATCTCTTCTCATTCTATTGATCATGAGCTAGATGCTGATGACACTCAAATGTACACTTGTTTCACCACTAACTCCTACTCTGATGCTGAAACCCTCCTGCAACAAAGTTTTCAGTCTATATCCTCTTGGATGTCTGCTAATTTTTTGGCACTTAATCCATCTAAGACTGAATTCTTGTTGGTTGGGACACCTCAACAGCTTCTGAAGCTGAATGAGAAAACTCTTTCGTTATCTTCAGGTATTACAATATCACCTGTTTCTTCTGTGAGAAATCTCGGTGTTATCCTTGATAAATACCTAACCTTCCGCGAACACATAACTATAACTTCACAAGCATGTTTCTTTCATATCCGAGATCTTCGTCGAATACGTCCATATTTGTCACGTGAGACAGTTGCTACAATTGGTGCTGTCATTGTGAAATCGAAATTGGACTACTGCAATTCTCTGTTTTTAAATCTCCCTGGCTGTGAGATTGATCGATTGCAGTTTGTTCAGAATTCTCTTGCGCGAGCAATTTTTTGTAGTTCAAAGTACTCACATGTTACACCCATATTAAAGTCTTTGCACTGGCTAATGATTAAAGAGCGTATCATTTACAAAACAGCTTCGTTAACCTATAAGTCCATCACCATCACTGGACAAACTTGTATGTCAAGTCACTTGATTAAAATGATGCAGCCTGCTGTTACTCGGTCTTCTAAATTAATTACTCTAGTGAGACCTAGCTTACCTTCGCGCTCTAAGCTATCTAATCGTTCTTTCCAGCAAGCTGCACCGCAGATCTGGAATTCTCTTCCATCCGATCTTCGGAAATCTTCATTTGAAGCACATCGGCCTTTGCTTTCCTATGAGCAGTTCCATAGGCAGTTGAAGACCTATCTTTTTCATCTCTCTTTTCCATCCAGTGTCCATGAGCAGCGACCTGCGCCTAAACCTCCTTTTCTTTAATTCCCCTTACTTTGGACTGATTATGTGGATTTTGACATTTGCACCGTTTTTGGACCTTCTTTTTGCTCGCCGGCTTGATTTTGTCTCAATAGTGCTCAATGTTGTCATTGATGACTGTAGCACTCTAATTGTTGTTATGTTATGTTAACAAGCCTGTTGCTATAAATCTTCATGACTTATGACTTGCTGAACCAGCATAGGAACGTTAAGTTAGGTTAAGTCTGGTACTGTATAAAGCATCACCTTGGTTGTACACATGTTCTCTCCCGTCACTGACAATGACGGCCAACAAAATTACACATTACACTACAAGCTCTCCCATCACTGAAGATGCTTACGGGCAGCGAAATTAAGTGTCATGTCATCATGAAATTAGACCTATACTGCAACGCAAACTACGAATCCATCATGTTAAATGTATATTCTGTTTAAGCTTATAATAGCCAGCAGTTACCGTGTAGTGACTGTAGTCTAATCAAATAAGCAATTTTTTAAAATAAGGAAATGCATGTATTTTGGTATTCACAGGGTAAAGGTACAATGACGACGTACTGGTTATTAGAAAAAAGAACTGGACAGAACTAGAATCTCAACAATACAACAATATAAAGCTAAAGACAAGCATAAACTAAAGGCTCTTCAAGTCTATCCTGCGGAAGAATTGATCGGGACGATGGTGCGGGTTCGATCCCAATATTCTCCAATTTCCACTCAACTTAGTAAAGGAAACCAATTCTAAGAGCCCATCAAATGAGATGTAACAGTCAACAAACAACTAAAACCTAAACTAAATTGACTCTAATTGTGTCAACTCTCTACTCGCAAAACGTCTGGAGAGATTAAATATTGAATTTGTGTACTGATAAACAGTAGAAAAAGCGTAAGTCCTGTTAGTTACTGTTATATTAGGCTTTAAAGTTCAAGTTAGACCTCCTATTCCGGTTTGTACTAAATGTAAGGAGGCTGAAGCGAATTGTCAGAAATAGTAATTAAGTCATAGGTCACGTGACGACGCTACAGCTGACAGTCGTTTGTTGACAAACAATGCATTAAACGTAATGATAAATACACTGAAAATTATAAAATGTTCATTAAATTGAAAATTATATCTGCACTACCCCATAGAAGCTGATGCTTACATCAGGCTGCAAAGCATTTTACCATTTCCTATCTACTAATAAGATATAAACACATTGAAAACGATTATTTTGTGCTGTTAAAATCAATCTGCAAGGATCGACAATACAAAAACAGCATTTGTTTGTCAACTAACTGAGTCCGGCATTCATCCTCTAGTGTATGTTTACCTATTTCCTATTGGCTATATCGTTGAACCTTGAAAATGAATCGTCACACTTTTACGGGGAATTTAAGGTGCGTGCGAGGTCCAAATAGACGGGCAGCTGCTCTGATACTGAGCTGAGTAAAATCGCAGCACGTCAACAACAACACGATTAGAATGCTACTGTTGTCCATGACAACATCGAGCACTGTAGAACCAAATCAAAGCCGATTAGCAGAGTGAGGGGTCCATAAACGGTGCGAGCTATAATCCAAGTAGTCAGTCCAAGGAAGGGTGCTAGCGGAATGGAGGTTTACGTGTTGGTCTCAGTTCGACCAACACGCAACAGTCAAAAGAGTACAAATTTTTTTTAATTAAAGCAACATTTCAAAAAATTTAATTATTTTCAGTTAGTAGAAAGTTTTAATAACAAGTCAGACACGTTGAAATAATAAGACAAAATTCAAAACCATTATAAGTTTTATTTCAAAGTAGCAGTATACGTATTAAATGCTGCAATGATTGACTTCTCAGATCCAACAAACTCTTAAACATGAAGCCTGCACATAACGTAGCGAGAGTATCAATTCAAATAACTGCCAACTTCTATTTGCCTAATTTCACTAGCTTCAAAAAACAACAACAATAATAATAATAAAGGTCTAACGTCCTTTTCCTCTTCCAAAGATTATGTCAGGGACGTCACTAATCAGTCAACCTAGACGACGATCTTGTTTATGTGTGCATGTATGACGCATATTTGTGTGTGGATGTGTTTGTATTTTATATGTGCTAATTAGGTATTTACGTGTAGCAGCTGTAGCTCGATTTGCATTTTTTCCCTTACAATTTTTGTATGAGGTATAAATTTAGGATTAGAGTGGCACTAAAAGTCTTAACGACTCCCTGAACAAGTGTAATTAAGTTAAGTTAGGTATCTCTAGTATTACTTACAATGAAATCTACTAGGTAAAACATGCAATTTACAATGTATGTACATGTAGCTAATAACTCTCTGAAACAAATTCCTATTTAATTCAGAGAGATCTTGAGCATATCTATTAATAGACGAATATTTAGATTTTTACAAATAGAAATTTGGATAGTAACATGTCAATATTAATATTGGTATTAATATTATAGCTCAATAGTGAAAATACTTGTCCATTTCAACCTACCATTTAAGCAAATTAGAGCAAAATCTATAATACTAGGCTGATGTTACAATTTAAAAGTTGAAAATTCTGAAAAATCTGGGCTTTTCCCCTCAATTAAATCTTTGACAAGCAAATTACTCATAAATTGTGGTTATATAACTTTTGATAGCTATCAACTTAGTTGCGCCCTTCTAAAGTTATCTTATCTTTGTACTTTTGTATTGATAAATTCTACTCATAGAATAATAGTAATAATAACAATAATAATAATAATAATAACAATAGTAATAATAGTAATAACAATAATAACAATAGTAAGGCTTAACGTCCATTTCTTCATCCAAGGATGATGTCAGGGACGTCATAGAAGGGTTCATTCGCAAAATCTATAATCTCTTTCAGGACATAAGCTCTGCAATTTAAAAATATTTATGCTAAGACTGCACGCTGTTTCCTGCAGTATTTTCTGTTACATTCGTAGCTCTGAGTAGACCTATGACATAACGTTGACCATTACTAGAGT
Source organism: Enchytraeus crypticus (assembly GCA_905160935.1). Taxonomy (NCBI): domain Eukaryota; kingdom Metazoa; phylum Annelida; class Clitellata; order Enchytraeida; family Enchytraeidae; genus Enchytraeus; species Enchytraeus crypticus. Next base: position 1,514,236 of record CAJHZI010000811.1, on the reverse strand, counting down.
TCAATATTACTCGACTATCGTTAGGGCATATGCATCATCTGCCACACCACATGTCTCTGAGGCTGCTTCAGCAGTTCCTGCTGCTCTAACTGCAGCTGTTGCTGCTGTAACTCTTGCTGCAACTGCTGCTGCTGCTGTAAATCATGCTCCAGCTCAGGCTGCCGCGACGGTAGAAATTGAAATACAAACTGCTTCGGCTGCTCAGGCTTTTGCAACTGCTGCAGCGGCTGGTAAATCTGCTGCGGTTGCTGCAGCTGCATCTGCATATGCTGCTGAGGGAGCAGCTGCTGTATATGCTGCTGCTGTTCATGATTTAAAATTTGCATAAATAGCTGGTTCTGAGGCTCAGGCTGAGGCCTGATTTGTCTTATTTGTAGGGTGACTTCTTTAGGTGCTGGTTTTGCAGGTGGCAGTTTCTTAGGGCTCACCTTTTTAATGCTCTCTTTCTTAATCGTCAGCGGAGGATTCGAGACTTTCTTACGGGGTGGGTAACTCCTGGGTGGTCGTATCTTAGGCGGTATGGGCTCCTCGTCGTTTGTCAGGAAGGAGAGGAGCTCAGAGCTGCTGGAGATCCGATCAAAGCGATGCTCCAGATGATCCAGGCCTTGCAGCAGCTCATCTATGTTACACTCAGGCAACAGTTTCAGCACAATGTCGTCAAACTTGCGATAAACGGCAGACAGCATGTCGAGTATCTCACTCTGTCTGTCTCTCAGTTCCTTCTGTCGCAACTCTTCCGGCGTTTTACGCTTTCTTTTCGGTATTTTCTTCACTGGCGCAGGCTCGTTCGGTGCATTTTCGACCACTGAGAAATACTGAGCAGGGTCCGCTATGCACTCCATATTAACGGTAAAGCCTTCCACTGCTTCTCTGAACACGCTCTCACCCATCGATGTTGTAGTGATTTGTTCAACCCCGCTGTACATACCTTCCGGCATCGACAACATCATAGCGTTAACATTTGCATCAGCAATCGCAATATCAGAAGACGGAATTTGTTGTTCCGTCGTTTTCTCCTTACTACGCTCTGCCTTTTTCTCTTTCCCAACATCATCTTTTCCGTTCAGAGTCCGCCAGCGGGCGTAGAGATAGGACACGGTGTGCCGCCTCGGATTCAACGCTCTGTCTAAGGCCGCTACGTCTGGATCCTCGTCGCTGCGGTAGAGAAGCATTCGCTTGCTGTGATGTTTCCAGGCGGCAGCGGCGGATAATCCCGAGTCAAAATACTTGAAGAACTTTTCTTTGACGCGTGGGTCTAGCTTGCGCATGGAGAGGAACTTGACGTCAGTGGTGGGATGATTGTGTAGACACGTGAGAGAGATAACTGCAGGCATCCCGTCTCGTACCCAGTCGTAGCGGTTCTTAGTCTCCCTTGATACCTTCTTTATCTGAATACAATCAATCAATCAATCAATCATAGCAATTCTAGGTTAACTCTTGATATTCTTTATACCATCTTTATTTATATACAATGTTCAGTCAATCAATTGTAGGAAATCTAGTTTAACTCTTGATATTCTTTATCATTCTTTATCTGTACAGTGTATACACTATATAGACAGTGTCAGTGAGTCAATCAATCAGTCATCAGTCAGGGTCTGTGCTCATCAGTACTTATAGAAACTGTGACGGCATGCAACATACAGGCATGACTCCAGTCTACAATAAATCTCTAAATCATTAATCAATCAATAGCCAAAAGATTTACAAATATCAATAGCTAAAGAATTACAATAAATCAGTCAATCACCAATCCATCAATAGCCAAATGAATTACAAATATCAATAGCCAAAGAATTATAATAAATCTCTCAATCATCAATCAATCAATAGCCAACAGAATTACAAATATCAATAGCCAAAGAATTACAATCATTCTGTCTCAACAGGAAAATGCGCTGAAGCAGACTATATCATATATTATTATTCAGCAACCCGAGCACAACACAAGTATTTTTAACAGTTAAAAATAAGTAAAGAAGTGCAACCTTGATAGTTATTCTGGCCTTGCACTGCAGATCCTTGCCCCTAGAGGTCAGACCTCTCTTCTTGCCCTGTCTACCAGCCAAGTGACACATGTAATCCTTCCTCATCAGACAGTTAACCCGCTGGTGCTTCACGTTCCAGCTCGTATGGGACACCCGAGAGTACGCTGATATCCATTCATCCGCCTCTGCCGTTGTGACAACAATCAGCAACTTAGCAAGTCAGTTTTGTTGTAAAACTGCCATAGTAGTGATGATTATGATAAGATAGTTATGATAAAAGCTCGAGTGGGTTATAATTTCAGTAGTGAGATTTAATTAAAAATTACAATTCAACTCAGCTAGTCAGTTTTGTTTTAAAACTACGATAGTAATGGCAAGTAGCTACATAAATATTATGATAAAAGCTCAAATGTGTTATAACTTCAGTAGTGAGATTTAATGAAAAATTATGGAGCCATTGTAACAGAAATGAGCAACTTAGTTAGTCAGTTTTATTTTAAAACCACAATAGAAATGGCAAATTGCCACATAATTATTATAATAATTAATTTAGACCATATAGCTTGATAGGCTAAATTAATGATTAGTATGGCTCCTGAGGTAGTTTCTCATTGCCTACCTCAGTTCTTACCTACGGCACGTGCAGTTTAAACGTGTGGTAATAATGAGACATGTCATTATTTATGACACAATTAATAATGACGTTATTCATTGACGTATAATGACGTTATAAAATAAAATTGAAGTTATTTTTAAAATTGACGTTATTAATTAAAAATGATATTATTAGTTAAAATTGACGTTATTAAATTGAAGTTATTAATTAAAATTGAAGTTATTAATTAAATATGACATTATTTTTCAAAATTGACCTTATTATTTAAAATTGACGTTACTAATTAAAATTGACGTATATTAATAGAGTTGTTCTAGTAGTGAAAAATTAGTCTTACAAACTATTTTTACATCGACCAGTAACCTTGAATGTTGTGAAGATTGGCATAGACAGTGGCTTTGAGATTCTCCTCAGTACCTTCACTCTCTTTAACACGATATTTGTAGTTCTTGGGTAAATAAGCCAGACAATCCTCCATTGCTTAGGGAATAGTCGAGACAATTAAATGAGATAAATCTTTCGGGAATAATCTGACAATTAAAAGAGATGTATCTTCAATCTAGATTCAAATATGATATTAGCGAAAAATAAATAAATTCATTATTACGTAGACTCATTAGTTATACATGTACAAGTTGCATGAGCATTTAGAATAAAAATTGAAAGAAATTTTAGCTATTTCTTGTTATCCTATCACCATCTTCATTATTTACTCATCCAGTAAGGTCTTCGAATTTGCACCGTTTTGGACCATCTTTTTGCCCGCAAGCTTGATTTTGTCTCAATAATGCTCGATGTTGTCATCGATGACTGCAGCACTCTAGTTGTAATTATTATTATTGTTATTATTAGTCGTCTATTTTATCCATCCAGTAAACAATTCAAGGGATTATGCCTGTAATTAACCAGAACATTACCACAGAATCTAAACTGAGGTGCCAAATTATGTGAATCATTAGTTTGAATGAAAAATGATAAATTGATACTAAAACATCAAATAAAACGAAATAACGCAACAAATTGAAAGTTAGGAAATAAAAATGTAAACAATTTGTGTATAAATAATACTCTTATTTACAAAAGTAAACTCTTGTCGTTTTCTTTTTTCCTTCTTTCTTGTTAACGTCCTTTTTTATAGACTACGTTAGAGTCAAAGATTTAGAATAAATTATTCTGTGATTGATACTTAACATTATACATGACAGTACTGGGTCAGAAAGCAATTACATGCTTGTTAAAGATCCACAAAACCACTTAGCTATACCTATTACTATTTGATGGAAAAGAGAGATGGAAAGAGAGGTCTTCATTGCCAATGGAACTGCTTATAGGAAAGATAAGGCCAATATGATTCAACGAAGGCTTCCGAAGATCGGATGGAAGAGAACTCCAGATCTGCGATGCATTATACTAGAAAAAACGATTAGATAGCTAAGAGCGTGAAGGTTTTAATCAACCAATTAAAAGAAGCCTTATAGATTATCTCTTATGAGCTATCCCAAGCTTCTAATCACTATGCACGTATCTGAAATGGTTGTAGTAAAATAAGCACGCATTATAGATAAATGATCAACTATGTTGATATCCATCACTTTTAATACCATATGTTAAATCGACGAGAAGGTTGCAGTCTTGGGTTCATGATTGAAGGCACACAAATCGAGTAGTTAGGCCTAGGCCTACCTCGTTAGTAATATTTAATAAAATGACCAAGCAGTCCTTTTATTAGGTCCAACAAAATATTTAGTGAGATGATTTTATAAATTTCAATGCTCAGATGGTAAATCTTTATTAGTCATTCAGAGGTCAATGAATCTGGTATAATTACAACAGTCACTGCTTATCCTCATAATCCTTAGAAAGTGAGTTTTGAAAAGAGAGAATTAATTGACAGACTTTAATTTATTATGCGTTGTTTTACTCTTTGCAAATGGAATACCGTCGAACATGAATATGACAACATCACACAAGCAGTCACTACAGTTCTTAAGCTCTCCGGCCTTTATTTAATTAGCATGACACAGCTTCTGATATGAATTCTAATAATTGTGTTACAAAGCGCTGAAAGCAGCTGCTAGGTTAATTATACTTTATTACACGTAAACTTTCATCTGTGGTGCAGTGCTTCGAACATATAACTGACAACATGATTGGATAAATCCAATCAGTTTTGTAAAACTTTTGCAGAAAAATGTCCACTAAGCAAAATGCCATTGGAATGAAGCTAAACAATTATTTAAACAGAAAGTCTTCTCATTGTTTTCTAGAATATATTATGTGCCACACGGTAAAAGCTAATAAAAAGCTAGTGTTAACGTCAATTTACTCGATCGAAATCGATGTCGGTGACGGGCGAGCCCAGGATTTGAACCCTCACATACTGATCCGCGGTCGAGTATGTTACCGACTGGCTTCAGCCAGTGGCGACGTCGGTAAGATGGTGACGGCCATTGTATATTCAGTTATATTGCTAATGTTAAAGGTGTGCAGTAATATCGTTATACCAGAGAAATTAAACAGTTGTACACTCAACGTTTAGGCTTGTCACAGATGACTTGCAGTGTACACCGATCAGGTTTATTAGGCCCACAGCCTGAGGCTGAGCCAGTGAACTTTGCCCAGGTAGTACGTGACGGCAGGGAGGGGGGTGGTCAGATAGACAGTCTCGCACCTGGAGTGGGGCAGCTAGGCAGGCTGACGCAATACGAGCTGTGATAGGAAGTAGATTAGCTCGTTCATTTGCACGTGTGAAGTCGAGGTGAGCAGTTGAGAATGAATTGTACGATAAAACTGCGTGGTGAGTTTGATCATTTTAAAATTTATATACATGTATATCTATATATCTATGGGCTTATTGAAATAGATCTCTCTCTCTCTCTCTCTCTCTTAGTGCGCTGCCTACTGGCAGGTCCATGTCATATAACGCCTCCAGTCTTCTCTGTCTTCCGCCTTTCTCTTCATTTCACATATGAGCGAGTCTTTAAATCATCTAACATACCTAATCTCGGCCTTGAAATAGATAGGTATTGAAACAATATAGATAGATATTGAAATAATATAGATAGGTATTGAAATAATATAGATAGGTATTGAAATAATATAGATAGGTATTGAAATAATATAGATAGGTATTGAAATAATATAGATAGATATTGAAATAATATAGATAGGTATTGAAATAATATAGATAGATATTGAAATAATATAGATAGATATTGAAATAATATAGATAGGTATTGAAATAATATAGATAGGTATTGAAATAATATAGATAGGTATTGAAATAATAATCTCATTGAAATAGATAGGCATCGTCCCAGCTTTTTTCTCTACTCGTAGGTAGGTAGTGCAATATAAGCTAAAAATTTAAACCAATTTTGTATAATTGAGATTTCTACCAATAAAATATTAATTAAGCAAAATAAAATAAATTTCTAAACTATTTGTATTGAAGATGATAAATTATTAGTGTTATAATTAACATTATTATTAGTAGGTCTATATGAAGAATTTATGTGGATATGTATATTAGAATTAAGTCAGTATCTCACTCTCTCTCTCTCTCTCTCTCTCTCTCTCTCTCTCTCTCTCTCTCTCTCTCTCTATCTCTCTCTCTCTCTCTCTCTCTCTCTCTATCTCTCTCTCTCTCTCTCTCTCTCTCTCTATCTCTCTCTCTCTCTCAATGCACTGCCTACCGGCATGTTCATGACATTCATAATTATCGCCTTCCTCTGGTTCTCTTTCCTTCCATTCTACCTTGTAAGACCTTATCCACTGCCTAGTAATATCTTATCCACTACCTAGTATCATCTTATCCCCTGTATTTTGGCATTAAGGGGTTAATGGTTAGGGTTAGGGTAAGATTTTTAGTAGCCCCTCTTACACAAGTGCTTCAGGCCCCCCCCCCCCAAAGTCTAAATCCTGCACTTATCTAGATTTTTCTGTCTAAAAGTGCATGTACAAAATACTGGCCTTAAGCATCAATTTAATTAATAATTTCAATAATATTGGTAATTTGATTTCACTATGTTACCATGGGCCATCTCTATGGAATGCCTATCCTGCTTCAATTAAAGAATGTGCTAATGGTTGTGATTTTAAAAATTGTGTAAAGTTTTTCCTTCTCATGAACTTTAGGCCTCTCTTTATAATAGGAATTTTAATATAATTTACTGAATTTATCACTGCTTAATAGTAGACTCATTAATTTGTTAATATAAATATTGTAGTTCATAATTAATTATATTTATTTCTTCTCTCTCTCTTAATGCACTACCTACTGGCAGGTCCATGGTATATAACGCCTCCACTCTTCTCTGCCTTCCGCCTTCCTATTTTCACATATGAGTGGGTCTTTAAATCATCTAACATACCCAATCTCGGCCTGCCCCTGCCTCTTTTTCCTTCCATTCTACCTTCTATGACCTCTTTTAATAGACCTTCCCCCTTTGAATGTGTCCCATTCAACTCTTCTTCCTATTTCTTAATACATTTATCAACTGTCTATCTGTACCAACTCTCTCCAGAACTTCCTCATTTGTAACCTTTTGAGTCAAGCTAATTCTCTCCATTTCTCAATTAGTTATATTATATGATGTAAATGCCTAGCTGTTGATGTGTCAGAGAGCCACAAACCATTGTTCACTGTTGCAGGTTTTGTTTATTCATGTGTTATTTTGTCAAGTGTATTGGTTTTAAATAAATAAATAAATAAATTATTAAATTACTTGAGATATACTTTTAGATTTTAGTTGATGATTATGGAGTAATTATGTTATGAATTAAGGTGAACTATGATTAATTAATTAAGGTAGGCCTAATTAAGTAATTTATCATGGTAATTAATTAATTAAATAATTAAATAAATAAAATAAATAAAATAAGTAAATAAAGTAATTAATTAAATAATTAATTAATTAATTAAGGTGAACTATAATGTTGTATTAGACGTTGTGCATTTTAATCTACAGCTTGGAATTTTGCTTGGATACAATGTGATAAAGCTCGAGTGATTTTGATTTTCATTGATTTCCGCCTTTAGATGATTAAATTTAGTATTTATCTGTATTGAATTTAATTTCAATACCGAAGAAATTACATGGATATTGTATGCCAGAGATTACAGATCTTTTGTGCATTACATTTTTGTATTATAGAAATTGTATTAAAGATAGTATTGATTTTAGTGAAATACGTGTTTTGATCTATTACATAGCAGTGTTGATCGTGTGGGTTTTTCTTTGTTTGCACTATGGAGATCATGCTCAGGCTGTGTGGAGGTTTTGCCGCTGGAAGGCTTGGGGTCTATGCTCGCTGTAGATGTGATCATGGAGGATATCTTTGGAGTTCTTCTATTCTGGAGCCGTTGTGATGTGATACAGGCCAGCTTTCTTGCTTACTTGTGCTGATTTAATTATATCTATTTATAGCGACTTCGGGAAATTGACTGTGTAGAAAGTTTATTGATTTAGATTTTTCGTGTAGCAGGCCTAGTTTTGATAGTGTAAATTTGTACGTGAATCATCATCATCATCATCATCTTTCCTTGAATTTCAGTTTAACTAGGGTCGGGAAACGAATTGACTGTCTCAAATCCCCTATTTGAGACTTTTCTATTCTTTTAAATTTTTGCAGCAAGTTCTGGAGCTTAGGCGCTCACCAACCGAATGTCCTTTCTGACGTTGGTGTGGATCTTAGTGCTTTAGTCGCCTTCTACGACACGTGCAGTCGCCGTTTGGTCAATTCTTCCAACAACCCGGACACAACACGAGGAAATTTGTACATGAATCAGAAAGTAATAATCAAAATGCAGCAAAGGTTCTCTGAGGATGGTGAAATAGGACGGAGGTAAGACAGGGATGTTGTATATCACCGCTACTGTTTAATCTTTATGCCGAGGCGATAATGGTTGAGTCGATGGAAGTTATTGAGGAAGGAATAACTATTGGAGGTAAATTGCTGAAATGTGTTTGAGGTTTGCAGATGATCAAGGTATGCTTGCTAGTAGTGAAGTAGGATTATAAAAGGTTATGGATGGTCTGAATGTCACAGCATTGAGATATGGCATAAAGATCAGAAAAACAAGGTTAGGAGAGTGTGTAGGAATCACATGGATGTAAATATTACATTGAGTTATAAGGGATTGTAACGAGTAAGAAGCTTCACGTATTTAGGCCATACCATCACGGATGATGGGAACTGTGAAACGTAAATAAAATGTACAATTGTACAGCAAAAGATGCTCTTAGCAAAAGAAAAGCTAAATATAACATAATATAAGGGGGGATGGTTTGCTAACGGAAGTAATAGAAGGTAATTCAAAGGAAAGAGTTAGAGGAAGACCGAGACTTGGGATGCTGGATGATCTGATAAAAATTCATATATAGAGATGAAAACGAAGGCTGAGGATAGAATTGGTTGGAAGAGTCATATGCCATGGACCTGCCGTTAGGCAGTGCATAAGAAGAAGAAGTTTCGACTGTAAATAATTTCTTTAGTAAAGCTTTACTTCGCTTCAGTACATGAATTAGTTTAGAAAAGTTAATCACATAGAACAGTGACTCGCTTCTTTTTTGTTAGTTTAAACACATTTTTTATTTTCTTCAAAAAGTCAGGTTTTCAATATGTACTGATCGCCTTTGAACCGTAAAATTTATATACTTTTTTTTCTGCTGTTTTGTGTGATTTTCACCGTTTGCAAATTTCATAAAGCCTGCTCTCGGATGACGTTCTCTATTCTTGGTACCTAGTTATATCTTATAGTACTTGAGATCTTTACTTCAGCGGCCTTTTTTGTACATGTAGTTTCTCGCTCTCTCTCTCTTTCTCTCTCCTCTTTCACTCTCTTGCTCTCTCGCTCTTAGTGCTCTACCTTTTGGCAGATCCATGGCACATAGCTCCTCCACATCTTTCTGTCCTCTGCCTTTTTCTTTATATCAACAAATGAAGTTGTTATTGTTATTAAATCGTCCAACATCCCAAGTCTCGGTCTTCCACTAACCTTTTTTCCTTCCATTCTTCCCTCAATGACCTCTTTCAACAAATCATTCCCTTTCTGTACATGACAGGGCACTGAAAAGTACCAATCATGTACTGACATGATTGGTACTGAAAAGTACCAATCATGTACTGACATGATTGGTACTTTTCAGTGCCCATCCAGTTCGTATTTCTATTTCTAAAGACATCTCTCGCTTGTATCTTTGTTATAACCCATGTTTAGCATTTTTTCGTAAGTTAGTGTCTCAGTTCAATTGGTCTTCGCCATTGTTCTTCATAGCGACATTTCGAATGTAATCCTGTTTTCAATATCCAAACCTACAGTAGATTGTTCCACTCTCTCTCTCTCTCTCTCAGTGAAGTGTTAAGTGGTGTGATCAGTGAAGTGATCAGTGAAGTGATCAGTGAAGTGATCAGTGAAATGTTAAGTGTTGTATGGCTGGGCCGTTTACCAAGTGAGGTTGCTCGGTGTTCTCTCGGAGGAGTGAAGCTTGAGCCTTCTTTCCATACAGTGATTTGTGAATTGTGATCAGTGAAGTGTTAAGTGGTGTGATCAGTGAAGTGATCAGTGAAGTGATCAGTGAAGTGTTAAGTGTTGTATGGCTTGGCCGTTTACCAAGTGAGGTTGCTCGGTGTTCTCTCGGAGGAGTGAAGCTTGAGCCTTCTTTCCATACTGTGATATGTGAATTGTGATCAGTGAAGTGTTAAGTGGTGTGATCAGTGAAGTGATCAGTGAAGTGTTAAGTGTGGTATGGCTTGGCCGTTTACCAAGTGAGGTTGCTCGGTGTTCTCTCGGAGGAGTGAAGCTTGAGCCTTCTTTCCATACTGTGATATGTGAATTGTGATCAGTGAAGTGTTAAGTGGTGTGATCAGTGAAGTGATCAGTGAAGTGATCAGTGAAGTGTTAAGTGTTGTATGGCTTGGCCGTTTAACAAGTGAGGTTGCTCGGTGTTCTCTCGGAGGAGTGAAGCTTGAGCCTTCTTTCCATACAACGAGTCTCAAACCTGTTTATTGTTCTTGTCTGATAATTGTGAAGTTGTTCACCCGGACCGCATATGAGTTAGCTCAGACATTCAGTCATCTTTGAAGAAGTGTTTTCTCTAGGAAGTGCCTTTGAACACTGGGGTATTCGTCAATCGAGTCGAGATGTTTCGTGTAGAGATGAGATGTTTTGTTGTTTGCATTGTCTAAGTATTTTATTTTGTATTTTGTTATTTGTCTGTGTGCGATTATTCACTCTCGAATGCGGAATTCAATTGATTAAGCCCTCTGAAAGGTTTGGTAGTATTTTACAGGCATTTTCACCGAGATTTATCAAATACGGAGCTGTTTGATGTTGTTAGATGAGCGAACATTGTAGTTCATTATTTTCCTTCTTGTTATTTTTTCTACGGACGAGTTATTGACCTTTATGATGAACTTAGTAGCTTATTCCTGTTATTCTTTCTGCGGAAGGGTTATTGTCTTCTATTTCTCTTTGTTGTCCTCACTTCTCTAGTACAGTATTTACGATTCTAATTTAGTCTATTAGCTGTGATGTGCTTAGGCACGCGTTGTCGTTATACGCTTGTATAACATACGGAAATTTGCTGGTATATAGGCCTCGGTTTGCGATGTCCTTTTGTGAGCTTTTCGTGTGCTAGTTTGCTGTAACGTTAAATATGCGTTGCTTATGGCCTTCAGTCTCTTTAATAAGTTGGGTTAGCCATCTTGCTTTTTTTCTGTTTTTAAAAGTCTATAAATCTAAAAACCCACCTTTGCCCTCCCCTGGGTTTAATCGGGATGCCGTCATTGTTCTTTGACGTTTGAAATATAGCCTAGTTGATAGCGCAGTGGACCTTAAGAAAGGAAGATATCTGGAAATGAGAGGCGTTGTAAATGTGGATATGGAGAAGAATGGAAAGTACTAGCTGGATTCAAAAGATCTCAAGTTCTGGAGGGAGTTTGTACAGAATGGCAGTTAATAAATATATTAAGATTTAAGAAGATAGCGCAGTTTATAGTGAATTACGAGGTAATTTGAAATAAAGTTAAAATGAGGTAGAATTGAGCTTAACCTCAGAAGTTCTGTCAAATTGATTACTGCGAAGTTAATATTTTTAGATTAGAAATATTTCCGCTGTAAATTGTGAATATATTCAGAATTTAGTAATACTTCCTTGACTATAATTATATCTATTTGTTTAGGAACTTTTATTTCTCTTCAGCACGTGCTTTTTCAGATCGTTTGGGATGAATCGATTAGTGACATGTGATGGTGGACGTCCCTGACGTCACCCTTGTATGAGGAAACGGACGTTAAACCTTTATTATTATTATTATTATTATTATTGTTATTACTTATTTAATTAATTATTTTCTTATTTCTTAATTGTTTGTTAAGAGTTAGGCTATTTAATAATGTATTATTACATTGCTATTATTTAGTGATGATGCCCCGTGTTGTGTCCGGGTTGTTTGAAGAATTGACCAACCGGTGAGTGGACGTGTCGTAGAAGGCGACTAAACACTAAGATCACGTCAGAAAGGGATTTGAGACGGGTCTATTCGTATCCCGACCCTAGTTATACTGGGATTCAATAAACTAACGTTGTTAAACTGAGTTAAATGTCAGTTAAACTGAGATCTTCACTGGGTGCTTTTATGTGCTAGAGATCATCACTGGGTGCTGGTATGTGTTAGAGATATTCACTGGGTGCTTGTACATGTGTTATAGATCTTCACTGGGTGCTTGTATGTGCTAAAGATCTTCACTGGTTGCTTGCTTGTATGTGCTGAAGATCTTCACTGGTTGCTTGTATTTGTTGACGCTTGTATGTGTTAGAGATATGCACTGGGTGCTGGTATATGTTAGAGATATTCACTTGGTGCTTGTATGTGTTAGATATATTCACTTGGTGCTTGTATGTGTTAGATATATTCACTTGGTGCTTGCACGACTACTACACATCATCATCGGGTGCTTGTGAATCAGAAGTCGTCGTATCGATGGTCGAGGTCTGGACGTCTCTACATCACATGCACTGAACGTTCCGTCATCTTTAATTTCTTTGAATTTATCTTGTTTATTTTTTATTGTAGGTTTTAACTCTTGAGTGTTTTAAGATTCAGAGATCATCTACCCTAGACAGGATCAATGGACAGTCTCTCAGTATACAGCAGAGGTCATCTACCCTAGAGACTATCAATGGACACAGACCTGTCAGTATACAGCAGAGATCATCTACCCTAGAGACGATCAATGGATAGTCTGTCAGTATACAACAGAGATCATCTACCCTACAGACGATCAATGGACAGTCTGTCAGTATACAGCAGAGGTCATCTACCCTAGAGACGATCAATGGACACAGTCTGTCAGTATACAGCAGAGGTCATCTACCCTAGAGACGATCAATGGACACAGTCTGTCAGTATACAGCAGAGATCATCTACAGTAGAGACTATCAATGGACACAGTCTCTCAGTATACAGCAGAGATCATCTACCCTAGAGACGATCAATGGATAGTCTGTCAGTATACAACAGAGATCATCTACCCAAGAGACGATCAATGGACAGTCTGTCAGTATACAGCAGAGGTCATCTACCCTAGAGACGATCAATGGACACAGTCTGTCAGTATACAGCAGAGGTCATCTACCCTAGAGACGATCAATGGACACAGTCTGTCAGTATACAGCAGAGATCATCTACACTAGAGACTATCAATGGACACAGTCTCTCAGTATACAGCAGAGATCATCTACCCTAGAGACGATCAGTGGACACAGTCTGTCAGTATACAACAGAGATCATCTACCCTAGAGACGATCAATGGACAGTCTGTCAGTATACAGCAGAGGTCATCTACCCTAGAGACGATCAGTGGACACAGTCTGTCAGTATACAGCAGAGGCCATCTACCCTAGAGACGATCAATGGACATTCTGTCAGTATACAGCAGAGGTCATCTACCCAAGAGACGATCAGTGGATACAGTCTGTCAGTATACAACAGAGATCATCTACCCTAGAAACGATCAATGGACACAGTCTGGATGTATACAACAGAGGTCATCTACCCTAGAGACGATCAATGGACACAGGCCTGTCTCTCAGTATACAGCAGAGATCCGGGTTGTGGCCCTCATTCCTATATAATGCAGGTTTGTTATGGCGGCGGATGAAGTTATCGGCAAAGACATTCACGGTTTAATTCAGACTTTAGTTTAGATTAGATTGCATAAGTCTTGGTTCTTTAGCTTGTTTAGCGTAATTTATTTCTTGGTCGATTGCCTAAGCTTAGTTTAAGGTCAATTTAGTATTTCTCTAGAATAGACTAGATTAGGCTATGCTGCGCTTTTTATACTTTGCTTAGCTTAAGCTGTGTTTAGGCAAGATTATCTTTGTTTAGCTTAAGCAAGGTTAAGTTACATAAGTGTAGTTTAAGCATTATTTAGATGGATAGTTTATATAGACTATATTAGTTTAGTTCAGTTAATCTAAGTTTATTTAGCTTCGTTAGTTAGTTTAATCTAGGTTTATATGGATTATTTTATTTTAGTTTAAACAAAGTTTATTTAGATTAGCTTAGTTTAATTTAAGCCAGGTTTATTTAGATAAACTTAATTTAGTTTTAGCTGACCATAGTTAGATTAGATTAGTGTTGATAGATTAGCTTAGTTTAATTTAAGCTAGGTTTAGCTATATTATCTTAATTTAGTTTTAGCTGGCCACAGTTAGATTAGATTAGTTTAATAGATTAGCTTAGTTTAATTTAAGTTAGGTTTAGTTAGCTCATAGATGGATATCGGTTAGGTTGACACATGAGTTGGGTTGATCCATGGATTGTTTATGGTTGGGTTGATCCATGGGTTGTTTATGGTTGGGTTGATCAATGGGTTGTTTATGGTTGGGTTGATCCAGGGGTTGTTTAGGGTTGGGTTTATCCATGGGTTTTTATGGTTGGGTTGGTTCCAATGTTTTGGCGCCATGCTTGCGTCGGTTTGGGTTAAATCTCGTAAACTTAAAATATAAATAGAAATTCAATGATAGAAAATAATAGACGATATTATAATTTGTACAGTCAGTCTTAAAAATTTACATTTCAATTTGTAAAAATGTCAGCACTGATTATAAATCATTTGAAAAAGTTTATTGCTTTATGTTGCCCTCTGCAAATGGATCACCATGAGGGATGGTTTTTTGTTATACTTTGTTGAAATTTGCCCGCTTTGTTAAACATTGGCCAGATATGGCCATGGGTTTGATTGAGTTGGGTTAATAATGGCGGGGGGTAGTTGGATTTGGTTAGATCTAGTAAATAATAATAATAATATAAAGGTTTAACGTCCATTTCCTCATACAAGGATGATGTCAGGGACGTCCCCACATCACATGTCACAACAAATCGATTCACCCCAAACGATCTGAAAAAAACACGTGCTGAAGAGAAATAAAAGATCCTAAACAGAGCCGGTCCGGTGATAAAAAAAACAGTCAAAATGATGGGTTGAATTAGACTGAGTTGCCAAAAATGGAACCATGTCTTCCTCTGAGTTACATTAACTTAATTTAGCTTTAGGTAGGTTTAGAGAGATTAGTTTGGTTTAAGCTAGGTCGAGATTGATTCGCTTAGCTTAGTTTAAGTTTAGCTACATTTCAATTGATTAACTTAGTTTGGCTTAATTTAGATTTAGTTAATTAACTTTGTTAAATGTACATTTAGTTAGACTTTGGTTTAGTTAGATTAGATAGCTTAGTTTAAAGTAGAAAAAGTAGATTAGCTTTGCTTAGTTACGCTAGGTTTAGTTAGATTAACTTAGTTTAGTTTAAGCTAGGATTAGTTAGATTAGGTTAGTTAAGCATAAGCTAGGCTTGGTTACATATTAGCTAAGTTTAGATTAAGCTAGATTTAGTTTTAATTAGTTAGCTAAGGTTGATTTAAATAGATTGTTTTAGTTAAACTACAGTAGATTTAGTTAGATTGGCTAATCTTAAGTTAGTTTAAGCTACCTGTAGATCGATTCGCTTAGTTTAGTTAAGCTAGGCCTACATTTACTTTGATTAACTTAATTTATTATATTAGGTTTTTATATTAGTTTGTTTTAAGCTTGGTTTAGATAAATTAGCTTAATTTAATTTATGTTAGGTATAATTACATGTAAAATAGCTTAATTTAGAATATATAATTATATTTTTATCGTTATAGTTGTGTCGTCATCGTGTGGTTATAGTTGTGTCATCATCGTGTCGTTATAGTTTTATCATCATCGTGTCGTTATAGTTTTATCATCATCGTGTCGTTATAGTTGTATCATCATCGTGTCGTTATAGTTGTATCATCATCGTGTCGTTATAGTTGTATCGCCATCGTGTCGTTATACTTGTATCATCATCGTGTCGTTATAGTTGTATCGTCATCGTGTCGTTATAGTTGCATCATCATCGTGTCGTTATAGTTGTATCGTCATCGTGTCGTTGACGTGACGTCTATTTTTTCGCAGTAGTCACGCTGACATCGTCGTGTAGGTGTCTTCGCATGCTGCCTTTTGTGTGTCAACAAACTGCGTCCGGCCTTCACCTTCTAGTGTCTGTTAACCTATTTTCTGTCGGCTATATCGTTTAACCTTGACAATGAATCGTCACGCTCTTACTCTTAAGTACATATAGATTAGCACCATGGCTTTACATCTCTCTACTTTTCCAGTAATATCAACGCTTGCATAGTTTATTGTTCAACTTTCTATTCCATTTTTTTAATGTTTACTGACTGAAACTATCATCGTGTGGCGGAAATGAGCCCAATATTTGGTTTCACAGTGCTCAATGTTGTCATGGACACCAGTAGTACTCTAATCGTATTGTTGTTGTTGTTGTTGTTGTTGTTGAAGAACCTCTGAAAGTGTTGGATGTTTATCTTTCAGATTTTGTAAAGTGTACGGATTGTCTGCGGCTGGAGCATCATCTGAGCATAGAATTCTGACCGCAGCTCTCATGTTGAAGTCTTCTATTTTCTACCTGATAAGTGAACATAACGTGTCAGAACTGCTACGAGAAGGATTAAACTTGAACTTCTGCTTAGTGAGAGCAGCCTCTTTACGACTAGCGAAGAATGCACATCTTTTCTTTATTGCATTAGACATTTTCTTTATTGCATTAGACAGATTCCTGTGTTTGCCTGCACGAGGAGATGCAATTAGAACCTCCTTTCCAAAATTCAATAAATGGCTCCAATCAATGATATTATGGGGATGATTGGAAATTTTATGAAGAATATTAGACATAGCGCTTTTGCACAACTGGGTCTAGCAGCTTTAGGAATGTGCTTGATCGTATGGTTTAAAAGTAAAGTAAACATGCAATATAGTGAAATGATCAAATATGTTGATAGCTATCACTTTTTAATACCATATGTTTAAACCGTTAGGCAATTACTGATCTAATTCTTTAAATTACTGTTGCGATTCTAATACTGGCATTTACTAACTTTTCCTTGATCAGTTATAGTTTAATCCTCTGTTGTTGGTAAACTTGTTCTGAATTTTTGGTGTTCACTAAGAAATGTTGCGTGGTTATTAACTACAAGGTCAACCGCCAAAATTATGTCGGTCAGCCAATCACAGCGCTGTCCTTTAGGCTGATCGACCAATCAGCTTACTTCATAAACAAAGTCAGAATATTATTTCGTAATCAGCGATATAGCGTGTCAACTGTTTAAACGCCCGAAAACAGGCGCACGGAGCTTTGCATTACTTTGCTCATCGATTCAAGCTTGCAGAATATCAAATTGTGACTAATCAGTAGTTTACGTAACTTTTGATGTTTAAACACTTGATTATCTCACTAATAACTACGGCCATTAGTTTATAATAGTTAGTCGAAAAGCTCAGATAAATGACATTGTTAACGTTTTACCACTTGGCCATGTTGCTACGTGTGATCATGCGATCGTGTTATTAACTTATATTAATTTAGCAAGAAATTATAATAGAATAGAAATTATCACAAGTATTATAAAGTATTGCTAATTGATGGTGGAATAAACTATTAATATCAGTTCTATTTATAGCAGCTAAAGTCTATTTATAAGTATTTATTTTGTATGTATATTGTATTATATTTAATTGTGTTGAATTTCAATGCATTTGATGATTGTGTATTCAGTGGTTCTGTAGTGTATTATTTTGCATTGTACAGTATTTTGCTGAGCTGTCTGTATGTGAGGCAGTCTCTCTCTCTCTCTCTCTCTCTCTCTCTCTCTCTCTCTCTCTCTCTCTCTCTCTCTCTTCAGTGCACTGCGAAGTGGCAAGTTCACGGTACAAATTCAAACTCTGCTTCCTCGCTCCATAAGAGCACATGGTTCCCCTCTTGCCATACTCAGCTCCTGCCTTAGTCGCCTCTTACGTACACGCAGCAGATTGTAGACTATAGAATAGCTATATGTACACTATAGCTTGCAAAATACGGCCTCTGAGGTGGTTTCTCGTTGTCCTATTCAGTTCTTGCTTAATCGCTTTGTATTATTACAAACTGGCAGGGTTCGTGTAGCCTTCAGTCTGCTGCTCGGGAACACGATGGCATGGATAAAGAATACATTAGTTCCTTTCTCAAGTTCCGCTCAAATGTAGAAATTTTTACTAGTTTAGATAATAATTGAAATGTAATTGTTATTTAGCTCATGATTACAATTGAACTCTTCCTGTAAAGTAGTCTCGAATTGAAATGTAATTATTTGTTAGCTCATGATTAAAATTGAACTCTTCCCGTAAAGTAGTCTCGAATTGAAATGTAATTGTTAGTTAGCTCATGATTACAATTGAACTCTTCCTGTAAAGTAGTCTCGAAGACCGAGTTCGGCCATGACACTGCTATATAAATTTTCGTTGTTAATAATAAAAATAATAATGAATTAAATAAGCGATCAACCAGAGTCATTATTAATGATTTATACAAAGCGATGATTTATATTTATATAGATTTATATTGTCAACCGAAACTTAACCTACAAATAAAGAATGAATCAGATGAATATTAATTGCATGATATTAATTGCATGATATTAATTGCATGATATTAATTGCATGATATTAATTGCATGATATTTGCATGATATTACATCGTTCAAGCGCAAAATTACTTAACGATTGTAGGCTATCTGTTGAGTAATCGACAATGTCATAGTCATAAAACTTTGGTAGCCCTATAGGCCTAATTATTATAACAAAGTATATAAATAATCAATATCTTTTAAAATTGTTTTTATTAAATGTTTTTGCCCAACGATAGACGTTGCTATTTCGACGTTGCTATTTCTACTGTAATAGTTTTATGAATTAATTAAATCATAGTGAAAACCAAGTTGTAAAGAATTATGTCCATAAAACTCGATGAAATAGCAGTAAAATTGAATTGAATTCTAAAAATATAAAGAGTTAGCAATTTTAGCAAATATATTAGAGCAGAATGCAAATATATGAGAGCAGAATGTCTCAAATAGGGGATTGGCTGGTAGTGTGGTGTAGGACAGAGAGGATTTGAGACAGTCATGATATTAGGGCAGAATGCGGAGGTTAATCATTGCAGGCACAGCCAGGGCGAGTAGGACCAGTGGTTGGGTGGGGGACTTCAGGTTTGGTCCTGAGTTTAATTGAAGCGCTTTCCTCGTGGTTGAGGAAGACCCAGGCTGCTGGGTGGAGCCTAGGGTGTTCGATGAGGAGGCGAGGCCTGATGACGAGGAGGCGGGGACTGATGACGAGGAAGCGGGGCTTAATGACGAGGAGGCGGGGCCTGATGAAGTGGAGGCGGGGCCTGATGACGAGGAAGCGGGGCTTAATGACGAGGAGGCGGGGCTTGATGAGGAGACAGCGGTCCCAACGGGTCCTTCTTGTGTTGCGGTAGCTGAGCGTGAAAAATATCAAATGAGATTTATTAAAATAACAATTTTTAAATTAAGTGCAACTATGCGGAATAATGCTAATTAATTGAATTCAATCATAATAATAATAGTAATAATAACAATAAATAATAGCGCACATTGTAGTGAAATGACCAACTGCGTTGATATCTATTACTTTTAATATCACATGTTAAATTCGTTAGGCAATCTTGTCCATTTTTCCGTATAACCAGTCCAGTGAATGTCCGAGATTTACTCTCAGATCAGCGCGGCCGGTAATCGAACCCGCGAAAGTTCAATTCACCTCAGACATTTAAAGCTTCATGGCGTTATAATATCTACACCTCTAATCATTGCGCTATCGAGACATTCAATAAACTACAATGAAGTGCAATTAAATAAAATATTATAACATTATATATATATTGTATAATGTAAATGTTACCGTGCATCTATTAGAAAAAATGGCTATTCTAATTTTAACTTATGCCATTGGGGCGCTTGATCTAACAGCGTCTGATTTAAATAGCCTGGACTTTACTCTAAGTAGAGCAATATGCAAGATATTTAAGATTAAGGAAAAAGACAACATTACAGTATGTATGTATATGTTTGGAGTGCAAAGAGAGATACATAAAACATGAAAAGAGATAATTTTATCACCAAAGAGAGATATATAAAACATCAATATAATTTGGTTATGAATACTTGTTTTAGTCAAAATTTAAGTAAAAATAATAAGAAAGGACGTGCTAGCCATTAAGTATAGCCTAAGTATAATTTAGAATGGTAAAATTTATATATTGAAGCCTATTTTGAAGCTTTTTTTTCTTAAAACTATCATGATTCTACTGCAGGATTACTCCTATTTATAGAGTAATTTTTCCAACAGCCAATTCGATAATTCATAATTAACTTTATTTGCTTTTATTTTTGCCGATAGATAATACATTTATGATTACTTATATTTTGCCATATTTTAATTTCACTATTATTTTGCTTCGACGAGCTATACTGATAATAACTTCTAATTACTTTTATTTGTCACCTGGATGGTCGACATATCCGAAGCACTCATTGAACTCTGCGTTGTTCCGCTGCTTGGATTCCAACTCCCACTAGGACTTGATCCAGCTGACGGAGTCAAGGTGAAGGTCGAACCTGATCCAAAAGAGGATGTCCAAAATCCTGTTCCTCCGCTGCTGTCAGAATGGCCAATGCTGCTGAACTCACCAGTCGGCAGGGTTCTATCCATAGACACTGATCCTAGAGTGGGATACTGGGAGGATCCGCTAGGACTTGTGGAAACAGTCGACTCTGAGAGTGTAATCCTACCAGTAGTCATAGCGTAGCTGTACCCGTTGGTAGCAATGCAGGTGTAGTTACCAGGGTAGACCCTTTCGGCGAACCTTGGGTTCTTGGAGAAGAGATTTAGGTTAATGGTTAGCATGCTAGGGGTAGAACCAGGTGGGCTGAGTTGATACAGCTCGCTGTTGTCATGTATAGCGTGGTAGTTGTGGAACCACTTGTAGGTCAAGGTCGTGGATACGTCAGATATAGCGTCACAGACCAGACTGATGTCTCCGAAATCGGTTGGATTATTAACATCGATGACCAAGTCCTGCATAGGGCGTATCTTTGTGAGTTCTACAAACATATTGCAATAGTCACTCATTTAATTTGCTGCTAATTAATTGTGAATAGATCACTTGGTAATATAAGCTTTAAGTAATTTAAATTTTTAAATAATTGGAATTTAAACATATGAAATCAGCTGGAGCAGTGGTGATGTCGGTAAGATATTCGATCGCAGATCAGTATGTGCGGGATTCAAAATCTGGGCTCGCCCGTCACTGACATCGCTTTCGAATTAGGAAACTGACTTTAACGTTAGCTTTTTAGCATTCTATATGTATACAATTTCCATTTCTACAGCTACAAGTTATTTCACTACTTTAATCATGTTGGTAGTTTAAAATATTTCGGATTTTACAATTTAGTCATCGCCGATATAACTATCATACAACTCTAGGTAAAAAGTAAATACGTATTATAGTGAAATAATCAACTAGGTTGATACTATCACTTTTAATACCACATGTTTAAATCGTTAGGCAATTTAGATCATTTTCCGGATATCCAGTCCAGTGAAGGTCCCGACATTTTACTCTCAGATCAGCGCTGCTGGGATTCGAACCCACGAAAGTTCAATTCACCTCGGGATCTGTCATTTAAAACTTCATGACGTTGCCTCTACGCTATTGAGACATTCTATTACTATTGATATTATTATTACTATTGGTAGTGTTCTAACCGAGCACATTGACATAGCCCTGAGCGAAGCTGTAACCCACGTTGTTGGAGACGTTACACTGTACGACCATTAGGTCAGAAATAGACCCGCCGACACCCGTACCTGCTGCACAGTTCTTACAAGCGTTGGTAATGGTCAGTTCTGAACCGTCTGGAGATAAACTTAGTGGTCCATTAGTGTATGCAAGGCCATCTGCCGTAGAATCACTTCCTGTTATCATTCAATCAAATTTTATTTAATCATTCATTCGTTCGTTCAGTCATTCATTCGTTCGTTCATTCATGCATTGAATTATTTATTCTTTCTTTCATTCACTCATTTATGCATTCAATCATTCATACATTTATCGGTCCATTCATCAATTCAGTCAGACAGTCAGTTAGTCAGTCAGATAATATATTTTGAACGTCAGATTTGAGGAAAAGTTAAGGCTTTGTAGATGTGAGTTACACGATGTATAGAAGAATCATCTTATTCGTCGGCCCAAAGCGCTTTCACGTAACCACAGACGGTTGAATTGTAACCAAGGCCTACTCTTGTTTTTATAGGTTTTTCAATAATATACCATTAAAAATTTAAATGATTACTGTTATAGTAATTTAGATTAGAATATATTATAGTATATTATATTGATAATGAAGATGAAGAAGAAGAATGACGACGGAAAATGATAACGAAGATGATAATATATTGTAATCAGTGGTTGAATGGGAAATAAGCTACTGGTCTAACTAAGGAAGAGGCTGAAAACGAACCACTAGACTGTAGGAGGAGTTGCTGGTAGTTGATGTACCACGTGATCTGAGGCCTAGGTAGGCCTGCAGCTGCGCAGCTGAATGTCAGGCTCTGTCCGTCGCTGATGTTGATGTTGTGCGGGACGAGGCGTGGGGCGAGGAACACTGGTGGGTCTGAAAGATATGAACACAAGTAGTGATGACGTCATTGTGTGACGTAGTTATGTGACGTAATAATATGACGTAGTATATGACGTAATTATATAGCGTAGTTATAAGAAGTAATTATATTACGTAATTATTATGACGTAATTATATGACGTAATTAAATGACGTAATTGTCTATGATGTAATTATATGACGTAATTATATGACGTAGTTATATGACGTAGTTATATGACGCAAATATATGATGTATACACGTTCACTGAAAGGTAAGATGAACACATACGTTCATTGAACGGTAAGATGAACACATACGTTCATTGAACGGTAGGATGAACACATACGTTCATTGAACAGCAAGATAGACACATACGTTCATTGAACGGTAAAATGAACTCATAAGTACATTGAACGGTATGATGAACACATACTTTCATTGAACGGTAAGATGAACACATACGTTCATTGAACGGTAAGATGAACAGATACGTACACTGAACGGTAAGATGAACGCATACGTACATTGAATGGTAAGATGAACTCATACGTTCACTGAACGGTAAGATGAACTCGTGGTAAGATGAACATACACGTTCACTGAACGGTAAGATGAACAAATACGTACATTGAACGGTAAGATGAACAAATACGTACATTGAACGGTAAGATAAACAAATACGTACATTGAACGATAAGATAAACAAATACGTACATTGAACAGTAAGATAAACAAATACATACATTGAACGGTAAGATAAACAAATACGTACATTGAACGTCAAGATAAACAAATACGTACATTGAACGGTAAGATAAACAAATACGTACATTGAACGGTAAGATGAACGCATACGTTCACTGAACGTTAAGATGAACTCATACGTACACTGAACGGTCACGTGGATATGCTGCGCCCTATGTCCGGCTGAGTTGATCCCCTCACATATGTAAGTGCCGCCATCCTGGAGCTGAATGTCTCGGATTGTCAGTGTCGTTCCTGACAGCCAGTGACGTCCCGGACTCAGAGGTGATCCATCCAACCTTCTCCAGTTGATAAGCGGAGTGGGACTAAATCAATCAATAACAAACCAGTGAGCAAACATACTTGAGTGTGAATGCTTTCTAAGGATATGGACTGACAATGAATGTTTTCTAAGGATATGGAATGACAATGAATGCTTTCAAAGGATATGGAATGACAATGAATGTTTTCTAAGGAGATGGACTGACAATGAATGTTTTCTAAGGAGATGGACTGACAATGAATGTTTTCTAAGGAGATGGAATGACAATGAATGTTTTCTAAGGAGATGGAATGACAATGAATGTTTTCTAAGGAGATGGAATGACAATGAATGTTTTCTAAGGAGATGGAATGATATCTCAGTGCACTTGTTGGCTTCAGTATAGTAGGTTAGACGATTTAATAATTAGCTGACCGTTTTGTGGATTGAAACGTTGATTGATCAACAGAGTGAAAAATATATATGTTGAATCATTGACTAATTTACTGAATTATTATTCGTTGATTGATTTTCTGAATGAATTGTAGACTCTCTGATTAATTTACTGACTGGATTATTAAATCGTCGACTGCTTTATCGAGTGATTATAAAATCATCGATTGATTTTTTGAATGAATTGTTGACTCATTGATTAATTTGCTGACTGGATTATTAAATAATTGACTGCTTTATTGAGTGATTATTAAATCAACGATTTAATCAATTGTCTGGCAAACCTTCCATAGAAGAAGCAGCGCAGTTGAACAGTCTGCCCCACGACGATGTTGCCTGATGGACTGGTGTAGTTGAAGGCAGGGGTGGGGGCTCTGGGGCGCAGAGATCCCCTACCTCCCCGCTCTAGTCCAATAGAATCATATAAACAAAAACGTTTTAATGTTGAAGCAAAAAAGCAAAAAGCTAAGGTTAACGTCAGTTTCCTCACTCGAAAGTGATGTCAGTGACGGGCGAGCTTAGGATTTGAACCACGCACATACCGATCCGCGGTCGAGTATTTTGCCGACTTCTCCACTGGCTCTAGCCAATGGCGAATTGGCTGAATGTTCTTTCAAATCAACGTATGAAAATGTAATAAATAAAGGTCGTTGTGTAGATATTCTTTCCTCTATAAGATGCGTATCCTCTTTTCTCAACAGAGGTACAATGTTCTTCATTAATGACATCTAAAAGAATAAATTTTGATTGAGACCTTCGCCCTTGATACTTTAGAACAAAATTACTTTTCTACTCAAATGCGATATGATAATGTCAAATGAACAATTAGCTATTTGAAAAGTTATAAATCATAGTTTAACGTCTGTTTTGTGGAAAGAAGAGAATCAAAGAGATCGTCGTTCAATACTTAGACCTGTCAGTCAAATCATGAACCTCTATACGTAGATATACCTGTATATATAAATAAATATATATATATATATATAAATATATATATATATATATATATATATATATATATAGATAGATATACATACGAATTCGTCATCAAATCACCAAACAATCAAGTGTCGGTCTTCCACCTAGTCATTCGCTAGACAAAATAGTTACGTCTACATGAGCCTAGTTATAGACTCACCTATGACGCGTAGGCTGGAAAGACTTCCGGTTCTGGTGGAATCAAGAAAAGAGTTGTGCTGCGAACAAGCGAGGAACTCTTTGCCTTGCGTCTCATCTCTCTTTTGAACATTAGCGTAGTACAGGTTACCTAAGCAAAACAAAACGTTTAGACTGATGTTTTTAGATTTCTATTTGCACGTTTTTTAGACATTCTGTCTGCTTGCCGACTTGGAATTTGCCTCAATAGTACTCAAAGTTGTCGTTTGTGACTATAGCACTCTAATTTTTGTTGTGTAGTGTGCACATTACAACAGAAACATATACTTAAACTAAAATAAGGGACTTAGCTTAGAAACTTAGTTCTCGCATTTATGAAAAATTCATAAATATGTATTTAAAAAACAAACCAATGAGCAAACAGATTAATGGAAAATGCTGTAAAAGAATAAGAAAGCGAAGAAGTAGTGAGTGAAGATTTGGAGAGCTTTGCTGATTGCATTACTTTTATGTAACACTGTATATTTCTTTATACTACTAATATACTATATATCACTAAATATGACTAATATCTATATATTATCTATATATATATATATATTCTATATATATATATATATGACTAATATCTATGTATCACTCTATATTACTTTATATTACTAATTTACTTCTTCTTCAGTGTACTGCCAAGTGGCAGGTTCAAGGTACATATTCATACTCAAAGACTGTTTTCTCGCTCCATATGAGCACTCCTTAGATCAACAAGTTAATCCCTTCACAAAGTCTATGTCTGAAAATCCATATTTTATGTAGCCTATAGCTTGGGAAAAATATGGCTTCTGAGGTGGTTTCCCTTTGCCTTCTTCAGTTTGGTGGATTAATTACCATTTAATCCTAGGGAAAAATATTTCATGGTGAGGTGGGTCCCCTCTTGCCATCCTCAGCTCCTGCCTTAGTCGCCTCTTACGTACACGCGGCAGATTGTTTGCGGCTGCCCAATTCTGCAGTGGTCCAACCACACTCGAGCACAACACGGGGACAACTAATTTACTATATATCATAATTCACTAAATATTAATAATATCTATATAGTACTAATATGGATCACTATATACTACTTTACTCTATAGAACTAATATCTCTTTATTACTAATATGTTTCAAAATTTGTATATATCATATGTGAAGTACATATAATCAGTACCATTGTCATCCATCTGCACTCTGTCAGTCATTCTGATCTGACCACGCCCCTCAGGCCACGTGATCAGCTCAGAGAGAGGCAGCAATGAGCTCATCGTCCTCCACGAGTACTCAGGTCTTGGGTTCGACATTGGAGCCCCTCGACAAGGCACCATCAGCGCCTCTCCATCAAGAACAACGTATGAAACGGGCTGAGCTACAGGAAACAATCCCTCTTCCGCCATTTCCAGGAGAGTAACGTTGGTATAGGCTGCACCCCATTCGTTGATGCCGAAGCATTGGTAGTAGCCGTTGTTGAGAGCTATTGCTGGATGTATGGTAAGGAAAGTCCGAACTGAAGTGGGGAAACCCTCATAGTAGATTTCGAAATTGTTGGGCATAGTGCCTTCCTCCATTACTTGTCCATTAAACGTCCAATATACGCTGCGATATCATAAAACATTCACAGATATTTCTAATCTTTGATTATGATCTATCAATTGTTGGGTATAAATACATGTAATTATAATGCATAAAAAGCTGGTAAAGCTATTGCTAACATCAGTGGCCTCTTTCGAAGCGATGTCAGTGACGGGTGAGCCCAGGATTTGAACCTCACATATACTGATCCGCGGTCGAATATCTTACCAATAATGCCACTGTCTCTAGACATTAAAACACTACTTTAATGATAGCCGGCAATCCAGCGTATTAACTAGAATCATATACTCCTTATACAACGTCATGTATACATGTATACTTTAAACTAGATTTTGATTGAACTTTATGTTGAAAGGAATTGTGTTTAAATAACTAATTAAATATTAACACTAATTACAAATGCTTGGAAAGTATTAGAACCATTTTAATGCAATATTAATAATAATTGTAAAGGTTTAATGTCCGTTTCCTCATACAAGGATGATGTCAGGGACGTATATACTAATTGAGTGCATTGGATTCTCTTCATGAAAATAGCAAAGGCACATATTCGACGTTCAAGAGTTTATAATATTATCATGGCTTATAAAACGGACTAGGGCACTCGTTTGATAATAGAAACTGCTGATGGTTGTTTCATTTGAACGCTTGCCTCTGACGCTCGAGGTTGTTAGAGCAAGAGGTCAGGGGTTCAATTCACTATCACAACATAACATGTCTAACAGAAGACATGTGTGCTACAACTGACGTTTAACCAAAGCCTGCAGCTTTCAAAGTATTATCATCATCTTCTATTGAATCCCAGTTCAACCAGTGTCGGGATTCGATTAGACTTTCCTTTCTATTCGTTTTAGAAAATTTTATGGAAATTTATTAAGCCTAGGGGCTCATCAACCGAATGCTTTTCTGACGTTGGTTTTAATATTAGTGCTCTTCGTCTTTTATGACTCGTGCTGTTCACGATTGGTCTGTTTTCAGCAACCCGGACACAATACGGGCACGCCTTTGTAACTTTTAAATGTTAAATATTAATTAAATAGCACTAATATTATTTTAATATATTATACTTAACCTTATTCACGCTAAATAATTTAAATAAATATATAAAAAAATTTAAATATTATAGATTCAGATTTCTCACTCACGCTGGCCATGGATCTCCGTTAACAGTGCACTGAAGGGTGACGGAGGAGTAGGGGGAGAAGTAGATGGGAGAGGTGGAGAGGTTAGTCGATAGAATTGCTGGGGGGAGGCGATAACCTATTCCACGGCAAACAACAACAGTAGCAATATAACTCCACGATTAATCTATTGTTTGTTATTAGAATCAAATAGGCATAGAAAACAATCAGATAATTTACAGCAAAGAAGTAATAATCTAGAGCACCTCCACAGCAACTCTCTACCTCCTGATCTTCGCTCATGTTCTACTACTTCCACTTTCCGTTGTATTTTGAAAACACATCTCTTCCCACCATAGATTTTATTTCATCTTGCCCGACTGTTTTTATTTATCACCGAACCGGCACTGTTTGAGATCTTCTATTTCTCTTCAGCACATGTTTTTTTCAGATCGTGTGGGGTGAATCGATTTGTAGTGACATGTGATGGGGGGACGTCCCTGACATCATCCTTGTATGAGGAAACGGACGTTAAACCTTTATTATTTATTATAACTATTAAGCACAATAATTATGCGTATTTGTTTATGCCACACCGTGTAAAAATCAAAATATTGAATCATTCAAATTGTAACCTTATTAATTCTGTCATTTTTATTTCTGAGGAATTATTTATAATTATAGTAAATATTTATTAAAATACAGCATTATAGTATATTTCGCAATGTACTAACTGGAATATGATCGAGGGTATTCAGTTGTGGAGGCAAAACCTGGAGATGTGAACTCGAATGCCGTTGAAGAAACATTCCACCATGACGTCACATATGACGTGTAGAATTGTGTGCCTGTGGGAGTTGTATGTGCCGGTGACATAGTAGAATATCCTGTCTGTGTGCCTGTGGGTGTGCCTGTGGGTGTGCCTGTGGGTGTGCCTGTGGGTGTGCCTGTCTGTGTCCCTGTCTGTGTCCCTGTCTGTGTCCCTGTCTGTGTCCCTGTCTGTGTGCCTGTCTGTGTCCCTGTCTGTGTCCCTGTCTGTGTGCCTGTCTGTGTGCCTGTCTGTGTGCCTGTCTGTGTGCCTGTGGGTGTGCCTGTGGGTGTGCCTGTGGGTGTGCCTGTGGGTGTGCCTGTCGGTGTCCCTGTCGGTGTCCCTGTCTGTGTCCCTGTCTGTGTCCCTGTCTGTGTGCCTGTCTGTGTGCCTGTCTGTGTGCCTGTCTGTGTGCCTGTCTGTGTGCCTGTCTGTGTGCCCGTCATTGTTATGCGCTCCGGTGACATTGAAGAATATCCTGAACTCGATCCTGATGGGTAAAATGTCAAGGTCGGAGTTGGACTCGGACTCTGAGAAGCAGTGGGACTGATCCCAGGACTTGACGTGGAATCCTGGACTTCCGAGAGAGTCGCATCCGCTGTCTGGAAGCTATATCCGTTATATGCCACGCAGGTGTATACTCCGAAGGCTCTGCCATTGGGAAAAAGAGCCGTATTAACAATCAGGGTTGAGTAGGTGTTGATTTTTGAGACGAGGCCGATCATGTGACCATTGAAGAGCCAGAAGTAGGTGACCTCAGTGCTGGGGTCGCTCAGGGCCCCACAATTGAAGTATGCCAGCGAGTTCTGAGTCACTGCCTGACTGACTGGCTTAGTTAGTATCACAGTGGGGACTGAAACAACAAATCAGTGGATTGAAATCAGAGAGAGTGAGAGAGAGAGAGAGAGAGAGGGAGAGAGAGAGTTAGGGAGAGAGAGAAAAAATATGTTAATAGTTGTATAGAAGCATCATATGGCATACAAACAATCAGGCAAAAGTACACTTACTTATATAAAATTTATTCCATGTACATAATCTAATCTAATTATATTTTCTGAATCAAATTTACTAATTAACATCTACCTTATCTCTCTCTCTCTCTTTCTCTTAGTGCACTGCCTACTGGCAGGTACATGGTATATAACGTTTCCACTCTACTCTGTCTTCCACTTTCCTCTTCATTTGCACATATGAGTGGGTCTTTAAATCATCTAACATACCTAATCTCGGCCTGCGCCTGCCTCTTTTTCCTTCCATTCTGCCTTCTATGACCTCTATAAATAAACCTTCCCCCTTGAAAGCTGGTAAAAGCTAAGGTTAGCGTCAGTTTCCTCACTCGAAAGCGATGTCGGTGAAGTGCGAGCCCAGGATTTGAACCCCGCACATACTGATCCGCGGTCGAGTATCTTGCCGACTTCGCCACTAGCTCCAGCCGAATATGTCCTATCCAACTCTTCTTCCTATTTCTGAATACATTTATCAACTGTCTATCTGTGCCAACTCTCTCCAGGGCTTTCTTATTTGTAACCTTTTGAGTCCAGCAAATCCTCTCCTTTCTTCTCCAAATCCACATTTCCAATGCCTCTAGGTTTCTAGTATCTTCATTTAAAAAGCTTTCGAGGTTAATGTCAGTTTCATCAAAGCGATATCAGTGACGGGCGAGCCCAGGATTTGAACCCGCACCTACTGATCCGCGGTCGAATATCTGACCGACTTCGCCACTGGCATTTACTGTTAATGCATTTCTTAATACATTTACTGTTTAGCTGTATGAAACATACGCAGCACGTTGAGGTAGGCCTGTGCCATCACGGACCCGTAGCCGTTGTCAGCAATACACTGGACCACGAAGAGGTCTGACCCACCAGGGGCGCTGCTCGTGGTGACACAGTTATCCCTGCAAGCGTTCAGTATCGTCAGCTCACTGCCATCTGGTGAAACGTACATTCCCTGGGGCCAGTCTGCCGTGGGCTCTGTTATGTAATACAAATGTGTACATGTACACAACATAAAATTAGAGTCAGGAAGCAATTATATGCTTGTTTAAGATAGATTAACTGAGTAGTTCTTTAAGAAAATACAAATGTGTACATGTATATGTAGATTAACTGAGTAGTGCATTAAGAAATAGGAAGAAAAATTGGGTAGGACACACTCTAATGGCTGTAGTTTATTTAAAATAAAGGGAGTGAGAAGCAGAAGCAGACCGAGATTAGGAATGCTAAATTATTTATTTATTTACATAAATAAATAAATATTGAAAAGATTCACTCACAAGTGGACATGAAGAGAAAAGCGGCACAGAGAAGAACGGAGGCGGTATATACAAATATACAATGGACCTGCCAGTGGGTACCGGCGTGAGAGAGTGATAGAGAGAGAGTG
Source organism: Enchytraeus crypticus (assembly GCA_905160935.1). Classification (NCBI taxonomy): domain Eukaryota; kingdom Metazoa; phylum Annelida; class Clitellata; order Enchytraeida; family Enchytraeidae; genus Enchytraeus; species Enchytraeus crypticus. The sequence continues at coordinate 1,483,032 of CAJHZI010000811.1, read as the reverse complement.
ATAGAGAGAGAGAGAGAGAGGGAGACAGAGAGAGAGAGAGAGAGATAAACTAACGCGTCGTCAGGGGTTGACCATTGACCCACCACTCTATGCTGGCTAGAGGGTTAGAGACTGGTTGACAGCGGAAGATTGCTGTGTCACCCACAGTCACGTTCTTGTTCTGAGGCATCAGGGCTGCAGATGTGAAGTGAGGAGCAGCTGAGAGACAAGTAAAATGCAATCAATTCATAAAATACGATAAAATACAATCAATTCATAAAATACGATAAAATACAATCAATTAAAACCATCATCATCTTCACTTAAATCCCAGTAACTAGGATCCGGATACGAATAGACCTTCTACAATCAATTAATTGCGGTACAATAAATATGATTCTATGCAATATGGTACTGCTACAAAATCAACTTTTTGTTTGCTGGTCATATCTTTAAACTACGTGTCTACGAAATCTAATGTCAGACACTTTAACTATTGTCCCACTATTTCAGCAAGTAAAATTTGTAAATTTATTCCATTATGACCAATATTCATTAAATGTTACTTCTTTTAGAAGTCTTCATTTGGTTACACTCAAGGCAAGAACGTATGCTATATGCATGTAGTTTCTTTGCTCAATTATTTTGTTTTTCGTCAGTTCCTTCTTTCTCTGATAACAATCAAATATATTAAACGTAGTAAATAAGCGGTTCACTGCAGTGTAGTATGTTCTAGGCAGAGCGTATTGAGAATAACCTTCCAAAATCCCGAGGTGTTTTATTCAATCCTATAAGCACTGCCAAAGTGGTCAACCATTTAAGTACTAACCCAGACCGACGCTGCTCAACGTCGTTTAGACCTGACCAAGGCACTTAATCGAAAATCATTTAGAATTTATTAAAGTAGTCTACGCAGTATTATTAAATACAAGTACACGCACGAAGGCAACTGACCGTTGAGCAAGATACTTGAGCAATTTCGTTTCTAAACTTCGATATTTCTTGTGTGTTATCGGACACTTTTTTGACACAATCAGCAGCGTTTACGTTTAACATAAAATGATCTAAATAGATCATGCAAAAAATGCTAAATTTTAAGATGATCAGTAATCGAACACTAAATTTCAGCATTTTGCATCATGCAAATTTTCTTAAATATCTACTTGCATAGATGAAAACTAACATTTGACATGCAGGGTAATTCGTTGAGTAGAAGTGCCAGCCCTATTGGACCCCACGCAGGCGTAATTACCGGCATCGTTAATGGTAACACTGTTCAGAATTAGGGACGTAGCGTAGGCACCCCGATACATGGTACCGGTACGGGAAATCACCTCAGTGCTTCTTACTGGTCTTAAGCCGACGTGTGTTATCACTTCTCTGGTCCATATAATCTGAGGAGTAGGGCTGAGTATAGATAACACAAAATTAATTTATTAAAAATAAATATGTGAAATATAGTAATAACAATAACGTCGTTTCCTCATACAAGGATAATGTCAGGGACGTCCCCATCACATCTATAAATATATTAATTACTAAATAGGAGAGGAGTAGAGAGGGTTTATTCATGTCTCGACCTTGGTTAAACTGGAATTAATGTGAAGAAGTTGATTACAATGATAAATTACTATGTGCAACAGTATAAATTTCTTTGGAAATTAAAATGCTAAATTTGCAAAATATTAAACAATAATTTAAAGAGAACGGGTTGTGTCCGAGTTGTTGAAGAATAGAACAACCGTGGAGTGCACTCGCCGTAAAAGACAACAAAGCACTGAGATCCAAACCAATGTCAGAAAGCTCTTTCGATTGGTGAGCGCCTAAGCTCCAGAAACTGCTATACAATTATGTAATCCCGACCATAGTTAACATAGGATTCAAGGGAAGAAGAGAGAGAGAGAATTATGTTTATTTCAATACACTTAAACTATACAGTGACATACACAAACAAGCGCGTCAAATAGGTCACAAGTAACCTATCTAGTTGACCACTCCTCAGAAGAAAAAGATAACGATAAATTTAAAGGGAACACGCTTACTGTAGCTTAAAACTCTACAGCCAAGGACCCAAATATAGTTACTTTTACTCTGCTACAGTTCTGTCACTCAAGCACTCAATCAACATCATCATCATCATCATCATCATCTTCCCTTGAATCTCAGTTTAATCAGGGTCGAGATACAAATAGACTGTCTGAAATTCTCTCTGTACTATACCACATCACCAGTCAGTTCCCTATTTGAGACTTTTCCATTCGTTTAAACCTTTGTAGCAATTACTGGAGCCTAGGCGCTCACCAACCGAATGCCCTTTCTGACGTTCGTATGGATCTTAGTGCTTTAGTCGCCTTCTACGACACGTGCAGTCACCGGTTGGTCAATTCTTCAAATAACCCGGACACAATACAGGGAAACTCAAGTGCTCAATGTGTTTATTTTATTAAGTAATATTATGTGTTTATTTTATTAAGTAATATTATGTGTTTATTTTATTAAGTAATATTATGTGTTTATTTTATTAAGCAAGTCCCGTGTACTCACAATCCATAGAAGAAGCAGTTGAGTTGGACGTCCTGGCCTGTAAGCACTGTGCTAGCGGAGCTCTGCTCGTTGCTGATGTTCGGACCGGCGCCCATGACGCCTATGTACAGAAAGGCTGGCCGAGGCCTTATGGGTCTCATTTGCTGTACGTCCCTTTCTACAGTCAGTTTACAAACACTTCAATAGTTTCAAGTGTTTCCAGTGTTAACAGGCAAAGACATTTTCAGTGTTAACAAGTACAGACGTTTTCCGTGTTAACTAGTGCAGACATTTTCAGTGTTAACAAGTACAGATATTTCCTGTTTTAACAAGTACATTTTGTTATTAAGCATCGATGTGCAAGCAAAATCCTATCAAAATTGTCAATATCTGTTTTCGAAATTACTTGTGTAAATCATTATAAATATTATTGCTAAAAATATCATGAATTTTATTAAAATTTTGTTCAATTTAATTAAAACGTTATTAAAAAGGGTATTTTCTTACGTTTGACTATGAGAGCTGATGAGCTGCCACTGACGCTGTAGTTAAGAAATGAGTTGTGAGCATTACAAGCCATGTAGGAGCCTGCTACAGTAGCGTCCTTCGATGTTGTGTGAGAAAAGTACAGGCCACCTACACATAAGAGTACACAATTAAATGCATGAGAAAGTTTAAATACTGTACATATGCACTGTGCAGTATAGACTGGACATAGTGTAGACAAAATATGTATATATAAAAGTAATTTCATATATATATATATATATATATATATATATATATAACGTCGGTTTCCTCACTCACACCAGGATGATGTCAAGGACGTCCCTCATCGCATTCGTTACAAATCGATTCATCCCAAACGATCTGAAAAAAACATGTGCTGAAGAGAAAGAAAAAGATCCTAAACGGTGCCGGTCCGGTGATCAAAAAGCAGTCAAACAATATGAAAAATATATATGGTGGGAAGAGATGTGTTTTCAACCTATAACGAAATAACAAAATCCATACTGGAGTCTGAGGATAGGCCTTAAAAGAGCACCTTCCTTAAAAGAGCACCTTCCTTAAAAGAGCACCTTCCTTAAAAGAGCACCTTCCTTAAAAGAGCACAGAACTTCTTTAGAGATCACGGTAATCCAGAGTCGTTACGACGCTGACTATTTTTATATTAGTTTTCTATGTCACTTCTGCAAAAGTAATATTAGAACCTTTTGGCTCCTACAGAACATGAAATATTGATTTCTTAGTTTACAACTACATGTTGATCGATAGGGATATATCAAGTTTTCTGGAGAGAGACAGGAGGATTTTTAGCTTTAGCCCCAGTTAGTTAGCAAGTCAAAAGATACCATACATAGGTATGACCATTTATTGGCCTAGCTTTAATTGGCCCATCTTTAAAAAACATGTATGAGTTACATGATGCATTAGGTGCAGGGTTTACCCTTAACGTCACTACTGACTTAATCAACTTAATCAAGCCTATTCAGTATTTTAGTGGTCTATTAATAATTTTTGGAGCTAAAAATGTAACAATTAAGGTTATAAAACTACTTTATATTTCAAATTACAATCATCATACCTGAGACATCCATCTGAACTCTTTCATTCAGTTCAACTGTAGCTCCTCCTACTTTTACTGTCGTCGTTTCTGATTTGCTGACGCTCCACCAATAGGAAGCTGCTGGAATCGACTCGGGCGGGGCCACGCAGCTGACCTTCAACCCTTGACCTTCAATGACCTTGTAAACTTTCAGCGTAGAACTTCCAAACTGACCAATGGAGGCTAAAGCAGCTACTGTCGACTTGCTAATGGCTCTACCGTACAAGTTCATAGCCTGGCAGTAATACTGACCCTCAGCTGATTGATCAGCAGATGATACCCTCAGAATTGACTTGGACCCGTACAATTCGACGTTTTGCTCCTCTAGTATCTCTCCGTTGCGTACCCAGATTATTCTAGAATGAAATGATACGGGGATATATAGCTACGAGTTAATCAGTCATGAAATCAATCGTTAATTAGTCATGAAATCTATCAATCAATTAGTCAGGCATGCACTCTATCAATCAATTAGTCAGTCGTGCAATCTATCAATCATATAATCAATCATGTAACCTATCAATTATAATCACTAATTGATATTGGCCCTACACTATGTAGTATTAATTGGGCCTAAGCAGGTTGATAATATCGACATACTGTGGTGTTGGGATTCCACTGGCAGTGCAGGTGAAGTAGAGATCCTGATGAAGACTGAAGTAGAATAGAGAAGTGTTGAACGACACGTCGACGACAGAGGGTGGCAGTTCAGCTGTTAAACATACAGAAATCTAAAGTAATACAATGCAAGCATAATAAATATAATACAATGTACAGTACAGTATATGGTAGTACACAACAGTACAGTAAAATGTGCTTCAGTACAAAAGATAAAAAGTTAACAACTTTCAGAAATTTAAAATAAATATCGTACAAAGCAGTACTGTAAAGTGCATGGCATGCAGACAGAACAGTACAGTAAAGTGTACTGTACTTCAGCGCAAATTAGTACAGTAACGTTTAGTTCAGTACAGAACAGTTCAGTGTAGTGAAGTGCTGAATCCAGTATAGTGTAGTACAAAACAATACATAGCACTGCATTATACATGAATATCACTACTACTGTATTGCAGTATTTAATGTACATTGTATAAAGTCTGTTGAATAAAATTTTGTACGAAGAACTCATGGAGAAAGATTAGAGTACAGTGCACGCATAATACAATAAAGCATTATACAGTGTAATCAAGTACAGTGTCATCAAGTATACTGTAATCAAGTACAGTGTATTCCAGTATTGTACAATCAAGTACAGTGTAATCTAGTACAGTTTATTTCAGTATTGTGCAATCAAGTACAGTGCAATCGAGCACAGTGTAATCCACTACAGTGTAATCGAGCACAGTGTAATCCACTACAGTGTAATCTAGCACAGTGTAATCCAATACAGTATTCCAGCACAATGTAATCCAGCAGAATGTAATCCATTACAGTGTAATCCAGTACAGTGTAATCCAGCACAGTGTAATCAAGTACAGTGTAATCAAGTACAGTATTTCAGCACAATGTTATCCAGCACAATGTAATCCAGCAGAATGTAATCCAGTACAGTGTAATCCAGTACAGTGTAATCCAGTACAGTGTAATCAAGTACAGTGTAGTCAAGTACAGTGTAATCTAATACAGTGTAATCCAGCAGAGTGTAGTCAAGTATGAAATGACTAAGGCAGAAGCGTGTAGTATATTCCATTATTGTTAAAATAAATTATGTTTAGTTCGGTGAATCAGGGTATTATGCTGCAAAGTGGTGCAGTGCAGAAAGTCAAATGCGATATACCACATCAGATCAACTCTGATAAGATTTGACCAGATTAAATTTGATTAGATAAGATTAGATAGGACTAAATGAGTTTAGATAAGATTAGATAATTCCATTTCCAACTAAAGAGTAATGTATTGTTAACAGAGAAAGAAATCATTCAAATCTATCTAAGCTTGTAGCAATTGCTACAAATTGTCTCATGTTGGACTATAGGTATAGCTACGATTAGCACAAGAGAGAGAGAGAGAGAGAGGGAGACAGAGAGATAGATTATGAGAGAGAGAGAGAGAGAGAGAGAAAGAGATAGAAACAGACCGACAGACAGACAGAGAGATAGAGTATGTTACATAGAGAGAGTGAGAGAGAGAGAGAGCGAGCGAGAGAGAGACAGATAGAGACTGAGAGTATGTATGTTAGTTAGAGAAAGAGAGAAACAGAGTCAGACAGACAGACATACAGAGACAGACAGACAGCCATACACAGACAAGCAGACAGACAGCCAGACAGACAAAGCGATAGAGTTAGAGAGATAGATAGAGAGAAAAAGAGATAGAGAGATAAATATAAACTCACGCGGTCCATAGTAGTCCTGGAAGGGCGATTCGGTGTAGGGAGGGATAGTCTGACCAGGGGAGCTTCCACCAGATGTCGACAGCTGACCGGAATTCGATGATCCCACTGGAGTCTCGTAGTAACTGACTGACGAGAAAGGTTGCCATGATGAAGTCTGTCCACTCGCTGATGAGGATGGAAATTGAGTTGATGACTCATAGTTAGGTGATGATGAAAACTGTAAAGATGACAGGCTACTATATGATGAAGAAGGTTGCTGACTCGATGATTGTTGACTATATGATGAAGAAGGTTGTTGACTCGATGACTGTTGACTGTACGATGAAGAAGGTTGTTGACTCGATGACTGTTGACTATATGATGACGAAGGTTGTTGACTCGATGACTGTTGACTATACGATGAAGAAGGTTGTCGACTCGATGACTGTTGACTATATGATGACGAAGGTTGCTGACTCGATGACTGTTGACTATACGATGAAGACGGTATATGAGTCACAGTTGATTGTTCACTGTAAGATGAAGATGTTGATGTGCTAGGATATGGCGTTGTTTGATTTGATAGGATTAGCTCAGTTTCTGCCCAAGCAGCGCTGTAGCCATTCTCAGCTATACATGTGTACTTACCTGCTATCATCTAAAACAATCATCATCATCATCACCATCATCATCATCATTTTCCATTGAATCCCAGTTTAACAATGTCGAGAAACAAAAAACATCATCTAAATCAAATAATGACTAATAATGCTAATAATCATGAATAATTAAAGAATATTAATAACCATGAAGAAGAAATGAAAAGAATTTTGGTTTTGTTTTAGCGAAAACAAAACCAAAATTTGGGTCTTAAGAACAATCATCTGAGCTTCCTGACCTTGGGCTGTTATATAATAAACAATAAATACAACAATAACCTTTGAAGCCAGGCTCCTATTCTCCTATTCAAATCTAACATCACTAGTCTTATCTTTATCTAAGCCCACGATTATTATGAAGATGCGATTTGTAAAAGAATTTCGATTTTTAAAATAGTATTCGATTATTTTATTCTTAAGAAAGAAATATTTATCAAATTTTGAAATAGTTTACGAGTAAGGCCTACGCTATCTACCATAGTAAGGAATTTTCTTAACTCACGGGTAAAAATTGGAAGCCAAATTTTAAAATTTGATCCAGTTTACCAGAACTCTAAGAAATTTTAAAACTGTTAATATTATTTTTTTAAGTTAAACACTCAAACCTTGTACTCAGCGCTAGCCATAGCACCGGTCCGCGGTTGTATAATCAGAGTGCCCGATGTTGTCTGCTCGTAAATGACTGAATCCTTGGTGTCTATGACGCTGTCGTGATGAATCCAGGTAACCTTGACCTCAGTGCTCGGATCAGAACTGGTGGGACACTGGAAAACGATGGGTTGGGTGGATCCGGGAATCAGGACCTGACTCTGAGGTGGAGACGTGATGGTCGTGGGAACTGAAACGAATAACAAAAATTATATTTTATTCGAAATATATACGATGACTAATGTGCCTAATGCATGACTAGTGCGCCTAATACATGACTAGTGTGCCTAATACATGACTAATGTGCCTAATACATGACTAATGTGCCTAATACATGACTAGTGTGCCTAATACATGACTAATGTGCCTAATACATGACTAGTGTGCCTAATACATGACTAGTGTGCCTAATACATGACTAATGTTCCTAATACATGACTAATGTGCCTAATACATGACTAGTGTGCCTAATACATGACTAATGTTCCTAATACATGACTAATGTGCCTAATACATGACTAATGTGCCTAATACACGACTAATGTTCCTAATACATGACTAATGTGCCTAATACATGACTAATAATGCATGACTAATGTGCCTGATGAATTACTAATGTGCCTAATGCAGGACTCATTTGCCAAATGCATGACTCATTTTCCTAATGCATGACCCATTTACTTATTCTATGACTCGTATGTCTAATTCTTTTAGGAAGCAGCTAAACAAAGATCTACTATATGCAACAGATATTTGATTTTGTAAAATATTTAAACGAGTAAGTATTTCTATTTTTTGTGTTATATGGATATATACACGTACATATATTATTTATATCGCTCATAGTGCACTGAATATTGGCAGGTACATGGTACATAATTCATCCACTCTTCTCTATCTTTTATTTTCGTTTCCGTTATTATTTATATATAATTATATGTATATATATATATAGATATATATATATATATATATATATATATATATATATATATATATATTTATATTTATATAATGGGCTGTGTCTGTGTGTATATGTGTGTGTGTGCTTGTGTGTATGTTTAAATATACATATATGTATTTAGTTAAACATATCTTTATTTAATTATTTATTTATGCTGGCTAAACGTTAATGCTTTTAATGTTATATTTTACTAAGTTGTTACATTTTATTTACTATGCTCTATGTTTTCGTAATTCAAAGATGTTTTATAACAATAAACAAGAGCGATGAAGGTGATGAGGAGTACTCACGTAGAACGTTAAGATAGCCCTGTGAATAGGCGTATCCATAGACATTGGAGGCATTGCACTGGACCACCCCGAGGTTTGAACTCACGACCTCTGAGCCCACCTGACACTCGCCCTTACACACAGAGGTGAAGGTCAACTCTCGGCTATCAGCACTTAGGTATATGTTACTCGGCGGGTAGTGGTTACCCGGCAGGTAGAGGTTACCTCCTGTGCAATGAGGATCATTCATTACAGCCTTATAAAAGAAAGATATAACATATATATATATATATATATATATATATATATATATATATGTATACCATATATATATATCCATGTATATATATATATACATGTATATATATATATATATATATATATATATATATAAATACTTATACATGTATTAAATACTGCAGAGCTGTGTTTTATAAATGACTTTCGGCTAACATATATAAATGGAATTATACTAAATAATAATATCGAGTAGTTATTTATATTAAGACTACATAAGGTATGGATAAGGCATAGACTTTGTGAAGGGTTTAAACTGTTGATCTAAGGAGTGCTTAAAGAGCGAGAAAGCAGACTGTGAGTATGAATAAATACCATGAACCTGCCAGTGGCAGTGCACTGAAAAGAGAGATGTATATTAAAGAATTATTGAAAAAATATATCTATTAATAAACTAATTAATAAAGATCAGTGTACAATAAGGAGATGAATAAAATATAAATACATAAGGATAATAAATGTTAATAATAATATAAATAATTAAAAAAGCAAATAACTAGGTAAGGAAACTTCTATTACTAGTGAAATCTTTTGAATAACTAGACCATGAAGAACAAAATACTTCAAATATAAATAACTTCATTAGAAATTTTTAATTACTTACTTGTAATAATTTTAATTAAGAAAACATTAAATTGACTAATTTATTTACATTAATTAATTAAGTTCATTAATTATAGACCACAGTTACATTGAGATTCAATGGAAGATTATGGTGAATTAATTAATTAATTAAGTTGATATGTAGAAGTTATATATCTCTACAGAACAATGCCAACCGTTCATATAGACTTGTAAAGTTTCTCCATTTATGTACCAGTTGATGGTTGGTGTGGGGTGGGCAAGGGGAGCGCAGATGAAGGTCACGGAATGACCTTGAGTCACATTCCTGTCCTGTGGTTGAAGGTGGACTGAGGAAAATTCTGGTTTAGCTGAGAACAGAAACGGTATTAGAAATTAGAAATAAATAGTTGCAACGATTTTAGCATTTTTTAAGCTGAATTATTTAATGATATTGCACATATTTTTAAAATGATGCTATATAATGAATGATATTATATAATTGTGTAACAAGATTAACAATGATGTTTTAAATAAAATTATAAAAAGAAAAGAAGGGAAAACAAGTCAAACAACTGATACACTCTCATTTTGTCATGTATGAAACAAGACGAGCACAGGAATGTGTTTTGGGGCTGAGCTCGTAGAATATCGCTAAATCGTCCAGCTGCGAAAGAGTAGGTCCAGGGTTCAAATGCATTGGTCATCCTGCCACTGGCTTGCTTCTAGGCTGGAAACTGAAGCTCAACTAGATGTTAGGTTTTAAAATATTTTGGTGCATAAGACTTCGGCAATTTTATATTTCTAATAAGTACAGTAGGTTTGATATCCACTCTCGTTCAATTATTCTGAAAGTAGAATATAGGATGACCTGCGAGCCAGAAATCCCTCCACTTTTCGGCCCTGACCATTCTGACACACTCGAGCCCCTATTATACCTTGTCACGGGAACTATTATGCTTCGTTCTTCCGATGCTAAACTGCTCAAAATTTAACTTAAAAAACTTAACTGTTATTATTATTATTATTTTATTAACAACATAGGGACTACTTATTATTATTAATATTATTATTATTATTATTGTTATTTTTTATTGCCCTGGGCTGTATCCTGGGCTAAAATTTATTTAATTAAAGAAAGATGAAACAGAAATATTTAAAATAATTCCTCTACGCTCTGGGAGGCCGCATTCGCCAGTGTGCAAATAATAATAATAATAATAATAATAATAATAATGCGGCTTCCCAGAGTGTAGAGGATTTATTTTATTTGTTTCTTTTTAAACTTTTAATTAAAAACATAAAAAATAAAAAATATTATTATTATTATAATAATAATTATTATTGTCACTGGAACTATCTCGATACGTGGCAAATACATTTTGCCATGTCATCAATGTTTACATACCTACAACAGTGATGTTGATATACTGATAGGCCACGCCCCTATGATTCATTCCTTCGCAAACGTACAGCCCAGCATCAGATAGCTCCACCCTCTCTATGCTCAAAACCCCGCCCCTAATGGTGTGTTTATTGTTTGATTGACTGATTGAGACTCCGCCTACTCTTTTCCAGTTTATGCGTGGTGTTGGACTGCAAGGAACAACAACAACAACTACAATGCTACTGTCGTTACCGACAATATCGATTCATTTGAGAAATCAACCATTTGCATATGTAATATTAACAAATGCAAAAATTTTACAACAATTTAAATTTAAAATATCGCGAAATATTTTACAGCAAACTCAATTTCTTAGATTAATTAATTAATTACTCAATAACTTCACACTACTCAACTAATAATTAAATTATTTCAATAATGTCAAAGAAGGAAGAATGTAAGGAAAGAGAATCAGAGGCAGGCCGAGATTAGGTATGTTAGATGATTTAAAGATCAGCTCGCATGTATGGAATGGACATGCTTAGGTACTACACTAAGAGAGATAAATGTGTTTTGTGCACTGACTTTCCGTAGAAGAAGCAGTTAAGAGTGAGAGGCTGATGAACAAAGACCACTTCTGTCGATGAGTAGATGAACGCTGCGTGAGGCCTTACAAACACTTCCTCACTCAGACTTCTCTCTATCAATCAATCAATCAATCAATAAGAAGTGCCTTACTCCAGACTACTCTCCTCTCTCAGACTACTTTCTATCAATAAATCAATCAATCAATCAAAAAGAATTTAATGTCCTGTTCCTCTCCATGAGGCAAGGTCAGGGACGTCTCAAGCAGACTCTGCATCAGCAGATGACAAAGCACCACTCGATGACGACTGAATAAATAAAGACCACAAGAGAAAGCGAGATCAAAACAGTGCAAGTCCAAGATTCAAGGGAAGAGGACCAATGGCGGAAAAGAAATGTGCTTTTAGCTTCCCTAGGAAAGAATGAATATAGTTACCAGATCGAAGATCCTGTGGCGGGGAGTTCCATATTGACGGAAGAGAAAACATGAAGGAGCGTCTAACAATGGCAGATCTTACGTCTTTTAATCAATCACTTTTATTACTCTCTATAAGGTACTGTAAGGTATTTTGATGTATTGATTATATGAATGATTGACTGATATCAATCTCTAACTAATCTCTCGATATCAATCTATAACTAATCTCTCAATCAGTCAAAAACGTAATCGAGCCATCAAACATATATCGATTAATTTATCAATTACATGTAATCATTCTCATATCCTCTTTATCAATCAATCACATAATCAATCAATTACAATTCTTTGTCATGCAATCATTTAGTCAATAAATCATAATTCTTTGTTAATCAATCAGATAATCAATCAATCTTAAATCTCTGTCAATTTAATCACTTAATCAATCACAATTCGCTGTCAGTCAATTTAACAACTAATATATTTTTCTGCAATATAGCATATACTAATTCCTGTAGTTTTCCTAATATTGTCGTACAGCAGGAGTTTAATGAGCGAGTTGCTAGCGTATCAGCTTTGGAAGCAGAAGATTACGCGTTCGAATATCAATGGATACGTTAATGCATTAATTTAGTTAGAAGACTGCAGATAGATTTAGTTATAAATATCTTACATAAAAATTTTCAGCAGAAGATGAAAGCACTGTGCTAAATGTACGCGTACATTGTGACATTCAAATCATCGAGCATATTTCTACTAAAATATTTTATACGCACACTGTAATTATATTGGAATTTAGTACATGTACGTTACTTTAGAACAAGGTGTTCAAATTTGCCTACAATTCAATTTTATAGTAACAGTTGTTTCACAAGCTCGAGTGAACGTGTATAGTAATTAATTGATTTGTTTTGTTAAGTGCACGTATATAAGTAGTAATTAGTGATGATTTGTAAATTTAATATTGTTTTACACCTATATCGATTTTGGGCCAACAAATGAGAACGACGATCGATTAAAATTGTATTTTAATTAATTTAATGTACTTACGGATAACGACAATGCTTGTGTTGCTGCCCACTACTGTACTGTCGAGGACAGGATTGTACTGTCCACATGTCAAGTACTGACTTCCTGTCACTGCGTCTGACTGACGTACATTGGCGAAGTACAAGTTGCCTAAATAACATAATATATAAATAACAATAATATATATCCTGAATAATATAATAAACAACAATAACATATACCGTGAATGATATATAAATGATATAATATATAAATAACATAATAATAAATAACATACGCAACATCATACATTAACAGCATAATAATAAATAACTTAAACAACATAATATATAAAAAAGGCAATATTAAACGGCGTAAACGACATAGTAATAAATAACGTAAATAACATAATACAATGTGTCTTTAACTTCTTGAAGAAACAAAAATCCAAGTTTAACGTCAGTTTCAAGGCTCAACCAGCGATCAACACCAATCACTCGGTGAGAAGTTAGAGCATCTCTATGTAAGACGTATTAAATGTACTGCGTGATATATAACATTTGGATTTTTCCACTATAGAAAAGATACTAGTAATGTAATCTTAATTCGTACTCTTTATATGAAACTACCACTTATATTCAACAACGTGCCAGAGAAACCGTCCAACCGTACGTTGAATCGACGAGTTAATAAAAATAGTTAACAAGTAGTGGGTCAACGTCTTAACCAAAGTGCTAAATACAAATAAAATAAATACAAATATGGAAAAGGTTGTTATTTATACTGCGAACAAGAGAATGGGATATTGTGTACATTGCAGCTTCTATGCAGCAGAGAAAACATTACGCTAGAAACCTTGAATTTAAATATCAAAACAGCTATGCATTTATTTATTCTTTGCTCATGTTCTACTATTTCCACTTTCCGATGTAGGTTGAAAACGCATCTCTTCCCACCATAGACTTTTTTCATCTTGCCTGACTGTTTTCTGATAACCGGACCGGCACCGTTTAGTATCTTTTTCTTTCTCTTCAGCACCTGCTTTTCAGATCGTTTGGGGTGAATCGATTTGTAGTAACATGTGATGGAGGACGTGCCCGACACCATTATTTTATGAGGAAACGGACGTTAAACCTTTATTATTATTATTATTATTATTATTATTATCATTATTATCATTATTATCTTTTTTTTAATTGCCCTGGGCTGTATAAGGCCCTGGGCTAAAATATAAGATAAAAGAAAGACTTAATTTAATTAAAAGAAAGATGAAAAGATGTTTCAAATAGTTCCTCTACGCTCTGGGAGTCCGCATTCGCCAATGTGCCACGAATGCAGACAGCATTAAACGCTGGAGTGCGATAGATAGGCGATTTATTATTATTATTATTATCATTATTATCATTATTACTATTATTATTATTACTATTATTATTATTATTATTATTATTATTATTATTATTATTCTTATTATTATTATTATTATTGGCTGGAACCAGTGGCGAAGTCGGTAAGTTACTTGACCGCGGATCAGTGGGTGCGGGTTCAAATCCTGGGCTCTCCCGTCACTGACATCGCTTTCGAGTGAGGAAACTGACGTTAACCTTAGCTTTTTAGATTTTTATTATTATTATTATTATTATTATTATTGTTGTTGTTGTTGTTGTTGTTGTTGTTGTTGTAGCTTCTCTACAGCGGAGAAAACATAACGCTAGAAGCATTGAATTTAAATATCAATACAGATATAAATTTATTATAAATCAGAACATCGAACCTTTCAGATCGACCTGAACCCTTGAGTTGGTTGTGACGACCGTAGCTCCACCCCTTCCATTCACACCAATCACCTCACGTGATCTCTCTGCCTGACCATAGAGCATCCACGAGTAGCTGGGCTCAGGAACCGAACCCGGAGCTCCCTGACACGGCACCATCAACCCCTTTCCCTCGACCACCGTCTTCGTTACCTTAGTGGCTGCCACAAAGCTGTACTGATAGGCGAGGATGAATTGCGTGGAGTTGCTGTAGGCGGTTCCGTAGGAGTTTGAAGCCATGCACTGGTAGTATCCGGCGTTCAGTGGATTGGCGGAGTTGATCGTGAGGACTGTGTTGGACTCGGTCAGGATATAGCTACCGGATTCAGAGTAAATCATAAACTTGTCCTTGTACCAGGAAACTCTAAAACAGACACAAAAAAGCTAATTTTAACGTCAGTTTCCTCACTCGAAAGCCGTGTCAGTGACGGCCAGCCCAGGATTTGAACTACACATACTGATCCGCGATCGAATAACTTTCCGACATCTCCACTGGCTCCAGATATAGCAATTTCAAATATAATATACAAACCGATTTGTAGTGACATGTAATAAAAAGCTGGTAAAGCTAAGGTTAACGTCAGTTTCCTCACTCGAAAGAGATGTCGACGCGTAATAGCAATAGCAATAGCAATAGCAATGACGACGGTAGCACCATAGTTGTTGTTGTAGTTCTTGCTACCTGATTCTATGGGAAATCTTACCTTTGAACATTTCTGTCAGACTCACATGATGAGACTCGGATATATGCTTTTAATAAATGTAACAGAAATCATCATCATCTACCATCGCTTTCGAGTGAAGAAACTGACGTTAACATTAGCTGTTTCAGCTTTAGCTTCCCTTGAATGCCAGCTTAGCTAGTGTAGGGATGCCAATAGTCCTTCTCCACTCCTCTCTGTAGTGTGGCCACCCTTTCCATTCCTTTTAGAAACTGTAATAGTAAAAATAAAGCGCAGAAATTTCTACAAAAATTTAAACTAATGGAAAGTCTCAAATACGGGATTGACTAATGATGCGATGAGGGGCAGAGAGGATTTGCGACAGTCTATTCTTATCCCAACCCTGGTTAAACTGGGACTCAAGGGAAGAAGGTGACGATGATGAATAGTAAAAGTAAAATAAATATTAATCATAAATGAGAGCAGTAAGATAAGCCACGTACTGAGGAGTGGGGTAGCCGTTAACTTTGCACGTCAATCGAATCTTTGATCCGGCAGAGAAGTATATCGCCCCAGCTATCATTGTCTTGTCGAAGATTATAGAGGGTGGCAAGCGTGCTGAAAATTCACATGAAACAAACAAATTAATCAATTAGCTCGAAACTGTATAGATGGTTCAGAGAAGCTTCACAGATTTCTCATTAATTAGATTTTCTTTCAATTTTCTTACTCTAAATATTTACAAAATTTTTATTATATTGTGCACTATTTTGTCTGTGTTGTGTATTATTATGTATTATAATTCCTTTATATTTCAATCTTATATGAATTTCCCTAATAATAATAATAATAATAAAGATTTAACGTCCGTTTCCTCATCAAGGGATGATGTCAGGGACGTCCCCAACAGTACACATCACTACAGATCAATTCACCCAGACCAATCTGCAAAAGAAATGTGCTGAGGAGAAAGAAATGTGCTGAGGAATATAGACATGCATTGGCAAGACATTCCACGTTAGAGAGTAAATATTGCATATTTCTCTCTCTGCAGTTCTGCAAGTAGCCGGTTCAAATTACATCCTCCTCCATAAACTCTTCTGTCACTCTTCGTCAAATTCATTTATCCATTGATCAATAGGTTAATTCTCTCCACCAACTCTTTGCTTTTTCTACACTTTAAAGTAGCCTAGAACCTTGAGAACATGGCTTCTGTGGTGGTTTCCATAGCCTTATTCAGTTTTGCTTAGTAGCTTCGTGCAATGAATGTAGTCCACGGTTGGTCAATCCTTCGGTAGTCTGGGCACCACAAAGTAGAAATGGGTATCATTAATTATCTATGTAGAATGTATAGTGCTCAAAATTGTCGTGGACGACAGTAGCACACTACTTCTGTTGTTGTTGTTGTCCCATTCATTTTAGCAACTCTGAGGTAGGATGCAATCGCTGAAAGGATATGTCCCATTTATACTGCCGGTTTTGAGTTATTCAGTAGATTCTATAGAACATAATATTGAATCTTTTATTTATAGAGTCTGAGATAAATACGAATTTAAATCAATCAAAGAAAATTGAATTGCTTCTCCTCACTTGAGTTAGAGATGATACAATTCAAATGTGCGCAGCTAATTACTTACCAAACAAAAAACTTTTTTGTTTAGTATCGTTTATTTCTTCATCACAGCACAGATTATACAAACAATATGAACGCGCATGTAGTTAGATAAATAATAATACAAAAGGGGATACCATAAAAGAGCCATAGCTCTGTTCGGTAGTAATACCTTAATTATCTTATTATTAGCTATAGCAAAGTCTACTTGAGTCTGAAATACAAAACAATTTCTATTGAACTTCCAGTTGAATAGATCTTTTCGGTACTAGCTATAAATAGAACATCGTGGACACCAAATATAAACAGTGGACTAGAAAAAGTAAACACTGCATAGAATACTATTGAAATGTACTAGTTCCTCATAAAATTTCTAATACAAGTTTTCTTTAGAAATGTTATTTACTTTACAACCTACTATACGTATATTAATTAAAGAATAACTTAACACTTATAGTTTAACTCTTTCACCCATTATAACGGTATGCATGCATTATAACGAAGTTATAATATAGACCCATTACATTTACATGTAAATTTATGTATCAGATGTCAACATAAACAAACCAGTGTTACCATAAAACAAAATATGTTTTCAATTACCGAACTGATCTATTACGGTAAAACCGTTGGTAGTCATGCAAGGGAATATTTTCAAATTAGGATTGATTGATCCAATCTAAACCAGACACACTCAAATCCCTACAATATTGAAATAGTGTAACTGATGAATAGCTCAGTTCAGGCTGCATGAAGTAGATCACTAAAGTACTTACTGTTATTAGCGACAGGTAGAGCTGTGGTCGTGGGTAGAGACGTAGACACGGTTGAGGAAACTGTTGGGGTCTGGGTTGTCCCACTTGATAGCGAGGCAGAGGTGCTGATGGTCATTTCTGAGCTTCCTTGAGAGGGTATGCGTGGAGTGAGGCTGCCGTTTGGTGACATGGATGATGGATGCACTGAGACAGAATCTGATGTAAGTGAGCTTGTAGATAGAGTAGTGTAAGGTGTTATGGTTGTGAATGTTTTGTTACCAGATGGTGGTATTGTTGTAAGTGTTGTATTACCAGATGGTATGGTTGTAAATGTGGTATTACCAGATGGTATAGTTGTAAATGTGGCATTACCAGATGGTATAGTTGTAAATGTGGCATTACCAGATGGTATAGTTGTAAATGTGGTATTTCCAGATGATGGTATGGTTGTAAATGTGATATTACCAGATGGTGATATGGTTGTAAATGTGGTATTTCCAGATGGTATGGTTGTAAATGTGGTATTTCCAGATGGTATGGTTGTAAATGTGGTATTACCAGATGGTAAAGTTGTAAACGTGGTATTTCCAGATGGTATGGTTGTAAATGTGATATTTCCAGATGGTATGGTTGTAAATGTGGTATTTCCAGATGGTATGGTTGTAAATGTGGTATTACCAGATGGTATAGTTGTAAATGTGGTATTTCCAGATGGTATAGTTGTAAATGTGGTATTACCAGATGGTATAGTTGTAAATGTGGTATTTCCAGATGGTATAGTTGTAAATGTGGTATTTCCAGATGGTATAGTTGTAAATGTGGTATTTCCAGATGGTATAGTTGTAAATGTGGTATTTCCAGATGGCATGGTTGTAGATGTGGTATTTTCAGATGGTATGGTTGTAAATGTGGTATTACCAGGTGGTAGTATAGTTGTAAATGTAGTATTTCCAGATGGTATGGTTGTAAATGTGGTATTTCCAGATGGTACGGTTGTAAATGTGGTATTTCCAGATGGTATAGTTGTAAATGTGGTATTTCCAGATGGTATAGTTGTAGATGTGGTATTTCCAGATGGTATGGTTGTAAATGTGGTATTTCCAGATGGTATGGTTGTAAATGTGGTATTTCCAGATGGTATGGTTGTAAATGTGGTATTTCCAGATGGTATGGTTGTAAACGTGGTATTTCCAGATGGTGAAGTTGTAAACGTGGTATTTCCAGATGGTATGGTTGTAAATGTGATATTTCCAGATGGTATAGTTGTAAATGTGGTATTACCAGATGGTATAGTTGTAAATGTGGTATTTCCAGATGGTATAGTTGTAAATGTGGTATTACCAGATGGTATAGTTGTAAATGTGGTATTTCCAGATGGTATAGTTGTAAATGTGGTATTTCCAGATGGTGGTATGGTTGTAAATGTGGTATTACCAGATGGTGGTAAAGTTGTAAATGTGGTATTTCCAGATGGTGATATAGTTGTGAATGTGGTGTTACCAGATGACGATGGAGTGGTGAAGGTGATGTTACCAGGTCTTATCGTAGTGACATTTGCACCAAATCTTGGGAAATTCGCGGATAACGTAAGATTAGCGGAAGCTTCCACTCTTGATCCGCTGAAAGCGCTTGATCCAAACTCCAGACCACTGGACGCCTCGCAAACATACACTCCCCGCAGATGTTCTCCGTGGTTCCAGGCGTTGCTAGCATTCACAACCAGCACCGAGGTGGTATTTGAACTGGTGACCCTCCAGTGGGTGGAGGTGGTGGTGTTGGAGTCAATCAGCTGTTTATCCACCAGCCCGTTGACTTGCATCACGTTGTGGAACCAGCGAAATTCTATTCGTTTTAGTGGATCAGTTGTGGCGGAGCAACTGAAGGATACCACGCCGTCCGGAGTTAGGACTTGAGAAACTGGACCAGATGATATCTGGGTGCTAACTGTAATCAATCAGGTAATCAGTCGGACAAATCGATGGATCAAAGAACATATAACCAATCAATAGCTTTAGATGCAGCAATAATAACAAATTGGAAATCTGTCAAGGTATTTGCTGTTTTAGTTTACCAAGCATACAGGAGAATAATATAACAAATATATACTACTAGCGAGGTAAGTAAACAAATGCTCACTAAGGCAATGAAAAATTACCCCGAAGACCTATTTCTAGCAATATTCGTCATGTAATTTTGACTAATAGATAATGAGAATCACCATTGAGAGATGGATTTCTATTGAAGTGCGTTTAAAAGATGTCTATGTAAGTTAGAATGTCTTAGTAGCGTAGGGCATATTCCCCAACGCTTTTACGGCATATTCCCGGGATACGAATAAACCTTCTCCATTCCTCTCTGTCTTATGCCACATCATCAGACAATACCCTATAATCCATTGCATTCGTTTATAAAATAAAACGATTTGTTAATTATATATTATTTAATAAACATTAATTTTATGTAGAATTAATGCACTGCAGAATACGCACTCAAAGCATTGAGATATCCCTGTTGAAAGCTGTAGCCGAACTGGTTGGAGGCATTGCACTGAACGACGAAGAGATCGGGGTAATAGAGGGGCGGTGGGTTGATAGGTTGACTGGTCGTCGTGTCATTGGTCTCATACTCGAGATAGGGAGGTATCATACAGTTAGTCTTGCATACGTTGAGCACAGTCAATGTACTCCCTCCATTAATAAACTCCAGCCTTGGTGAAAATATACTTTCTACAATAGAAAATGCAGCCAAAGTTATAATAATAATAACAACAATTAGAGTGCTACAGTCATTAATGACAGCATCGAGCACTATTTGAGACTAAATCAAGCCGGCGAGCAAACAAAAATGAAGGTCCAAAAAACGGTGCAAATTCCAAAATCCAGAAAATCAGTCCAAAGTAATTAATTCTGAAAAAGTAATTATCTAGAGGTTAAGGGGACATAATTATAATATGATAAATTATTAGTATGTGGCGATGCATATTATGTGAGTTATAGGCCTACATTAAAAGAATGACTAAATTCAAACAATTTATAACGAATACTGCGAAATATGGTTAGTATAAAAAACAATTAGAATTTTAATACTTAATACCGTTTTAAATAAACAATAAAAACTATTTCAGGAAAAGGCAGAATTAAATATTTTATATATTTCCATGGTGTTGAGCCCGAATATTAAAAGGATTAAAAAGCCAGGTTTAACGTCATTTCCCTAGCTTAAATGTCAGTGACGGAGACAGCTCTGAATTTGAACCTTGCACTTACTGATCGGCTGTTGCCAGCGCTCCACCGGATCAACCCAAAGTTTTCTATAAATTTAAGTATTCACGTGTGTATGTCGTTTTTCTTGAAGACCACAAAAATTGGGCTACACTATATAGAGTAAATTATAATTCTATGGCTTCATATTAAGGTTAAGGCCCAATTTAACGTCAGTTTTCGGGTCGAATAGTATGTCAATGACGGAAAGAACACTCGATTTTAATCATGCGCCTACTGATCCGCTATCGAATAACTTGCCAACAAGCCACCGCCTCAGCCCATGTTATGTTCTACAATTACATGCAAACAATTAAAGTTCTAGAACTTTTGGTTCTTCTATTACATACAGAGCACTACAGTTCTAGAACTTTACATTCTACAACTCTCTCTCTTAGTGCACTGCCTACTGGCAGGTCCATGGTACATAACGCCTCCACTCTTACCTGTCTTCCGCCTTCCTCTTCATTTCCACATACGAGTGGGGTCTTTAAATCATCTAACATACTTAATCTCGGTCTGCCCCTACCTCTTTTTCCTTCCATTCTACCTTCTATCACCTCTTTTAATAGACCTTCCCCCTTAGAATGTGTCCTATCCATCTCTTCTTCCTATTTCTTAATACATTTATCAACTGTCTATCTGTGCCAACTCTCTCCAGGACTTCCTACCCTACAACTACCTGAAGATAATTGAAGTTCAAGAACTTTACTTTCTTCTATTACTCGCAGAACACCGAAGTTCTAGAACCAGAAGATCTGCCACTACATACAGGTAAAGATATTATATTAGTAATATATTGTAAGAGTTCTATAACTCTACGTTTCTACATTCTACCATTACAGCATAAGAATTGGATTCTCATTAATTAGAATCTGACTCAAATAATATATTTTAAAATATTTACTGAGCTTTTGCAGAACTTTTATATTGTTTGATTTACTTTTTTTTATTGATTTACTGTACGAATTCTCGCAAAAACTATGGCTTAGCATGATTAATATCTCTCGCTGGTGTTCTCTTAAATGGCAGGTCCAAGGAACATATTCATAGTTAGAGTCTGGCTGAAGGCTATATAAAAGCACTATATAGATCAACAAAGCTAGTCCCTTCACAAAAAATTATATCTTATCCATGTCTTACATAGTCAATAGCTTTGGGATAAACATATCCTCTGAGGTGGTGTCCCCTTGCCTACCTCAGTTCTGACTTATTCGCTTTATACAGTTAAAAGTACTCATCAGAGTGCAGTTAAGGTTGGTATATTCTACAATGCCCTGGACCCAACACGGGAACCTAAGCGTGATATACTGAACATTATACCTGAAGCAGGCTGACCGTTGATGTACCAGCTGATCTGGGAGGGACTGCCTGAGGCGGAACATTCAAAGGTCATAGTCTGCTGACCTTGAGTGACGTCAACATTATGAGGCCTGCTGCGTCTACCGTGAAACCTAGGTGGAGCTACGATACAATGCGAGAGTTACTATCATAATAATAATAATAGTAATAATAATAATAATAATAATAATAATAATAATAATAATTAGAAGTCTCTGTCTTTTAGCAAATATTCTGTTGTCTAGCTTGATGGGGTTTTGGGTTGCTCAATGGTATCCCTTGTTGAATAATACTGAAGAGCAATTAGGTCTGCGAAAATACGAGTAAACTGGTACGAGGACAATATTTTAAAGTTAAGGTCAATTACATATGAAAACATGAGTCGTATGTTAGCTACATAAGAATAAGATGTTTACCGGTTTTCATCATACGACTCGTGTTGTCATATGTAATTGACCTTAACTTTAAAATATTGTCCTCGTACCAGTTTACTCGTATTTTCGCAGACCTAATTGCTCTTCAGTATTATTCCTTTACCACTAATTTAGAATAATAAATTCTCATAATAATAATAATAAAAATAAAAAAATAAAAAAATAAAATAATAATAATAATAATAATAGGCTAATTGCAAAGCGAACCGGCGAAAAGCGAGGCACCTCTTTTCATTGGCAAAGGATTTCAATAACTTTGCAAAGATTTAATGCAGTCTGCTTCAGCAATTGTTTAAGCAGTAAGATGACCTCGAGTGGCCGGGCGGCGATTCAGCAAGTAATGCTTGAATCGTTTTTATCAAACCTCGGGTTATTTACACCCGGGGTAAAAATTAAATAATAGTAATAATTATATATATATATATATATATTGAGTAGCTGATAATAGTTAAAATTGCTTTTTAAAAAAATTACAGAAGTTAAATGCAAATTAAAGTTTAAAGCGTTTTCTCCTAGATTTATGAAAGCACCCAAACATGCACATATACGAGAGAGAGAGAGAGAGAGTGAGAGAGAGCGAGAGAGAGAAAGAGAGAGACTCCCAAATGATGATGGTGATGGCAGAGATAAGCAAGATTAACCATCTCGTTAATTTTATTACTTTTATTTATAATATTATAGGCGACAACATGCTTGATTAAAGCTCGTAGGCACACTGGCTCATATACTCGTAGGCTCATACGTCCATAGGCTCAAATACTCATAGGTTATATCAAATTACTTACTCCCAACATTCAGAGTCAGTTCTTTGTAGGCTGAACCAGCGCTGCAGGTGTAGAAGCCAGCATTGTGATACAGCACATTGCTGATGATAAGCCAGCTCCCTGAGTACATCGTCGTATACTGTCCCTCACCAGCCACTATCTCCTCACTGTAGGTGCTGTTACTGAACGTCCACGTGACGTTGGGCGTAGGGCTACAATAGAGCAGTGGTTAAAAAGCTGGTAAAGCTAATGTAAACGTCAGTTTCCTCACTCGAAGGCGATGCCAGGGACGGGCGAGCCCAGGATTTGAACCCCTCACATACTGATCCACGGTCGAGTATCTTACTGACATCGCCACTGGCTCCAGCCAACTTACATCTTGTTAATGTGTATAGGTAACACATATCATCACATCGACACATGTCGCATGACGCATCACATATCACATAATGCACATGTTTACATAGTTCTCTTATGTTAGGATTGTTTCTGCACTTTTCGGTATTTTCGTCTCACACTTATATCAGATCAGATTTTCTGATCGTGCGTGTGTTACCACAGCCTGTCTGAAGATAATTCAGATCATCATCATCATCATCTTCCCTAGAAACCCAGTTTAACCAGGATAGGGATACGAACAGACCTTCTCCAATCCTCTCTGTCCCACACAAGTCGCAAGACGCCCATACCATCAGAATTCAGATCAGATATATATAGGATAAGTCAAACCCATTGATATGAGATGGAGTCTAATTCAATTACACGATGCGAAATAAATCTAAATCTAGATTTACTTACAAGCCATAGAAGAAACATCTCAGTGTGGCGTTGTGGCCCAAGACAACGTTTGTTGAGGGGAGGATGTATGAGAAGGCCAGGCTGGGCTCAATGGTCTGGACCTGAGAGGATTGGTTGAGTCCTGGGCCAGTTGTCGTGGACCCGGCTTGGGCATTATCTACAAGTAATCATCCGCAATGGAATAAAAATAAAAATAAATAATAATAATAATAATAATAATAATAATTGCTACAACACTTAAACGAATGGATAAAAAGTCTATTCGTATCCCGACCCTGGTTAAACTGGGATTTAAGGGAAGATGATGATGATGAATAATAATAATAATAATAATAATAATAAAATATTATAGCATTAAAGGTTCAACGTCCATTTCCTCATACGAGGATGATGTCAGAGACGTCCCCGCAACACACATCACTACCGATCAATTCACTGGAATGAGAAAGGAAAAAGTTGGCAATTTTATTTAGTTTATCAACTAAATTGAATTTTCTGAGTTAGTCTATTTAATGTATTAACTTTCATCTAGTCCATTAATTAGATTGAAGTAGACGAGTTGTTTAGTTTATTTACTCTACTAATTTATATTTAGTTCATTAATTAAATTGAGTTGAAAAATGTAAATTAGTCGTCATATTGCATAATATTTTATATTTAAATTAATGCTTGGACTACTTTCTTTCTTCTTGATAGACTTAATATCTATTTCTTTGCTGGTCACCGTCGACAGGAATAATTGAATCATTTACTAATTGATTGAGTCAATTATATTCTGAGTGAATAAATATGTTCATGTAATTATTGTCTAGCAAACATTAATCACCAAACTTTTAAACTAATCACTAATGGAATTTGACGTACCGTTAATCTTTGCCTCGTTGTAAAGAGTTCACTATACTCTTTTCTTCTTAACTCGTTCAAAATTATAATAAACTAATGTCGAATTATTATAATCGCTGCAGTTGTTTTATATTCGTCATCGTGTAGCGAGTGCTTTGGCGCATGTTTGTGTAGAGTCTGTAAGAGACGTCCCTGACATTGCTTTATGACGAGGAACCGGACGTTAAATTCTTATCTAATGATTAAATTCTTATTTAATCAATCACTAAAAATTATTGATTGATTAAGTTGGTTTAATAATCTTGCAGTTTCTAAGAAATTGCAAACAGACAGACCTGGTAATACAGTGAGGCTGGTGTAGCTGCCCATAGCGTACGTGTTGAGGAAGGCATTGTACTCACTACAGGCTAGTAGCATGCTGCCTGTAGAGTCTGACTGCTGGACATTAGCGAAGTACAGGGTGCCTGCAATAACAATAGCCCCAATATTACTCTAGAGCAAAGTACAAGGTGCAAGCAAAAAAATAGCCACAATATTTCTCCAAAGCAAAGTACACGCTGCCTGAACAAAAAATACTCAATAGTATTCTGAAGCAAGTATAAGGTGCCTGCAAGAAAAATACCCCCCAGTATTGCTCTATGTTGATTAATGGCATTTTATGATATTTTATGATACTTAATGATATTTTATGAAACTTTGTAATGTTTAAAGATCTCCATAATACTTAATGGTATTCTATGAAACTTTTTAATATTT
Source organism: Enchytraeus crypticus (assembly GCA_905160935.1). NCBI lineage: Eukaryota > Metazoa > Annelida > Clitellata > Enchytraeida > Enchytraeidae > Enchytraeus > Enchytraeus crypticus. The sequence goes on along the minus strand of CAJHZI010000811.1, from coordinate 1,456,775 downwards.
AAAGATACTTAAATATTAAATTATATTAAATATATATATATATATATATATATATATAAATATTTATATATATAAATATTAAATATTTAAAGATACTTAAAGATATTTAGTGATACTTTATTATACTAAATGATATTTTATGAAACTTTAAAATACTTAAAGATACTTTATGACACGTAGTGAAAATTTATCATATTTAGAGATACTTTATGATACTAAGTGATATTTTATGATACTTTATGATAATTAATGATACCTAATAATATCTTTGAAGCACTGTCGAGATCATTTAATCCCTTACTCTAATCAATCAATTATTTAATGATTTTAGCTCAAATCTGCGCTTAGCTTAAGCTAAACATGATGACGAGATAACATCAACAACATAATTAGAGTGCTACTGTCGTCCATGACACCATTGAACGCAATGGTACCTAATCCAATCCTCTCATCAGAGGGTGGGGTTCAAAAATTTATGCAAACCAACATCCGGGAAAACAGTCCAAAGAGACATTACATTTTAGTATAGTAACCTGAGCTAATTAATAGCATACAAGTATAAAACATATAACTACATTTATTAGCTACCGAATTTTCGACGAAGTAATTGTAGCGAAAATTAAATTATAAGCATAAAATTAAATATTATATAATTAAACTTAGAAATTTAGTGGAAGTTAATTTAAAGATAACAAAATAATTTATTATTATCCGAATAAAACATTTTATGCAAATAAATTGTAAGCTAATATCTAAATATTAAATTTAAAAATATTAATTGGAGTTGCTTAACAAGACATAGAATCTTTACAATATATCGCAGACAACGATTAGTTTATAGCTGAAAATCTCAATTTCAAAATCTCAATTAGAGGCGGTATGGAGAATTCCATTTCTAAATTATCTTACAGCCTCGGTCATAAGGTCCATCTACGTGAATATTAGATTGTGACACATGGAACTCGATTTCGTTAATTATCAAATACATTTATTATAATACATTCTAACATCTCAAAACAAACATCAATACAATCATAAACATGCACACGACGGTATAAAGAAAAATATAATAATAATTTAAATAATAGAAATTATAGTAGTATCGATATCTTCATTTAACCAATTGCTAATTTTTCACATCCTTTTAAATACCACATAACTCAATTTAATAACTTAATTCAAAAACGTAACTTCTCTCCTATAATCTTTTAAACACAGTTTTCTCTTCGACGTCTCAAATCAACTCTCTTCTTTGACTTTCAAATCTCGACTGGTTTAATAGTCACAAACGTAGACCCATACCTCAGACATTACCCGTCTTTTCTTGTAATAGGATCTACACGGAGGAGTTATATTAGTTCATATACTCTCCAATATAGCCAAGAACACTGACAGAAACAGGGATCCATATATGGAATATATGGATTCCTGACTGGCGGAATTTAGTCCACTCGGATAGTCTGTGCGTCAATTGAAAGAAGTTAAGATACATACATGTAGTAGCCGGATAGTACTTTGTGGGTGACACCTTGGAAAACCTAGTGCTGACTGAAAGCTTTGAATAAAAAAATCTAGAGGGTGTTGGAAGGTAATTCTTAAATCCGCGCCCGCTGCAATCGATGCACCAAAAAGGCAACGCTGATTTATAGCCATGGATCGGAATGGAGGAAATAACGAAAACTAATAATGTTAGAACGTTCTCTATCAAAAGGAATGTTAGATGATTTTTAAAAGATCCACTCGTACCTGAATGTGGACATGAAGAGGAAAACAGAGGACAGAGATGAGTGGATGCGCTATATACCTATATAGCTTGCTGGAGCCAGTGGCGATGTCCGTAAGATACTCGACCGCGGATCAGTATGTGCGGGGTTCAAATCCTGGGCTTGGCCGTCACTGACATCGCTCTCGTGTGAGGAAACTGATGTTAACCTTAGCTTTAGTAGCTTTAGCTATTTTACCTGTCAGCAGGCAGTGCACCGAGAGAGAGAGAGAGAGAGAGAGAGAGAGTAGCACATGGGTTACTGTCAGGTGTGTAACTATACGAACAAAAAATACAATGAAGCTCTCACCGTTATAATCAGTTTGTACTCGGCTCGTTGTTGGCACCACCAGCTGCTGATGTGACGCCACGCCATTAGTTACCACCCAGTCGAAACTTTTATCCGGCACGGACTGGGGCGCCCCCTTACAACTAATCATCAGTCCCTGTCCCACAGTTGTCGCTACGTTACCCACCCCCTGATCGGCGGGGAAGGCCCCCTGACTGGCCAGGGCCACCAGGGTGATGTTGCTCACAGCTCTGCCCCACAGGTTCACCGCTGCGCACTGCACGTACCTGGCCCCGGGTGCGGTGGAAGCGGAGATGTGGAGATTTCCATCAGAGGAAATAAAAGTTGATGTTTGATTCGTCGTGACCGTGACTTGAACGAGACTGGCTGCAGTCGCACCTGTGTACCATTCGATGCTGCAGGTGAAGAATAAAAGTAGACAGACATTATAGTGAAATTATCATCCAGGTTGCTATCTATCACTTTTAATACCACATGTTTAAATCCTTAGGCAATTTATTGCATTTTCCGTGTAATTTTACTCACAGATCAGCTCAGCTGGGTTTAGAACCCACAAGGGTTCAATTCACCTCATGATCTGTCATTTAAAACTTCATGACGTTACCCCTACACTATTGAGACTTTCTAATAAACAGTGATATCCACTAAGATGACGAAAAATCACCTCGGTGCTGGTATTCCAGTAGCTCGACACTCCATAACCTTGACCTCGCCGCTCTTGAAGTAGATTGGCTCAGCCGGTAGAGTTCTGAACAGACTAGGAGGCAGCGCCGCTGTTGATGCATTGGCAAAACAAACTATGATTAAATATATCATCATCATCATAATCATCATCATAATTATCATCATCATCATCATTATCATCATCATCATCATCATCGTCACCAGAATCACTATCATTATTATTATCATCATCAGCATCATCTTTATTATCATCATCATCATCATTATCATCATCATCATCATCATCGTCACCAGAATCACTATCATTATTATTATCATCATCAGCATCATCTTTATTATCATCATCATCATCATTATCATCATTATCATCATCATCGTCATCTTCCCTTGAATACCAGTTTGACTAGAGTCGGGATTAGAAAATCTTGTAGCAATTTTTGGCGCCTAGGCGCTCATCAACCGATTGCCCCTTCTGAATTATAAATGTCTCTCTCTTGGAGCACTGCCGACTGGCAGGTCTATGGTATATAACGCCTCCATTCTTCTCTGTCTTCCGCTTTCCTCTTCATTTCCACATATGAGTGGAAATGAAGAGGAAAGCGTGACACATACATATACATTTATTAGAAATATGTACAAATTTAATACTTAAGTTAGAAATTAAATAATAAATTATAATTAGGCCTATCTCTTCTTCTTCTTCAGTGCACTGCCAAGTGGCAGGTTCAAGGTACATATTCATACTCAAAGTCTGCTTTCTCGTTCTATAAGAGCACTCCTTAGATCAGCAAGTTAATCCCTTCACAAAGTCTATGCCTTATTCATACCTTATGTAGCCTATAGCTTGGAAAAATATGGCTTCTGAGGTGGTTTCCCGTTGCCTTCCTCAGTTAGGTGGATTAATGCCATTTAATCCAGGGGGAAAATATTTCATATTGAGGTGGGTCCCCTCTTGCCATCCTCAACTCCTGCCTTTAGTTGCCTCTTACGTACACGCGGCAGATTGTTTGCGGTTGCCCTATTCTGCAGTGGTCCAACCACACCCGAGTACAACACAGCTAGGCCTTATAAATAATTTATAGTTAGGCCTATATAAAAACTTAATAAACTATAAGTCTAAAGTCATTTAACACTTTTAAAGATAGTATTGAGAATAATTGAGAATATGGACTGAAGCTCAGTTCCATCGCCGAAATTGTTTTAAATTTTCAAAAAGTTTTGCAAAATTCTTTGTCGGTATGAAGTGGAGTTTGCAACAGACAAAACGATATTTAAGCCAAAACACCTTCCCTTTGGGACAAAAAAGGATAAATAGAAATAAAAGTTCAATAAATCGATTTAAAATATTTCGAAAAAACATGAAATTGTATACCTTCGTTTTTTAAATGTTTAATCATGTTTATCAACAAATACCACAATAGAGATAGAGAGAAGGAGAGATAGAGAGAGAGAGAGAGAGAGAGAGAGATAGAGAGAGAGAGCGAGAGAGAAAGAGAGAGAGAGAGAGAGATAGAGAATTATATGGTGAAATAAGTACGAGAGAGACTTATACTTTATGTAGAAGCTCAACGTACGTTCAGTATTAAGATCTATCTGCGGACCAGGCAGTATGATCGTATCACCACTGATCTCAATCCCAGATGGACTCACCATCTGGAGCAACATCGCTACCACAACCAGCTTTACAGCGAGCCAGTCCATGTCTCTCTTCTTCGTCATTACAACCTCTTCTTAAATCTACCCACGCCAACTGTGCTCCGGAGCGTTCTGCTCCAACTGACTTTCGGCTTGTTAGATCCCTAGTATTGCTTGCCTCTAAACAGTTGACTCTGTCCTTATCAGATATATTATCTGAATCCGGGATGTTCACGAAATTATGTTATCTTTTGTCACTCGAAAAGCGTTACTTGTTTCAGTCTTTCGCCTGTTTAGAAAATACGAGATATATATACAACGCTATGCACGCTGTAATTATATAATTAATTATAATAGTATTGTTATTTAATGGTAAGAGGTACATGTGTTTCTACTGCTCTCTTTTATGAGCAGACTGTTGATCTACTGAACCATTTTCTTCATTAAACTATATGTCTAATAAACTGCTGGCATTAAATAAATTCCTTTTAGCGATAGGTTAATCCCTATTCGGTGTCGACACGGAGGGGACTAGATACGAAATTGAACATTAAGGTCGTCTATCCAGACACCAACACGTGTACGCGACTAGGTTTTTTATTCACCCCTCGGAAGAGAAAAACCCACTTCGCTACTCAGTTTCGAACCCGCCACCTCTCATTCCAGAGACGAGCTCTCAACCACTGCTTCACGAGGCTTTCTCGTAGGGCAGTGGGTAATAGGGCTTTCATTCATTCAAGATGATATGACATTCAAATGATATTTCAAAACACCATTTCGTATATATCCTATATGGCACTATTTAATTTATTGAATGTAATTCGTTGAAAATTCGTTCTGTTTAAATGGCGTTTAATATAATCTATTAAATTAATGAACGAGCTATATGATCGTCAGTAACGCTGTGTAATAACTTATAACCGCTCATCCGGCAGTGGTAACTTACTGGTAGAGATTGCACAAATTACGAGTTATATACGATTTGTCCCATTAGTCATCAATCATTCTATAACTTCTTTACTTGTAACGACCAATGAACGTGGATGTTAAAAACACTGGATTTCCTCTTCTGTAAGCAAAATGAAAAAGATGTATCATACATCATCATCATCATCAACATCATCATCTTTATTTCTTTTACTTCTTTCCTTGAATCTCAATTTAACAAGGGTAGTGATAAACGTTTGCATTGGTTTTAGAAAAAGTTGTAGAAATGTTCTGTATCCTAATAGTTCACCAACCCAATGCCTTTTCTGACTTTGGTTTGGATTTTAGTGCTTAGTCGCCTTTTACGACACCTGCAGTCTACCGTTGGTCTATTCTTCAGCAATCCGGGCAAGACAACACCGGTTATAGCACAAAACATAGGAACGTACCACACAAACCTCATAATTTACGGAGTTGATAGAAGCTTAGATCTTAAAAGATCTGGTTACTTTTTTACATTCTATATCTTTTAGTGCACTGCCTACTGGCAGGTCCATAGTATATAATGCCTCCACTCATCTCTATCTTCCGTTACCTCCCCCATGTCCACACATGAGTGATCTACAAATCATCTATAAAATTCCTTTTGATACAATATAACATATAACGTTCATTATTATTGGGAGACTCTGCTTATGGCAAGTTGGGCCTCCTATGCATTCCTCATCTAAGACACATAAGCGTTAAATGGACATTTTAATGACATTTTGGTCATGCTTTGTGATATAATATAGAATAACCGGGTCTTTAACGTCCCTCTCTTATGCTATTGTATACTTATGACCCAGATATCCTTTACCTTGTTGTCTTACCCTTTTTCCGGTAATGATGCTATTATACTTCGGTAACCTTTCCGTTGTAACCCATTTATAGATTCTTGTATAGATTGCAATATGATTGTGCAATGCTTTCAACCTATGTTCCAGAGCTTCCGTTATGCTATTAATTAGTAGGAGGTCTTCTTTTATGTATGCTTATATATATATCTTTAGGTTTTATGTTTTGTCTTTAGAGATATCACTGAATATCTCTCGTTGTCCTTCTTTCTCTGGTTTGAACCGGATGCTTAATTGAATTGATATCTAGTGATTATTATTATGAAGTTGACTTTAGGAAGTTAACTTAGATTTGAGTCTCTTGTGACTGACAGTCGAGTCAGTAGATATATTCGATATTAGTCTCTTGAAGATTCGGTGACTTAGAGTTAACTAGGAGTGAGCCTTTCGGTGGGTAGAGAGGAAGTCAGTCACTTGGAGAATTGAGTCTGAGAGTTAGGAGTCAACTTGAGAGATTGACGTTAGGTTAACATGACACAGGTACATAGAATGTTTTAGTATGGAATGTATGTTTGTATGTTGAGGTTGTGATATGTTAGAATGTCATAACAGTTGTAATTAAATTATGTTTACGAACTGTAGTTATTAATGTGACGCTTGAATTGTAATTGAATGTGTTTTTAAATATTGTTATGTTAGAACTCGTGTTGTTCTGTAGCGTAGAGATAACATAATATTGCGCCTTCAATATTATACAACCTAGGTCAGGTCGATATTCGATAACCCTATACCTTCGGGAACCTTCCAAAGCACGATAAGCCAAGCCAGAAGTTAAACAAGTCATAAAAATTATATCAAGAATTACAAAGTAATCTTCTCCAGTACATTATTATAAGAATGCAAACGAAAAATTCTGAGCCTCAGATAATTGAGGTCAGTACACTTGCAGCTTTTAATAGAGCTATCATTGGTGGACTTGAGATGTTTTTTCAAATGTTATATTCCATCTAATTCGACGTCCCTGGCATCATCATTGTATCAGGAAACGGACGTTAAACCTTTATTACTATTATTAAACTACAGAGGTTATTATATATTCCATATAGATTTAGCAATGGTATTCTTATGTGTTCTGCTAATTAATGCTAATTAGCTCATTAATACAGTTTCTTGTGCAGGATTCAAATTACAGAATAAATCAATCGAAGACAACACAAGTTGACAAGAGACGACCACAGAAAAAATGCCTTAACTCTTACTTTGACCTGAAGAAAGAATTCAATATGTAAAGACAGTTGGTCATTTTTGCTTCTGAGCAGTAGAGATCTAGCAACACTAGTTATGTTCATTGTGAGGTAGGATTAATTTAATATTCACTAATATTGTAAAAATTGTTAGAAAGTATATTTTAGAACTCATTATATGTACATTTGGCCTGCCATTTGGCAGAAAACTGAAGAGAGAGAGAAAGTAAAATCAGCTGCATATAGCAATTACATAAAACTACACTCATGTTTTAGGGCACATGTCAGTGCTTTCGTGGCCTTTGTGTCCTTTTTCACTTTATCTCATGTATTACTTGTGTTTGATGTAGCCCAAAGTGAAATAAATATGATTCAATTGAATTCACCAAACCTGGCTGACTATTTAGCACTTTACATTGCATTACATTGGCACTCAGACCGATAAGCAATCCAAGGTGTTAGCTCACTTCAATGTTAAGTAATGGTAGAGTTGAGTTTTATGGGCGTTGACAGAAAACATGTACAATACTGACCACTGTGCCTAACACGTCACAACAGGGTAAGCCTAATCTGGTTACCTGATACTACTCTAGAACTACAATGTCATCTTTAGATTCATTATCAAAATTATTCATTTCCTGATGACATCAACTCATATTTATGAAACTCATAAACTATGGGTTTCCCTGATCACGATCCAACTATAAGGTCGATACCAGAATGTTGTGTAATTGTGTAATATATGTTAAGAGTTTCTCTCTCTCTCTCTTAGTGCACTGCCTACTGGCAGGTCCATGGTATATAACGCCTCCACTCTTCTCTGTCTTCCGTCTTCCTCTTCATTTCCACATATGAGTGGATCTTTAAATCATCTAACATGCCTAATCTCGGCCTGCCTCTACCTCTTTTTCCTTCCATTCTACCTTTTATGACCTCTTTTAATAGACCTTCCCCCTTATAATGTGTCCTATCCATCTCTTCTTCCTATTTCTTAATACATTTATCAACTGTCTATCTGTGCCAACTCTCTCCAGGACTTCCTCATTTGTAGCCTTTTGAGTCCAACTAATCCTCTCCATTCTTCTCCAAATCCACATTTCCAACGCCTTCAGTTTATATTAAGAATAAGAGAATAATATTAGAGTATTGTGTAATTGTATGACAATTGTTACGAATTGTAAAATAATATTAGAATGCAATTATTGTGCAATTGTGTATTTAATTAGAAAAATTCTACAAAAAATATTAGAATATTGTGTAATTGTGTACTATTAAGAATTATAAAATAATATCAATATATTGTGTAAACGAGTAATAACTTTTAAGAATTTTAAAGGATTACGTTATTGTTTCAATTTGCCTTCTTAAATTCTTTCTCGGTTGACTTTTACAAGGCGTGCAGTTTTGCGGTTGGTCTATTCCTCAGTGGCCTGACCACCACACGAATAATTAATTACTGCTATTTTGCAATCATTAAACTATTTTCAGAATTACAATTTATTAGAGTTAGTTGTGATATAATAAATAGAATAATTGAGCTGAATCACGTTCGTTTAGCAGGTAAACATCGTGACCACTTATCCGAAGGTCTTTCACATTTTTATCTTAATTTCTCGCATTTGTAAGTGTCACTTAAACTAAAACACTCACCACCATTTCGATGTGAATTTTTACACCTTTAACTTACTTCAATCGATCGTATTTATCTTCAAACGCTTAGAATAGCTGATCAATTGATGTGAAGTATAAATCGATCGTGTTCATCTTTGAAAGTTGAGAAGCGAATATTTGAGGATAGTGTTTTGTTGGCAGACATTGTGTAGTTGATGTAAGCGCGTAGTTAATCTGTTTTGTCAATGTGTGTTTTATGCCGATATAATAAAATAAGCTTAAACTATACACAAGTTACACATCATCAAGGATTGCTTATCTCAGCCTGGAATATAAAAGAATTGAAATTATATAAAAATTAAAGATGATTTTTAAATTAGATCCTGTATTTAGTTAAACTAAAGTAATAAATGACTGCACACAGACAATATTTAATTTAGCTCTGAGTAATAAAATCTTCAATTTTTTAAGGATCAGTTTTAATTTGTTCGTGCAAATAAAGATGGAATTTTCACTCAAATTATATTTCATAAAACAGAAGATAGTAGGCCTAATTACACCATTGTGTCCGAAAAGCTGAAGAATACACTAATCCTAAATTACACGTGTTGCAAAGGACGATTAGGCAGGGACTAAAGAAAGTCACGGAGAAATACCTAAGAAGCCACAGTATTCCCAAGTTATAAGCTACATTAAGGTGTGGAAGGGCATAGCCATTTGTGAAGGGATTAACTCGTTGATCGATGAAGTGCTCTATATGTAGTGTGAAAAGCAGCATTTGAGTATGAATGTGTACTTTGAACCGGACACTTTGCAAAACACTAGAGTGAGAGGGAGGGAGGGAGAGAGAGAGTGAAAATACAGAACATTATACTTTAATTAATTAATTAATCAATTAGTTAATTAATTAATTAATTAATTGAGAAAGTATAGGGATAAACAATGGAATTCTCATAGATCGACCACGATGACTTTTAAGTTAGTTGTCGGTACCCAGGCTTTAGTCTCGAGGCATTAGCCTACGCATCAACAAAGCCTTTAAGTGCCTTAATTCAATGCCTACAGCAGAATCTAACCAGTTTGCCTCTCAATCTTGAACTATAGGACCATTTTAAGTTTTAACTGCATTTCATAACAGCCAAGATAATTTCAACATAAAAGAAGTTAAAGCCAAATAGTGTTCAAAAAGATTATACAATTATTATTTTATCAAACAACATTTTTTATTTATTTCACAGCCAACAGCTACTAGGAAACTAAAAATTTATTAATAATGTTTTTAATATTATTTATAATGACAAATTACTGATGATGATCATCGTCAATAGTCATGATGATGATATTCACCATCATCATGAAGATGATATTCACCATCATCATGATGACGATATTCACCATCATCATGATGACGATATTCACCATCATCATGATTATGATATTCACCATTATCATGATGATGATATTCACCATCATCATGATTATGATATTCACCATTATCATGATGACGATATTCACCATCATCATGATTATGATATTCACCATTATCATGATGATGATATTCACCATCATCATGATGAACGATTCACTTCCAGGCTATCTAGATATTATCAGGAAAGTAATATCTGCATACCTAGATGCGCTGCTGGTTTTAACTAATGGAACAGCTAACAGGAAACTAGTGCAGAGGCGGATCCAGGAATTTTTTAAGGGGGGGGCCGAATTTTTTTTTGAGAGTGTACAGTTTTTAGCTTACGCCATCTTCGAGACATGTGAAACAACCAGACAAATTTTTGTGGGGGGGAAGCTCAAAATTTGTTCACTACTACGTTCGGCTCATAGAGTGAGTGTATCCCCGTACCTTATCCCCCTCCCCACCCGCTCATAACCGTACTAAAGTCAGGGGAAAACCTAAAGTCCTACATTTGTTTTCGAAAAAGTAGGTTAATTTTTTCACCTCTGAAGAAACTCTGCGGATTTCTACGAACTGCAAAAGTGCATTAATTTTGGCGGTGGAGGGGCTTAAGCCCCTCCTAGCCAAGGCTGTTTGCACCACTGCTACGTGACAGAGTTCACATTTTTACTTACACCCTTTTTTCCTCCAATTTGTTTAATCATTGGTTCAAGTGAAAATTGAGAGCTAGTGAAACGGTCAACATTTTTCAGGTCCCGTTCATTATACAGGGATCCTAGTATATCCTAGAAAAAAATCGAGCTTTTGGAACTGCAATCCCTGTCTTACCCTCCCCCCGGGCCCCCCCCCCCCCAACCACTGCCATTACTAACATGTTTACATATCGAAATTGCCATAGGAACAATGAATATATACCCTGTCTTACTCTCCCCCGGCCCCCCCCCTCCCAACCACTACCATTAGTTATATGTTTACACATCGAAATTGCAATAAGAACAATGAAAATATAGTTTTAAAATTTTTATTGGCGGACCTAAGAGGGGGCCCGGGCCCCTGGGCCCCCCCCTGGACCCGCCACTGAACTAGTGAAACTGTGCATTGCCTCGTAGATTTAGGCCTGTGTTTATTCCTATAGCCTTTCATTCCCTGCGTCCTATCAATATTGCAATCTCAGATTTCATTTATGTGATAGGCAAGAGGACTAATGATGCTACTGGAGATTTTCTAGAGAAATCTTTTCGAATGGCAATGCTTCGCTATTGCTCTACAGTGTTAGCCAATAATGCGGTTTCCGCTGCACTTTTAGCTGCACTGCATTTCAGAGAGGAAGAAAGATTTTAAAAAGCCAACCATTATTAGGGGGTTAAAAAAAGATTTAATAATAATAATAATTGTTATACAAATAATAATTTTAAACGATTGAAGAATTTGTAAATGTGTGAGTAAATATTAATCGTCCAAATGTAAAATGCGAATGTGAGTTATCTTAATCATGTAAAGATTAACTTAAATACCTCTCTTTCAAGAAATTAATATTCTATATAAAGATGTGGAACAAATCTTGTATAACTAGTTCTTTTAGGATCTCCATTGACGTTCGCGTTATTCATCCTTTGCTCTGGTCCCAGGAATCCATGAAACTCTATGGAGTGTTTCTCTCTTAGTCCGAAACCTGGATCATCTATCAGTCTAGTCGTACTGCTACTTTACTTGGTTTCTTCACTCGAAAGCGATGTCAGTTTCGAGCGAGCCCAGGATTTGAACACCGCACATACTGATCCGCGGTCGAGTATCTTACCGACATCGCCACTGGCTCCAGCCATAATAAAAAGTATACTTTATTATACTTTATTATTCAAAAATTCAGTATGGTTATTGAAATTGATGGCAAATCATCTGTTAGGCTCCTACGTCCACTTCATGTTTCTTGCAATAGAGTTTTAAGAACATTGCAAAGTCGAAATAAATATTATAATGTGAATAAACTCTATTTAAACTATAGAACTTTACCAAATCAACTACTCTATAAACTATCTATTTGTAAACTAGTTTATAAGTGTCTGAATTATGATGGTTTAATGTCAATGGTTGTCATAGACATATTCAATACTCTACAGTTATCTCACCCCTATAATACCAGGCTGTCAAATACAAACTATATATATTCTAATGCCAACTCTGCCTATTTTAAATCTTATATATATATATGACTGTGTCTTCGAATGGAACAAAATTCCTATTGATATTCGTAACTCTCGCTCACTAAAATTGTTTATAAATAACTTCAAAAATTATCTTAGTTTATTGCTTGAGCAGTGTTTGTTAGAGGTAATTTTGTTTTTTCCATATCTTTGTTGTTATGTCTTATAATTTCATGCCTAAACGTTTAACTTTTGGGTATACGAAAATTTTTACTTAGTACTAGGTGCATATGAGATTATTTGAATATGGATTTCTGTTTATGTTTATGTACATATGTTTATTTGCATGTATGTGCATTTTTGTGCATATTTATGTGCACATTGCTTCTATTCTTTGAGTTGATTTGCTTTGTTCATTTTTAGTTTGCATATTCATTTTTTAGTTTGTACTTTTATGCATTCACGATGGGTGATCAACTAGATAGGTTATTTTAGACCTCTTTGACGGCCTAGTGTGTGTGCATATTTGAGTGTATATTTGAAATAAAACAGTTCTCTCTCTCTCTCTCTCTCTCTCTCTCTCTCACTCACTTCACAAGCGTTCGACAGATTCCGGCAGAAGAAGAACAAATAAATGTTAACTTTGTATATAGAGTTATTTATTCTTATATGAATTCATACGTAATAATAATTATAATAATTATAATACGTAGTAATAATTATAATAATTGATATTACTACCCGGTTGATTTCTAGAATCGAGGAAGTGGTTAACGAATATTAATAATAATAATGATTAATAAAAATAATCTAGCCCATTATATGAAAATGACGTTATGAAGTATTATAATAATAATAATAGTTATTATTATTATTATTTTAATAATTAGAATAATAATAATAATAATAATAATAATAATAATAATAATTCGCTTTGCATGAGTTATACGCACCATTTGTATCAAATCACGTAGGCCTACATTACACTATGATTGTATAATACATAATACTATAATATACATAATACTATAATACTATAATATACATAATACTATAATACTATAATAATACATAATACTATAGTATTATGATTGTAAATCGTTGTATAATATCTTATTAAAAATTCAGATTTTACAACTAATGGCTAATTTAATTTAATGGCTGCCACTAAAATTCCTGATTTGTTTATTGTTTAGTTGCCAAGCCATTCATCAAGTTACTGTCATGATTGAAGATCTGGATCCAAACGAGAAATCTCTTTGAAAACTTTGAAGATGTTCGTGTAAAGTGCTGCCCACTCTATTGAAAGTCTCCTAGAAATGGAGTAAAACCTCTATAGGCATCTCAATAATCTAAAATGGCTGCTAGACCACTACAGTGTGCACACCACTCTCCAAAGTTAACCTTACGACCAACATGATTGCGATAAAAGATATTGCGAAAGACTGGGAAATGTTGAAATGCTGTAAGTTACACGATAGGAGTAGAATTCATTTGAAAGATTTGGTTACCTTGATCAGTGTATGAGTAAAGTTTCATTGTGAAATTATTTAGAATCTAAAAGCATAGTTCTTGATAGTGGAATTTAATGGGTATCGTGGATTCACATTGATATTACATAAGAATTATAAATGACCACACTGTATTATAAAGTATTACAAATATGCTCTCTTGTTATGTAGCATATATAATAATTATTCAACTTATTTTTATATAAACACTAAGCATTTCCATAGAATTGAATTATATATTTAAAACCTATTAGAAACTTCAAAGTCTCATATATAATCTTAAATATCCTAAGTGTACGACTAGAAGTAATCTAAACGTCTCCCAAGTCTCACAGCAATCTCTGAAACATCTAAAATCTCAAACGTTTTTAATAAACTAGAGCTTCTACCACCTCTCTTACAACGTCTTGCCATCTGATTTGCGACTATGTATGTATGTGTATATGCTGGGGTTCAAATCCCAGGTTCCCCTGTCACTGGCATCGCTTTCGAGTGAAGAAACTGACGTTAGCATTAGCTTAACCAGCTTCTTACTATGGGAAGAAAGGTTTTAGTATGCATAAACTTTATTTCACCAATACATTATAGATTTATACAAATGTAAAAGAAGGAAAATAAACGAAAAGAAATAACACTTAGCATACATGTTCAGTTAAGTCATGCAAACCTAGTAATTTGCAAGTGACAAACAATAACAAATCAACTTAATTATTCAATAATTATTCACTGAATTATTGAATATTCAATACGTACATTTTTCAACGAAGATAAAGAAATTTAGTCCTATTTTAGCAACAAAATACAAAGAAAAAATAAAAACAAAAGACTAAATATTATATTTTTTGCAAACTTTCAAATAATCTGAATAATCTGGACGATCTAATTCAATCCCTTTAATCCCTTTATAGACTAATTTATTTCAAATTAATTAATTACATGTATAGTCTTTTTAAATGTTTCCATATCAATAATAAACAACAAAATACAGCATACTTAACAAGAAACGAAACAAAAAATCAGTATAAGGGTTACCACAGAAGAGCCTAAACTATGCGATGTGTAATACATGTTTTACATGTAGTATGAAATTCACGTTTAATTGTAATGTGTAATCAACAGCCTTTCTTACTATATCCCAAGAAATATAATATTATGCAAAATTATCAAAACAGTAAACGTTTAAAGTTGAATCATAATATTCCTATATTTTTGTCCTTACATTTTCTTTATGCTATTATTTTTTATTTTTTGTTTTTATATTTTTTATACTTTCGAAACCTCAGTTTGTGTTAAGTTTCAAAAACTTCTCTCTTTCGGAGTATTAAATTTTGCATCGAAATTGAACCCTTTCGTATTTTTCTTATCAGCTTGTAATTGGTGCAATATTGCTCGAGCTTGTCACTGAGGACGGTAGCACTCTAACTGCTCCTCTTACTATTGTAATATTATTGAAATAAATGAGAAAAAAGAACGAAGAGAAGGACATGAGTTTTACCAGCAGCTTCATTTAATCATTCCATAGCAATCACATTGAGACAATATGGCGATTGGCGAGTTTTATCTGATTCGTTTATTTATTTATTTATTTAATTATTTATGTATGTATTTATTTATGTATTTATTTATTTATTTATGTATTTATTTATGTATATATATATATATATATATTTATTTATTTATTACAAGCCACAACTTAACAATTACAACAAAAACAATTCACACAGAATAATGGTTTGTGGTTACTTGAGGAGCCCTTAGGCCGTCGAGCAGGACACCAACAGCTTAATACGTACACAATAAAACATAACCACTTGAACATCAGAGTTAATTATGAACTACAATACTTATGCTATAAAACTAAATATTACTTTTAGTATATGATGATCTTTAGATTCTATTAATAAGAGGAACATTAATATTTAAGTGTTTGAGATAGAAAACTTTACGCAATTTTTTTAAATACACAGATAAAATGACACGAGCAACGATTACTAATAATTATAACGATGGAGAGAAAGTAGGAAATAAAGAAAACTATGAAAACAGCAACCAAAAAATGAAACTATGCAGCACACGGGGTATATCATGTGTGTATGTATATCATACGAACAAAAATATAGAAGAGTCGCCAGGTAGAAGAAAAAGTAGAAGTTATTATAATATTATGACCTAGATGAATATTCTTATATGCGCATACTGAAAATTATTGGCAAACTACATACAGTAAGCGCAATAATGCAAACGCTTAATAATAGATCGATAGAAGCTTAAGAGATACTGTTTTAATATGAATTGACGTAAGATTTACCTGCCTACGCCATTGCTTATTAGCTGTCACTCAATATGAGGTTAGTTGTATTTCACTCGAATGATGTGCGACATTTCAGGATATATAATTACTTAAGTGAAAGAATATTGATGCACCAGTGTTCACCAGACGCTATTTGTCTTAAATCGATTTGCAGGCCTGTGACATATCACAGAATATGATCAACGAGTTAAAAAATTAAGACTTAAATTTATCGCTTAGAAAACAATTTACGGAAATGCCACTTCAATGATAATCAAGAGGAAAAAAAATACGAAATTTATGAAAAGAAATATAGTGTATATTGACTAGTATTTCAATAGAAGTATAGACTAATGACGTGCCAAAAGTTACGTCATTAGTCTAACTAGCGACAGTGACAATAATTGTGTTCTATAGAATATGATAGCAATATGTAGTATAATATTGGCGCGTCAATATGGCACAAGGATCGAGCTTTAAAACTGCAAAACTACGGCCATACTTATATCACTTGTCTTTGAAAATTTTAAATCACTGTAAAACTCAACATCAGTAATAATTTTTTATGAATACAGTATTATTTTATTATTTATTAAATTTCTTTTAGATAGTATTCGTAAAAAATTTCCCATTAATCTTTTATCATTAAAAATATACAAAATTTGAATAAATACTCTTATATGATATGTTAATACTAAACATTCCGCCGAAGTCTTAGTTTGTTTAGGATTAATGCAATACATCAATAATGCAAAGAATAATATTAAAACATATAATTCCGCTTCCCAAAGAAATTTAATACAAAGGCAGATGCCTATGAGAATAACCAAAGTTTATTTAGAACAAAATGGAGTATTTGATATTTAATGCAACGTTCGATAACGTAAAACAACGTATAATCTCAAAACATGACGGGGCTGACCTATATCTAAGAACAGCACATCAAAAATCACATGAAAACAATCACAATACTTAATGAGATCACATAATGCTATACGCGAGCGAGAAGTAGAAGCTGTTGGGGAAGCATTGCTGCATCCCAGCGTTATTATATTTACACGTGGAATGCGAGAAAGTCAGATGTAAATAAACTGATGCTGATCGCGCTCGCAAGAGGCGACGAATTTAGAAACAGTAAAATTCACTTGGAAGTATAGTATGCGTAAATCACTTGAGATAAAAACCGATGTATTAAATTAATGGTATTCCGAATAAGACTTTTAAAGAGCTCGTTGAATTTTATAAATTGACGGTGTGCTCCTGCATGAAAAGATAGTAGACTAAGGGTATTCAATGAAACCCTTCATTAATGACAATATGACAATAGGCAACAACACAAGGGCACACACTTTACATAATTAAACTAAAACTAATCCCTATAGGCGATAATGTTCTAGACTATCTATTGTTCTAAATTAGTTATTAATGTTTGTCACTAAATATGTTGCACTGTCAATAAATCTGTTGTTTTGTCAATACGTCTGTTTCGTTGTCAATAAATATGTTGCATTGGCAATTAATCTTTTGCATTAGCAATAAATCAATCTGTTACATTGTCAAAAATTTTGTTGCATTGACTATTAATTTGCTGCAATGTCAATTAATTTAATTAATGAAACTTAATTAGTTAACTGTAATTGCAAGCTACAACTAATAAAGATTTATTGACGATGAAATCATACAATTCGAGCTTAGAAACCCTTTACGTCCCTGGCATCACAAGAAGGTAAACCAACAGTTAACTGAATCATAAATGCTTTGATATATTGATTTGAAAGCACCGTAATCACAGTAAGACTGAAGCCTTTGTCAAATTTCTATGAATCTCTAAATGCAGTGACAAGTGGGTGTTTCAACATGAACAATATCTTCAGTCTCAAAACCAGACAGCTACGTCAACTGAATGTAATAATAATGATAACTAAAAGCCTCTCGTCACTCGAGCCAAGCACTCGCTAGATACTAATTGAGTAAACTTAATATTCTCTATACAACAGAAAGCACTGTACCAGTTTACTAATGACAGAATAATAATAACACGTATTAAAGTGAAATGATCAACTATGTTGATATCAATTACTTTTAATACCACATGTTTAAACCGTTAGGCAATTTAGACCATTTTCCGTGTAACCAGTCCAGTGAATGTCCGAGATTTTACTCTCAGATCAGCGCAGCTGGGATTCGAATCCACGAGGGTACAACTCACCGCAGAATCTGTCATTTAAACATTCATGACGTTATCTACACCTCTAATCATTGCGCTACTGAGACATTCAATAAATAGACAGACGTGAATACTCAGACAAGCAACAGCTTTTCTCAGCTTGTTGTCATGTAAATACTATTTAGTAAATGTTTTGTTTGGCTCAAGAATTAACGGCTACCACTGCTTCAGCCTCCATCTGCTTTCGCTGCTGATACTGTGACGTCATCAGTGACGTAATGGTAGCTGGTTGTTGTTGTTGTTGCGGGGTGTGACTGAAGTCGCCGGAGATACCGAATGTAGTTATGAATATGTTCATCAACATGACGAAGTAGAGAATATACGTGACCACATGCTGCCAGCTGGCGATGCGCAGAAATGTTTTACCTGGCGATTGTAAATAAACAAATTTTATTTACAGATTGTACACGGCTGTTAAGTTTACATACGTGTGTAATCTGATAGTTCGATACTTTTATTACACTGTGGTCCGGCTTCACTTGATTCTAGGATGAAGCCGTAAACCAATTAAAGAGTCTGTCCACGGTTGTTAAGTTAAAAACCGTGTGTAAATTAATCGGTATGTGCAACTATATGACAATTATAATAATAATGTAATAATAAAAATAATATAATACTATTAATAATAATAATAATAATAATAATAATAATAATAACACCTGGGGTAAAAAATATAATAATAATAATAATAATAATAATCATAATAATCATAATGACTATAATAATCCGTCTATGATCATTTAAGATTATTTATGATCAGTCTAATTATTATGATCAGTCTTTAGGATTTGAGGTTATTCCTGTGACCATTAAAACCACGGACCTTATGAATCCCGGTGGAGTTGACTACATGAATGGCATAAGCACATTTGCAAAGATTTAAAGCAGTGTGCTTCAACAATTCTTTTAAGCAGCTAGATGACATCGAATAGCCGGGCGGCGATTCAGCACGTATTGCTCGAATCGTTTTTGTCATACCCCGGGTTCTTTACACCTGGGGTAAAAAAAAATTAAAAAATAAGCGATACAAATGTAAAAATAATAGTCATAATATGAGATAATCCGAGTTCCTAGATTAGTCGATAATTAAATTAAAATACATTTTGTCGAAAATGGAATTTATAAGCAATTTAAAAATAGTAAAAACAACTTTATTTGAAAATTGTAATCGATGGTCATGTCAATAACGCAATATTCAGGTACATCAAATATACAAGCACGATGAACGTTATAGTTAAGCTATAGTATTTTATTGATAATGAATTCAGAAAGGTAATTCCGTGTTGTGCCCGGGTTGTTTGAAGAATTGATCAACCGATGACTGCACGTGTCGTAGAAGGCGACAAAAGCACTAAGATTCATACCAACGTCAGAAAGGGCATTAGGTTGGTGAGCGCCTAGGCTCCAGAAATTGCTACAAAAATTTAAACGAATGGAATTCTCAAATAGGGGATTGGTTGGTGGTGTGGTGTAGGACAGAGAGGATTTGAGACAGTCTATTCGTATCCCGATCCTGGTTGAACTGGGATTCAAGGGAGGATGATGATGATGATGATGAATTCAGAAAGGTAATCGAAAGGATAATTCTTAGCCTAAATCTAAACTCGCATCTAAATTTTAGACCTAACAGATAAACTAAATAGAATGTCACTGCGATAATTGTCATTGACAATTTAAATCTATTGCTAAATTGCAATGGAACGCATGTACTTGTGACAGGGAAAAATTAAAGCTACATCGGTTTTTAGCGCCGGTTTCGCAAATGACATCGACTTTGACTAAATTTTTTGAAAGAACTATAAAACTCCATGAACTATTTCAAGTATTTTGCCATTTGTTTAACTGTCAATTGCAGAAACTAAAAGAGTAAATAAAATAGATTCTACAATAGAATAAATATTTTTAAAAATCTAAATTTTTAATAATATTTTTATATAATCTTCAATAAAATTAATATAGCAAAATAAATTTTAGTAGATTAACTCAAATACAGCCAGGGACGACGAGACTAGGGAAAGGGGAGGCTAGGGGGCTAAGTCCCTCCAAATTTTGTGCTCACCCCCGATCAACTTTCAACCAATTTGGAATATAAATATATAGGGACTGATATCAAGTCCTCCCTCACGTTAGCCCCGTCCATTTCTTGATCACAGTCTAGTCCCTTATATAAATATATTTAGAAATATGAAGAAGAGTTGGGTAGGACACATTCTAAGGGGGAAAGGTCTATTAAAAGAAGTCATAGAAGTTAGAACAGAAGGAAAACTAGGCAGAGGAAGGCCAAGATTAGGAATGTCAGATGATTTAAAGACCCATTCATATGTGGACATGAAGAGGAAAGAGGAAGACAGAAAAGAGTGAAGGCGTTATATACCATGGAACTGCCAGTAGGCATTGCACTAAGTGAGAGAGAGAGAGAGAGAGAGAGAGAGAACTCGCTAACCTTGTTTTCGTTCCTCCATGCTCTCATCCCACTGAGCAGTCTTTCTCCTCAAAATTAAATAATAGTAATAATAATAATAATAAATAATAATAATTATAATAATTTAGCCCAGGGCCTTATACAGCCCAGGGCAATTTAAAAAATTATAATAATAATAATGACATTGATTATGATGATGATGATAATAATAATAATAATAATAATAATAAATAATTATAATAATTTCGTTGTGGAGAACATGATTAAAAAATAATTTAAAAAATAATAATAATAATGACATTGATGATGATGATGATGATAATAATAATGATAGTAATAATAATAATAATAATAATTTCTATGGCAGCGCCTATCTATCGCACTCCAGCGTTTAATGCTGTCTGCATTCGTGGCACATTGGCGAATGCGGACTCCCAGAGCGTAGAGAAACTATTTTAAATATTTTTTCATCTGTCTTTTAATTAAATTAAGTCTTTCTTTTATCTTATATTTTAGCCCAGGGCCTTATACAGCCCAGGGCAATTAAAAAAAATAATAATAATAATGACATTGAAGATGATAATAATAATATTAAGTCGCTAACCTTGTTTTCGTTCCTCCATACTCTCACCCCACCGCGCACTCTTTCTCCTCAGGGCCTCAGCCACTCTCAGCTCCGCCTCTCCATCAATCTTCTCCCTCCTCGCCGCCTCCAGCTCCTCCCTGGCCCTGCCCAGCTCCGCCTCTAGGTTCCTCCCCGGGCCCCCCGTGGCCCCCCTCGAGGTACTGCCTGAATTCTTCAGGGCTTCCTCCAACACGTGCACGTAATTCAGACTCCGTACTATTCTTACCTGCAGTAGATATATGAAAATAAATAAATTATTAGCAAATATACATGTATAGTTAAGGGAATAAATAAATTAATAAATTGCTAGGTAAAACAATTTAATGGCATATCAAAAGGAATGTTATACATGTAGATGATGTAAAGATCCATTCATATGTGGAAATGAAGAGGAAAACGGAGTGGAGCCGTTATATACCATGGACCTGCCAGTAGGCAGTGCACTAAGAGAGAGGAGTTAAAGAAATTAATTATTTATATTTCTTTGTTAATTAACAATTTTCGGGTATACAGTAGTTAATTAAGTAATAACTAATGATATCAATTTAAATAAACAGAGAGGTTGTGAATTATTAAAAGACACCATATAGCATCACATATAGCATCACATATAGCATCACATATAGCATCACATATAGCATCACATATAGCATCACATATAGCATCACATATAGCATCACAGTTTTAGCTTCTAAATATTCATAGGAAATAAACTAAGATTTCTAAATTTGTAATTAAAAAATCTAACAATTTTTAATTTGAAATATTAACCAAATTTTGCAAATTATAATTAATTTAATTAGTGGCATCTTTGATATATAATAAGTAGGGTTAAAATAAAAGTATAATAATAATGACAATAGCTATAATAATAATAATAATATTCATCTTTCTTTTAATTAAATAAAGTCTTTCTTTTATCTTATATTTTTAGCCAAGGGCACTATACGGCCCATATCCTAACAATAATAATAATAACAATAAAAAAATTTATAATAATAATAACATTAATAATAATAAGAATAATGACGACAATGATGATGATGGTGATGATAGTAATAAAAATGCTACTACTAATAATAATAGTAGTAGTAATAATAATAGTAAAAGTAATAATATTAATTAAAAGTAATAATGTTATTTTGTGCCGTCTAGATATTTCAAAGGCATTCGATCGAGTTAATCACTATTGTTTGTTTTATAAATTGCTACAATTAAATGTACCTCTATATATAATACACGTCTTAATAAATTGGTACGCGAAATTATTTTCGAATGTAAATGGGGTATTGCGATATCTGAAGAATTTAAGATAGCATGTGGTGTTAGACAAGGTAGTGTATTATCACCTACATTATTCTGTATCTATGTGGACAATCTTCTTTCAAAGTTATTCAAATATGGATGCAAACTAAATAATATATCATATGGTTCATTCATGTATGCAGACGATTTAGTACTCTTAGCACCTACGGTGGCGGAACTTCAACGTATGGTATTGGTATGCTGTGCTGAGCTTGATGCTATAAATCTGAAACTTAATACAAATGCATCGTACTGTATTAGAATTGGCAAAAGATTCTTTGTAGATTGTCCAAATATACGTACATGTATATGTAGTGACAACGGTGTAATTGCTTGGGCTAAGGAAGCTAGATATCTTGGTATAGTCATTGAAAGCAGCAGACGATTTAAGGTATCCTTTACACATGTTAAACGTAAGTTCTATGCAGCTTTCAATGCACTATATTCTAAGTTAGGCAGGTTGCCTGATATAAATGTTGCTATATATTTAATAGAATCAATAGCTGTGCCTACTCTGTTATATGCTCTCGAAGCGCTATATTTAAATAAATAGGAAATTAAGACCTTAGAATTTACTTTCAATAAGGCTTTCTTTAAACTATTTCAGGTATCTAGTATAAATGATTTGCTGTTTTGCATGGATATATTTAACATCCATGGAATATAAGATAAATATCAGTTGAGAAAGACAGATTTATGTCAACACTGAAGACAATAAATAATATCAATTTACGCAATTTGGTTCATTGACAGTGCTTCCTACATGAATTTATGTATTTATTCGTTGTTTTTCTCTTGTGTTGTAATGTGCACCATGTTAGTTTGTCACTTTTGTAATAATTTGCTGCCTTTTGGTGAAGTAAAGATTGATATACAATAATAATAATAATAATAATATGAATAATAATAATAATAATATGAATAATAATATGAATAATATCAATAATATGAATAATAGTCATCATCACCATCATAATAATGATAATCATAATAATCAAAATAATAATAATAATCATAATAGCAATCATAATAATTGCATAGTTATCATTACTTCATTACGAATACATACATAGATATCTCATGCATCCCGATCGTGCTGTGGTTTGTATCAAGGAAAACTTTAATAATTTTTAATTCTAATTTTTTAATTATTTAATATTTATATAATAGATTATACGATAATGCTAGCTTGTAATTAATTGAAAGTTGAAAATATAATGCAGTATTTCGTTCATATGAAACAAAATGTCTATAACAATTTTTGTAGAAGCGCCCTAGCGTAACATTGTTTAGTTATCGCACTTGTGTTTTGTATTCTGCACTGTTTCGGTCTTTGCACGACACTTGTTATATTTATGTAACTGTCTAATTGACGAATAAAAGATCTTTATTATCCAAAGATGACGAGCAATAAAAAAAATCATCTAATATAGCGATATAGACCAACCTCTGCGTCCGCAATTCTAATCCTCGCTGACTCCATGTTGGATTGAGCACGTTCAGAATTAGGGTCATGTTCATAGCTACCGGAAGCTAAAATCGTTTCCATTTCCGGTTCCAGCATGGACCAATCGTAGGCCCCGGATATTGGACGGCCTCGGGCTGTCTGCTCCATCTCGACGATGGACTTGAGGGGGGTTTCCCCGGACGATGGGACGTTTCTGACGGATTGATATCCGGAGATACCAGGGCCCGTGGAGCTGTATCTACCGGGCCCAACCGAGAACTCTTTGTCAGTGCCCGAGTGGCGGCAGCAGCATAGTAGTTTATGTAGCGTTAAACGAAGCGAAGAAAAAGGTGTGTATCTAAAATAAAGAATTAACCAAAAATTAGGCTATAAATTAAGCAAATAAGAATTAAAATTAGCATTATTAGCTGTGGAGTGATGGTCAAACCTGTTCCGTTTTGTGTTAGATAAGAATGTCGCATATACTGTACACTCAGTAATTATAACTTACCAGAATCCACAGACTGTAGCAAATAATTGTAGTAAGAAACATGCAAACAACTATGGTATGTGAAACATGCAATGCAGTGCGAATAATATATTGCATAGTAAATAATATATAGTGTAGCGAAAAGCGTAGAATAATTTGAGGAGTTTTAATATAACGAAGAAAAAGGTTTGTGCTGAAAAATGATATTAATTTATTGACCGCTATCAAAGAGATAAAAAAATCGGTTATTCAGCAAGTAGTGATATCAGATATAATGCTTTCGCCTAGAGGGAGAGAGAGAGAGATAGATAGATAGATAGATAGATAGAGAGAGAGAGAGAGAGAGAGAGAGAGAGATTTCTTAACTATATTTGCATATCTGCGTTGGTCGTTCCTAAGCGTCGAAGTCAAAGGTTAAACCTGACCATTACTCGAACCTGCGGAAGTTCAATTTAATTCAGGATTTGATCATTTACTATGATCAAAATTTTAACTAATTAATTTCAATTTTAAAATCTATTTTGTATTCATTGCGTTACTTGACGCTTCACACGATGTTGACCTACTTATCCAATTCACTATTATGGTCGTAACTTAATAGTCCAAAACTTTACGTTAAGCAAGAATAGTTTAAGCTTCAAAATAAAATAAATGTCTTTTTATCACTGACATAGCCTTATTTGTAACTTTTAATTAAACAAATTCTCCCACGTACTTGATCGCCGGCCAGGCAGTCAGCTGATGATAGTGTAGGTTTCCAATGTAGATGATGATGACACCGGCGAATATTTCCAGGGATATGGAAACGACGAGTAGAGTTAGAACGAAATGGAAGAAGCGATGACCAGTTTGACCAATGTCCAGCAGAAGCTTGAGCTCGGTGATCTGAGTCAGCGAGAGGATGGTCAGCAGAGCCGCCTGCGCCTTAGTCTCTGACTGCTCCAACTCTCCGTGGCGCATTACAATCTGCCCATCAATCAATCAATCGATTAATCAAAATCAAGCAAGCAAGCAATCAAGCAAGCAATCAATCAGTCAGTCAGTCAGTCAGTCAATCGATCGATCAATCAATCAATCAATTTAACTCAATCACTCAGTCAATCGTCAATCAATCAATCAATCAGCTAATCGATCAATAAAACAATCAGTCAATCAATCAATCAACCTATCTATCTATCTATCAATCAAGCAAGCAGGCAATCAATCAATCAACCAATCAATCGATCTGTCTATCTATCAATCAAGCAAGCAAGCAATCAATCAATTAGTCAATCAAACGTTTTTCGATTGTGGATCAGTGAGGGCAGTTTCAAATCCAGTGCTCTCCCCATCACTGACAGGCTATCTGAGCAGGAAACTGACATTAAACTTGATGTTAGCCTTTTTATTTATTCAATCAATCAATTCATCAATTAATCAATCAATTATCAATCAACCAATTAATCAATTAAGTCTTAGTTTTGTATTATGAGATTTTTGCATTATGGCACCGAAATAACAAAAGTTGAGTAAAATTCATAAAATTGAGATATGGTGCACATGAGTTCTGATAATGATCATGATGATTGCTAGGTTTATTTACTTGATTCATATACATACCTCTTTCACTTTAGCTCTTGTACTCTCCATATCGACCTCTAGATTCAGAGGATAAGGTTTGAATGACTTTCGACAAAACTTAACTAGTGATATTTTCTTTTAATTTCTAAACCAACGCAGTGAATCTCAAATCCATATCAAAGTTCGCAAATTTCAATAACATCTCTAGTTTTATTTATAATTTAGAGTAGAGTGCGATGAGTCGACCTACTGATAATAGCCTACGGTATTAAGTTGTGTCCACTAGTCAAATTGGATAAGTTTAGCACCTGTAGAAGGCTAAGGACATAAATTATGGTTCATCTCACGTTGCCTTAAAATTGCAGTAGTTTTCATGCAATCTACGATCCTTCGCATTTCAAATAGCACCATCTATTATAAATTTTGTTAATTTTCGGTATGTCTAGTTTACAACTATCCTGAACAAGCACTGAAAAAAACTTAATATGAAATAACTATCGGCATAGTTATTAATTAATAGCCAATATGTATAATTAAGAGCCTAGTTAATTATATCAATAAATAAGCTATAAGCTCAACCGGCTCCAGCAACTAACAGACCGAAGATTTCCATTAATAGCTGAGAAATATGTTCAGCTGACCAGCAGCTGACTGTTACTTAGCAACGCTGCTAGCAATGCGCTGCAGCTGTCACAGAACGACATCGCAGCAGAGTAAGCTGTCTGTGGCAGCTGCTAAAGATGTCTGCATAAGCTGCTGAAGATGTCTGTATCAACTGTTAAAGATGTAAAAGCTGGCAAAGCAAAGGTTAACGTCAGTTTCTTCACTGGAAAGCGATGTTAGTGACGGGCGAGCTCAGGATTTGATCCGCGGTCGAGTATCTTACAGACTTAGCCACTGGCTTCAGCTTATGTCTGCATAAGCTGTTCAAGATATCTACATTATCTGCTGAAGATGTCTGCAACAGCTGTTCAAAATATCTGTATCAGATAACACAACACACACACTATAGTAAAATGATCAACTATGTTGATATCTATCACTTTTAGTACCACTTGTTATGTCCGTTAGGCAATTTAGTCCATTTTCCTTGTAGCCAGTCCAGTGAATGACCGAGATTTTACTCTCAGATCAGCGCGGCTGGGAATCGAACCCACGAGAGTTCGATTCACCTCAGGATCTCTCATTTTAAACTTCATGATGTTATCTACACCCTTAACCACTGCTCTATTGAGACATCTGATGCAGACATAAGCTGTTCAAGATGTCTGCATCAGCTGCTTAACATATCAAGTATTGCTCTGCTCCAGCGCAATTATGAGACAATGATCTAAAAATATAAATACAGACTGCTTCGTTTGAGAATTAATACATGACTGAACATTTTTGCGATACATCCTACCCTGATTAGACTCTTCTAATATTTTTTAGATATTGTTCCAATATCTTCTAATATAGAAAAGCTGATCGTATTTATACTCTCTAAATTACATATCCGCTGGACACTTTCCAGGCGAAGAAAAACTAACAATAAATAAAGATTCCGGTGTTTTCAACAGCTAACGCAGGTATTCTTAACAGCTAATTTAGATAGGTTGCAGTGTGTTTAACGTCAAGGTTCAGAAGCACGAAGCTTCTCTTTAAGACGACTCGACACACTCGGGCTACCGTTACAAAGATTAATGTAACAGTGAGTTACTGGTATGCCACCATTGCGAATAGTAAGGTGCCGAATAATTTAGATAAATCTAACAGCTAATGAAAATGTTATTACCAATAAATGTGTTTTTTAAATATTAAATAAAGGTGTTTATGAGTAGCCCAACATACATGTATGGATGGGTTTGTATTGATCAGTAGGTAGAAGGTTAAAATCCAGTGTTCACCCGTTGCTGTTTCGAGATAGGAAATTTCTTTAGATTATGGGATTGCCCGATTTGTCATTGACACATTTTAATACCAATTTAATAATAAAAATTAATTAATTACATTTCAATTATTGATGTAAACAAGTGCATCTACAGCTCTTATCGACTACACAAGCGTAGTCAAACCCTTAGGGCGGATATTTTTAGGTATCTCGGGAATTTTGTGGTTTCAATTACAATGAATAATTCAAAGTAGCCCATATATACGGTCATTAGTGATTGTCAGTTAGGTATCCTTTGAAATATCTTGGTAAATTATTAAATGTAAGCTTATCTCTTAACTTTGAGCAACTCAAGTTAACCTTAGCTTTTCCAGCTCTTTTTAAAGGACGGGGCGTAGACCTCGGAGTAGTTGAAGTGAAATTGAAGCTGGGTGCGGAAAGGAGAGAATTCCTCGCTTCACCCTCCGGGTTTTAGGGGTAGCCTGTCAGTTCACGGGCTTTACAGCTGGGTGATTAGTACAAG
The DNA here is from genome assembly GCA_905160935.1 of Enchytraeus crypticus. Classification (NCBI taxonomy): domain Eukaryota; kingdom Metazoa; phylum Annelida; class Clitellata; order Enchytraeida; family Enchytraeidae; genus Enchytraeus; species Enchytraeus crypticus. Next base: position 1,427,944 of record CAJHZI010000811.1, on the reverse strand, counting down.
TTAACAAAGTTGCAGTATTTTAATATAGCAACATTATTATAGAATTGTACTATTATTATATAACCATTCATAAGACTTTATACTCTTCAGGGCACTAATAAGTGGCAGGTTTCAGGTACATATTCATACTCAAAGTCTGCTTTCTCGCTCCATAACAGCACTCCTTAGATCAACAAGTTAATCCCTTCACAAAATCTATGCCTTAACCATACCTTATGTAGCCTATAGCTTGGGAAAGGTATAGCTTCTGAGGTGGGTTCCCGTTGCCTTCCTCAGTTAGATAGACTAATTACCATAAAACTAATATGTTAAATTATGTGTGAAAATTCAATAGAATAAAGTAACAAAATACTAACACAAGGCCGTCGTTTTCTTGAGCAAATCATAACTGAATGTTTCATGCATCAATCAGCCCGCAATTACAACAAACTAGTAACTAGAAATTTTACGTCTGTTCTATCACCTGAAAGTGATGTCATGGATGGAATCGGGGCTAGCTATTTATAACATCGAAGTCTCATTTTGGAATAACCCCGATTCATCAAATCTGGGTTATTCCAAATATTACACTTGCTGCTTGACCCAGCTATATATCTTCTAGTTGGACATATACACATGTAAGCCTTCATTAAACACAAATTATGCCATAGTATTTATCTTACTGCTATGTAACAATTATAATATGAAAACAACACTTGTTATTGGTAAATCATCCTATCTAAATGTATTCTTGCAGTTTTGGTAAGATCAGTTGTTTTAGAAGATTTCACAGTGGAAGCAAATCTTTAGGCGATTTCCAACATCAAAACAAAAGTAATAAAGAGTTAACACACAACTTCAAATGGATCCATACAAAACTTCTATTTTAATAAACCTAAAATTGAGAAGAGACTAGTAAAGACCGAAATAGAAATCATAGAGCATAAAGATTTCGCATACTCATTTTCTAATATTGTAGACATGAGGTAAGTTGTCAAATAACACAGGAGAAAGCTAATTTTATGCAATAAATTTGACAAAAGTGGTTGATTTATTAACATCAGTATCATATCAGGTACAACAAAGTATAAGACGCCAGTGCAGAATACTGCTCGTTCTATATGTCCTCAGAGCTCAAGTAAAAACTTGAGACAACCATGTGCATACCAGTCAGTGTTGTGCTAGTTAATTTAGTTTCCTCTTTGGTCACTTAACGTTATGTGTGGCTAAATGGCTGGAGCCAGTGGTGACGTCGGTATGATACTCCACCGCGGATCAGTAAGTGCGGGGCTCAAATCCTAGGCTCGCCCGTCAATGAGATCGCTTTCGAGTGAGGAAACTGACGTTAACCTTACTTTTTTTACTTAGTTTGTGTGGCTTCGGCGAGCTTCATACGATCTTCAATCAGAGATGTCTAGATTCAATAGGATCGATTCTTCATGCATAATGAATAACAATTTAAATATTCGATTAAAAAGTTACAGTTTTCATCACGGATGTTTCTTTCACAATACTACATGTAAATGCTGTTGAACGTATTAGCAGAGAGCTTTACGAATCAGTAATCAGTTGGCTATATTATACTAATCCATATGTAATTCGATGTTAAGTTATACAGTGTGATGTTCCGTAACCATAACTTCAGCTTAGCAAGTTAGTTTAGATAACAAAGTGAATATAATCAAAGTATGTCCAATATAAAAAACGAAAAAAATGTCCCATAAATCCGTTACATGAACAAGTAATAATAAACATATAAGATCTATAATAATAAACATATAAGATCTATAATAATAAACATATAAGATCTACAATAATACACATATTAGATCTATAACAATAAACCAGAAGACAGATCTAAGAAAACAGGCAGATCTCACAAATAAAAATAAACTTTGGATCTCAACAAAACCCAGCAAAGAGACCACAGACCGGCAGCTAATCTCTAATTAATCGACACAGCCCAAGAGTCATAATAGTTAAGTAATCCGGCGGTGAGATCGCCACTGCCGGCCTTGTGGGAATAGCAAAAGGGATACGATACTACATTCTCAATTTTCTGCAGAAGTCACCCAATTCGTGATAGTTGCTTTACACAACTAGCTTGTACATGAAGACGGTTTGATTGATTAGCCATTTGATATTCAATTCTATGATTAACTTGTCCAGCAATTGAAACCTAGTCAGTCGCTTCAAAATCGATATTCCAAAGAGTTTAACGATTGCGCCACGATCGTGCACTAAAGTAGGACTACATTATAACACAATTACAAATCTAAGAAATAATAAAACATGAGATGGTCTGCACAAGGTGTTGATAACCAAGTCAAAATAATACAGCCGTTAAATCTCGACCAATTGCAGTTAAATCTCGACCAAACTAAACATAGTTCCCAGTTTCCTAGCTAAACATCGTTTTCTCCATACATACATGTACATGTATAAGTATAATTTAGTATATACCATAGGATTAAGAAAGACTACTATTACATTTACACGTACATTGGAAAAAAATAAAACAGTTACTAAAAATTAATTTATGTCAATTTAATGTTATTATAAAAATAGGATTATTTTTCAGAAAATTTAGCGTATTCGTAGATGTACAAAAATATGCAGTCATACAAAGATATTCATACATCAACGAATGAGGTACAGATGGTCAGACAATATACATTAAACTTTGTATACTACAGCATAATGTTGTATCACATTGTAAATCACGCAGACATTGTACATCATTATCGATTATATAGTCGAGAATGAACTATTTCTTAACCTGTCTAACATCTATCCAATTCTTGAGTATCAACTCGAGAGTTATTTTACAACGAATGAAGCTATAGCCTACGTTTAAGGTAGCCTATCAAAAAAGGTCATCTACCATTAAATATAAGTACATTACTGTTCAAAAATAAATTAAGATATTTCTAGTTTTAGTGATACAGTATTTCTATAAATACTGTAAATAGTTTAACAGGTATTTTATCCAAATACATAGCTAAATAATGGAGAAAATCTTTGTTATGAATAGTCTACAAGAAGATCAGTGACTTTATGCAAATGAAAATAAAATATTATAACATTAATTACTAATTAAAAACTAATATTATATTGATATTACTAAATTTTAATATCAAAGTATTTTTAATTGAATAATAATTAATTATATTAATAATATAATAATATATCTAAATAATTAAGGGCACAGATCTCTGGATTAAATTGTCACAATTAATTACAATCAAATGTTTATTCCCCATTCCATGACTACACGTCACACATTTCAAGAATACAATGATCAGTTAAGTAGCTGAAAGAATTTGCATTCAATAATTTTATGTTTAAATAAGAGCCATTAAATATATAAATATACACAGTAGTACAGTTGATGCTAACATAATCATCTGGCAATAAACGATATTACGACTTCCTCTTTAATACTAAGGCACTGTACATTTCATTTAAATGAAGGCACAAAGTGTTAAATTATGATTAAGGCACCGTCATATTTATTATTCAGGCACCAGTCTCTCTGAACTGAACCAGTCTATCAGAACTCTGATGAAGATTTCTTGTTTAACCATTTCTAAAGCAGAACTTGTCAGTATTTACAATATAGATATTTTATATTATTTTACTACTAAGGCCACAATAATATATTTATAATAGAAATTAAGGCACTTCATATTTATTAATGATAAAGATATTATTAGGTTAATTAATCATATTATATAACAAGGCACACCATATTTCGTAGCTACTATAAAAGCAGCAGAATCTTGTGTATAGTATAAACTGCTACTGATGCACATGGAAATATATCATATACATATTAGACAAACATCGCAGTGCGTACATTGAAATATCTCGTATACACATTAGACAAACATATCGCTTTAAACATTAACGTACCGAAGTTAGATTGAGCCAATAACAAAATATAATTTTACACAATTTGTATTTGTTAAATGATTTTGTTTATTACAGGATAATATTATTTAAAAGGTTCCAATACAAAATATAATTACTCATAAGGAGATCTGAGCCTTCAATCCTGGTGGTATTTCATACGTTTACTACTAACAAGCTTATCCAATCTTACTGAATCCAATAATCCAGTAATCCAAGGTTACTGAATCCAAACCGGATTCGACTCAGAAAAAAGTAGCTATTCTTAGTTAGCGGTAACAAAAGACAGTAAAGTTGTTAGAGCTCTTTTAAATCATATGATATTAATTTCTGCACCATCATTTACAGCATGATTATACAAAACACGTACCGTACAAGTGTACAGGCATGTATATTATAATACCTTTATGACATACATACAATACAGCACAGTGTAATAAGTATACCAAACTGATATTGCATTATAAAAATCCATATACAAGTAGCATGTGTACGTATACATATGCTTCGCGTATTTCTTAATAGAATGACATTTATACCATATCACAAGCATCAGTAATATTAACTACGCAACCGACGCCATTTTGTACCCTCCCAGATATGGAATGTTTATTAATGAACCGTCCGTTCTTCATCCGATACTTGGGGCGTGGTTTCTGTAGGTGACGTGTCTATAGATCTTCTCCTCTCTCTCATTGGCTGATCGAATGTGTAGAGTACTATGATCACAACAGCCTACAATGTTTAAAATACAAAACTATATTGTTAATTATATCAAGCTAACTGCTCACAAACAATTAGACAGTAAACTTGGAGCGCAAAAGTATAAAATGAAAAACAAATTAAATAAATAAAATCTTCTAAAACATAAAAATACCGAAGAAATCATCATCGTCGTCGTCGTCGTCATCATCATCATCGATTCATCATCATCATCATCTTCCCTTGAATTCAGTTTAACTAGAGTCGGGATAGACTGTCTCAAATCCTCAAAACTATTGAAGAAATAACAAAAATAATATTAACAATAACAATCAGCTGACTATTGATTAGGTAATCTATCCTAGAACTGATTAATTGCTTAACTGATTGAAAAAATAATTGACTGATTGATTGATTAACTGATTGATTGAGATAACTCACAGAGGTGAGACAAATGATGCCGAGGATTGTGTTAGCGAGAGCAAATCCTGCAAAATCTGTAAGCACTGAGCCAAGTAGAGGACCTACAAACTCCCTGAAACATAATCAATCAATCAATCGAGCAATCAGTGAGTTAAACAATTGATTAATCAATACATAAGAATTTAAAATCCAGTTCCTCGCCAAAAAACAATGTCAGGGTTGCCTCTTGCAGACTCTGTACAAAACAGGCGTCAAAACACCACACAATGACGACTGAGTACAAAGAGACCACAAGAGAAAGAGAGATCAAAACAGCGCAGGTCCATGATCCAAGACAAGCGGGTCAAAATGTAGACCTATTACGGAAAGAGATGGGTTTTTAGTTTGCCAAGAAAAGTACCAGTACGAAACCAATAAAATTACACTATCAAAGATCTTGTGGAAGAGAGTTTCCATATTGTGAGATCAGAACACATGAAGGCGCGTCTGTAAAAGCATATTTAATGTTTGGTACAGTGAGAAGGCTTTTAGTAGTGGAGCGATGACTAAGAGAGGGTTCATAGATTGATAAAATGTAAGATAGATAGCACATCGTCAATTCATATATACCGAGTATATAATGAAAGTTTCTAACATAAGACCTGTATCACTAAATATAGCTCTATCATTTGTTCATTCTCAACATAAATTCACATATCTAGTATATAATGAAAGTTTATAAAAAAAAACAGCATCATAAGACTCATGGAGCTATTTAAATCTCCATTATTTGTTCGTTCTCAACTTAAATTCATATGATCAATATATATTAAACTGAATTTCTATAACAATTATTCGAGTTTCTATAGCGATTATATTGATTTTTAAAATGCCTTTGACAAGATAATACTCTATGTGAAATTTATCATTGGTATATTCTTTTAGAAAATTTCAAAGTTGATTGAAAGTTTAGAATTATAATTAATAATATCTAATTGATTATATGTTTTATTATTACTATCATTATTATTAATTATTCACTGTTTGTTTATTGCATTACACATATTGCATAATTTTATATTAAAGGAAATACAAATATTTGAATTCACATCCATTTATAAAACTAATTCTTTGTCTTTTATTATATATATATATATATATATATATACATATATATATATGTGTGTGTGTGTGTGTGTGTATATATAAATACTAATTGTGGTACAAAATACAATTATCTGAACTAATTGACTTGCATCTAAATAGAGAGGCCATATAATTAAAGAAATTTAGGAGGATGTAAATTTTTTGAACCAGGTCCGAGACTTGAACCTGGTCTGAGATATCCTACTGTAATCTCGTATGTCAGGAGGGATGATACCCATTCCTTATCCTGACAGTATATAATATCAATATTAGACAACACGGTTCAGCTCAGTACAACACTTTATTTTAATTCACATTTTGAGCAAACATTCTGAGAAACACACGACATTGAGATCAATTGAGTCTCACAAAGCTAGAATATCATTTATGTAACGTGAATAATTGTTAGCGTCAACAGTACTACACTTACTAGTAAGCTTTCTTATCTTAATCCTTTATAATAATAAATAATGAATTCCTTAATAATAATAAACTTTAATTATCTAGCAATATCTGTTTAACACTCCAGCATTGTCTAATTAATATACAGAATTTTACATACGGTACAACATATCACGAATAACATTTTAGAGCAATGAATAACTTTAATGTAAACAAGAACAGAGGATAGTTATACGGTAAAATTCAAAATTGGCATAGAACACACAAAGAATTCTATTATTATTCTAAATGTCTCATCATCATTATCGTCCTGATCTTCATCACTATGGTCTGAATCACAGTCTGAAGGCTCCTGAATATTTTCTTGCACTTTCCCTCGGGGTGAATTTCATTTCACTCATGGTCATTTTCAGTCCCTCGGGCAAATGTTGCCTTCCAAACCGGTGCGCTTCTACGCATTTTCTAAATCCCCCAATTCTGATTTCACAGTCTCGTTTGGTTTTATCGTTTCTCAAAGCATCATTTAGCAGTGTGACAAACTCACGGCTGATACTTGGGCATGCGAAGAGGTCAAGCTTTCGCAGATTTGGGAATGCCTGAATCAGGCTCACCAGCCCTTCGTTGCCTATGTCAGTATACCGGGCTGCGAAATACTGAAGATTGCATTTCTTGAATGCAACGATGCAGTTATCTGTGATTTTAAAGCAACTACTGATGTCCACATGGGTCAACTGTATACATTGGCTAGCAACGCTTCTCAGCCCTACGTCACTGACTCGATCTTGGAAGATCTCTCTAATAGGGGATATCTCTAGAGATCTGAGCAAACGACAACCTTGAGATACTGCTATTAGAACATCATCATTCAAGAGACCGCTGTGTTTCATCGTCAGACTTTCCAGCCTCGAGAGGTTCGATATCTTAGCAGCTGCTTGGCAAGCTTCCTCCTCTTCTTCAAATCTTCCACTCAGTTCTAAAGTCTCCAGTGTTGTCATGAACGTCGAGAAGGTGATGGATCGCACTGCCGCAGCCGATAGGTTAGGACAGTCGACGATTGCCAGCTCCTTCAGTTGAGAGCATCGAGACGACAGATGAGCAAACCCTTCGTCCTTCAAAAAGTACAAACAGATCAGCTTCAATGTCGTAATACCAGGACCGAATGCGTCCATAAACGCTCCAGTTACGAAGCTGTTGAACTCGATCTTAAGGTACGTCAACTTTGGGCAACCTTCTAAAATTCGCCTGATATCATCGTCACCTGCGTAGTGTCCACCTACCGTGAGAATCTGTAGGTTCTGAAGTGTCGCCACACTCTCATACCCGCTACTGATCGCAAGCGGTAGGTTCATTTCCAGTTGCTGCAGATGCGGATTGTATTGAATTATCAGCTGTAGAGCGGGGTTCTGGACATAGCGAGCCAGCGATCCAGTGAGTCTCAAAGACTTCAGGTGCATGCATCCCTTCACAAGCATTTCGAGAATTCTAAGCTCTACTACAGCGTACGCAGGTCTTTCGTTCAACATCTCATCCAGATCGAAGCTATGCTTCGACTTCCACTGACGCTTAGCTATATCTCTCCACTCAGTACATACTTCTTGAGCCCTGGAAAGATCTGGAGCCGGCAGGCGGCCGAAGATGAGGTGCATTATGTCGGAGTTGAGTCCTAGTATCGGAGCGTCTTGAACGTTTTCAGGTTTTCCCGGGCAGTTGATGGAATTGACGTCATTGCTTGTAGCTCTGCCATTTGAAGATGCCATTTTGCTTTATTTGAATAAACTGCCAAAAAAAGAAAACTATCAATGTTTGGTTTACAATGTTTTGTAAGAAGTTTTATTTTCGTTGTTGAGCGCACGGTACATAAATGCTAGTTTTCCAGCTATTTCAGCGCCAAGCTGAGTTCTAAGAGTACCATAGGTCAGCTTTAATGTACTAAAGAGCCTCTCTAATCCAGCTGATGAGGCAGAACATGTAAGAAGCTGCTCTGCAAATTGTGTCATTCTTTAACAGGTTGATTTAAGTTAATTTTAATTGAACTTATTTTACATTATAATTAGGCGAATTCTTAAAATTTTAAAAAATCACTAAAATTAGTAAAAAACAGTGATTGCTTTTTTATTTTTATTCATTTAAAAAGAATTTAAAAAATCGTAATTATAATCATACCAACCCTCATCGTAATGACATACAACAATTAGAGTTCCTATAAATCGTCGCTATATAAAAATTCCTGAGTTAGAATGTTAAAAAATATGAAGTTAGACTAAAGGATACTTTAAAAAATTCAATAAAACCTTCCCATTTATCGTAGCGACATAACAACGCTTAAAATTGCTACGTCTGTTTTACAAAATTCCCGAGTTAGAACATTGCTAAATATACTAAGTTAGATTACGGAAAACTTGAGAAAATTCAATACAACCTACCGCTCAGAGAAATCGATGTATTGTTTATAGGTCTAATGAAAATGTGTCTAATTCACGCTGTCAATCCTCTCAATCAGCAGAGCGTTTGTAAATGAAATTTAACAACTAAACTTGCTGTATTTATAGGGACCTCCCATAGCCAGAAAATGAACAATGAGGATTATGTTCAAACTTTCATCCAATCAGATTGAATGTTCTAGAGTCATCAACCAATCAGAGATCAGCGCGGTTCCACTGAACTGACAATATAAACCAATGAACAGGCACTTCGATTGAGTTACGTCATTCGATACTGACACTTCATCTCGTGTTAGGTCGTTTTACCGCTAATTGTTAACCAATTATAGTTATTATCATACCCATCATAGAATCCTATGGAATCATAGAATCCTATGGAATCATCGAATCCTATAAAATCCACTGAATACTCTAAAATATTATGAATCATAAAGAATTATAGGATTCTATGAATAATATAGAACATTATAAAATCCTATGAACCTATAGAATACTAAGAAACACTACGGAGTCCTATGTAATCCTATGAATCCTATAGAATTCTATGGAATTCTATATAGAATAAAATGAATTCTACGGAATCCTATAGAATCCTACAGAATAAAATCCTATGAATCCTATGGAATCCTACAGATCATTCGCTACATTATCACTGCACTCACCCGAAGGACCAGCAACTGTTGTAGTAGCCGGAAATAAAGCTGCTAACTGCAAACGTAATGTCGAACCCTTTGTTTCTACAATCAATCAATTAAACAATTAATCAGTCAATAATAAATCAAATATGTGATTCAAATAGCAATACTAATGTCAGTTAAACATCATGTAGTAGAGGGAGAACAGTAATCAATCAAATTAACAATATATAATTCATTCAATCAATTAATCAGTCAATCGTTCAGTCTCTATTAATTAAAATATGAAATTACATTTGAAACTAAATATATGTATTATAAATTGCAAAATATATGTAAATCTATATTCTTCTACATACATACATGTCTCCTACATACATACATGTCTCCTACATACATACATACATGTCTCCTACATACATACATGTATATCATAAACATGTACGTAAGCACAATGTATTATACATAATAAAATTCAAGATATTAAAAAAACATCAAGCTATAGAAGTCAAGTTTAACGTCAGCTTCCATGTCACAAGTAATACTATCAGTGTCAGATGCAAAACGGCTGAGATTTGAACCGATGGCCTCCGGCTTCTTTGGGAAGTGCATTACTAAAATTCTATAATTTTGTTTATGGCATTCATTGCAAAGATTGTAGGACGAGAAGGAAGCAAATAGAAATGAGATAGAGTACGAGACACATAAAGGGAATGTCATAGACATTCAAAATAAATAAAATAGTAAGCCAGAAATAGAGAGTGAAATAGAGAAATAGCTAGATAGATAGTAGACAGATAGATAGAGATAGAGAGAGAAACAGAG